>JAWNNP010000839.1:0-107601 GCA_035044805.1 Leucophenga maculata
ATTGTTAAACATTTGAACCAGTCAAATGCAAATAAATGTGTTTGACATAATTTTTTAAAAAAGAAAAACAGAACAATTGCAATTGATCAATATTTGGCTGTGAGACGAGGCACAGCAAGATCAACCAGGTGATCAAAACAAAAATTCCTCCAAAGGATCAATTGTAATTTTTGTATCATTTAAAAAATTTTAGTGCTAAATCTTATAGTGAACAAGATGTCCTCAGAAGCTGTCCAAACTGGATCTTTTTGCAAGACATCTAGTGAAGGAAGAAATTTAGTGCTACTGCATAATATTTTTGCAGGTCTAAAGAGGTGGAAACAAAAACTCAGAAATAATCTAAGTGTGGCTGAAAAAACTCTACAAACCGGTGGTACTGAAGAATTATAGCTCTGCAACTTTAAATTGACCTTTTAGTGATCAAAAATCGAAAAGGCGATACATCAATTGAGCACAGAGTTTGAACTAGATACTGTCGACTCTGATGACATGCGAGATTTGGAATGCGCTGCATATGAGCTGACCAGAAGAATCGACAGAAAAATTGCAGCGGATTTACAAAACGCCAGCAGTTGTCTGAGTAACAAACAGCCTAGTACAATGTTGGATTCTGACAGTAAGGCCAAAAATAATGTACCGTTTAAGGAGACGCTTATATAAATTAAACGATTTAATTATTATTTTTGATTTTAATAATTTTTATTGAAGGCACTATGTGCCTTAGTTGAGTTTCGTTAAGATTAATTTACAAATTTTAAAATGCTTACTTATAACTTACTCTACAGTCGCGTCGCTGTCGACGCCGGATGTCGATCACGAGCCGTCCAACGTGTTGTAACCAGAGCATGGCTTCTGGTTACGCTTGCGACGAATACGTCGCAGACGTTCGTCAGCGCTTTTGGTTAGAGTGAGAACGTTCGCTTCGTAGCTGTCCCGCTTGTGGCTGGAGTCAGCACTTTTATTTAGATAATTTGGAGCGGATGGTGTTAACTTATATAAGCCATTGCGATTCGACACACCGGCCACCAAAATGGCAGGCTGAATTCAAGCTTGCGATTGCAGGATTGAAGTACAAAACGCAATACGAGTCGGAGACTTCAAATACAATAAGCACTGCAGAAGTCAAAAGCAATGAAGGCATTATTAAATCAGATAACATATCGGAACCTGATGTCAAGGTAGAGACATGTACAACGAATACGACGATGCACACTTTCGGCAAGACAGACAACATCAATGAATCAATTTTGTTGCCGAAAATCAACATGAAGCCACAGAAAGCCGATGGTACTACACCGACTGGGACAGTGCCAAGTCGGACTCTTCCGATGACTACAAGCAAGGTGCATGAGTTATCGTTCGTGGCTAATCATGATATATACGAGATGCAACGAGAAGAATTAAGAATAGAGAAGCAACTGCTGCAAATCTGGCAACCAAGCTTCGCAATATTAAGGAAGCAATATATTTCCCCGGGAAGTCCTCACTTTATTTCTAGCAAGCTACATCATACAAAGCAGCATACAAGCATAACGAGAGTAAGATGAGACGGATGGACTGGTGGTAGCTTGTGAATCGTCTCAAATGCAACTTACTCGCAACACCGAACGAAATGGAAAGAAGCTGCTTCAAATGTTTCAGAGGAAACAACGAGAAGAAGACTACAACTGCGGCAGCAAAGAGGGACTTACACGAGCATCATGCCGATCATGCCGAAACCATCTGATGTATCTTTTGCTCCAAAGGCGCCTTATCTGAGAAGAATGGTGCCACTATCGGTATCTGGCCCTCGGGAAAATGTTTAAACATATTTAAACATATTGTTCCCGCTGCTTCTGCTACGCTACTTGTGTGGTTATCAAGTACAAACAGACCACATTGGCCTTCGATAGCTCTTAAGAATTGTATATAAGTGAAAGAGAAATGAAAATAAACGGAGTTCTTTAACGGAATCCAATTGAAGTGTGTGTTCAGCTATTGTCTCATTGATTTTCTTCTAACAGGACCAGATTTGTATAATCAGTTGACACCAGTATTAATAAATTTTAGAAATTACAAAATAGTTTTTGTTGGTTATATAAAAGAAATGCTTTTGCAAATAAAAGTACTTTAGAAAGACAGACACTCACAAAGAATTCTATGACAAGGAACTAATCGTCAGAAAATCACAGAAATTTATGAAATTCAGGTTTTATTCTTTGGAGCTAAATGTAGTCCGAGCATTGCTCAATAAACTAGAAATCGTAACGCTCTACATTTTAAAAACGAATTCCCAAAAGCATGTGACGACATAATAAAAAACATTATATGGATGATCGTCGGCTGCTCCCACGTCGATATAGACAGATTTTCAAATTAGATGAGGCTTGCAAGAACCACAGCTTAGGTACTAAGATACATAACAAATTTAAAATCAATAATTAACTTTATAAAACAATGAACTAACAGCCAAAAAAAAAAACTGGGAAAGCAGAAAACTTAATATATCGAAAAATTCAATATGATTGCTGTTTCGAAAAATGCAAATTTAAATAAATTTAGTTTTTCACTTCTTTTATTCGCCTCCTCTTCTGTTGCAGCTTGAAGTTAGTTTCGACGTTGATTCCTCTAGAGTTCAATGCAGAGTGTTTCTCTTTATTTTATTTCAATTAAGATTTTAGTTACATACATATTTTACTTAAGAGAATATAAAATATTTATAGTAATTGCCAAACAAATAGAAATAAGAATTATTCTCCTCAAGCATTCTCCGCCCTGCCTCTTTCAAGCTTAATTGCTAAATGGCAACAGAGCAACCTTTTGCACTGTCCGTATGAGATTACCATTTTTCGTCTTCATGTCAACTATAAGTATATGATTATCAGTTCGTAATACATTGCAGGTTATTCCACCTAACTACCAATACTGCGGTGGTGTATTGTCCTCGTGAATCATGACTAATTGATTTAACTTCATGTTGGTTTGTCGCTGCTGCCACCTTGCTCTTATTGTAGAGTATGAAGATAGTCGCATCTCCAGATTTCCCAAAACTTATGTTTTAGGTATGTGACTTGTTGGCATCGAATAAGATGAGATGCTTTCTCAGAAGTCATGTTTTGCTCAGGTAGAGCCAGAAGTAATGACCCAATTAATAAATGGGCCGGTGCTAGTGCATCACCATCATTTGGATCATCTGGATGTGCTGATAAAGGGCGCGTATTTGAGATTGCCTCGACTTCAATTACCACAGTTTGCAGCTCTTCGGAAGTAAGATTGGAGCGGCTTCCCACAAACCACCAAAGTGTGGAGCATGGGGTGGGATGAACTTAAATTCACAGCCAGAGTCATTGGTGAACTGCTCCAAATTTTCAGTTTTCTGCTAGCTGAAGAAGCGGCGCTTGAATTCTTTTAGTTGCGTTTTGCACCCACAAAATTGGTTGCATTGTCACAATAAATGCGTTGTGGAATGCTTCTTCGGCCTATAAAACGTTTCAAACAAAGTATAAAATTGTTAGTTGATAGATCTGAAATCAATTCTGAATGAATTGCCTTGTATGGCGCTTTGCCTCAAATACGATAGGACGTGTAAAATGGCCCACACAGGTCAACATCTGTGACTAGAAATGGACGCTGTGCTCGAAGTCTATCTGCAGGAAGTGGTGCCATGATTTGTGTTTGCATTCTGGGTTTGTAATGTACCACTTTTCTCACTAATTCTCGTAAAACAGCAATAAATATTTTTGCACATGAAATTTCGCATCATACGTGATAGGTACCTCCGCCAACCGACCGCCTACTCGCAATATAATCATTACTCGTGAAGTCGTTCCAGTTTCCTCCAAAAATGGTGTTAACTTTTGAATTTCTTGAGAATTTTATTTGCCTTTAAACTTTCGATCTCTTTAGAATAAACTTCATGTTGTATGAGTGACAAAAGCCCAAGGAATGAATTGTGCATTTCGATCGAAGATATGTGTGTAACGCTCTGAAGATTTAAATCTCTGTCGGGTGCGATCCGGTTAAATACTCTAAATATACAGTTTTGTATGAAGAAATCCTGTCGATGAGGGTGTTGAGTTTCTGTTTTCCTTTTTCTTCAACAAGTTTGCGTTGCTTTAAGCTTTTCTTATCAATTGTTAATGTGTCATCAGCAGAGTGGTGAGCACATAACGAACATGTTGTGTTAGAAACTTTGGTCCCACCTCGAGACACGATGTCTGCGGGATTATCTTTTCCTGGATCATGTTTTCATATCACGCCACGGGACTTGCATTGAATATCCGATACTCGGATTCCTACGAAATAGTTTAAAGTAGCGGAGTGCATCTTTATCCAATGTAGAACCATGCGCGAATCTGTCCAAAAAAAATTTGATTAATATAATGGTTTAATTTTTGCTGAATTTTATGCCAACATGTTACAAAGTAATGCAGCCGCGCTTATCTCCAACCGATATAACGAAATCGCTTTAATCGATGCAAACTTCGATTTCGCTATTAGTAATCTAGTTTCAAATTTTCCATTTACGTCGGTACGTAAATAAATACAACATCCATATGCTCGTTACGACGCATCTGCGAATCCATGCAGCTCGCACGTTTGAGTCTTTGATGTTAAATGTTTCTAGGAATTTCAATAAGATGTAGATTCCGTAGATCTGTTTCTATGTTTTTCCAAGCGCTGTTCAACTCTTCTGGGAGCGGCTCTTCCCAGTCGACACGTTGAATCCATAACTTCTCAGCTAAAATCTTGCGCCGAATGATTATTGGGCTCATCAAACCCAATATATCGCAAATGCGTGGTGATACCGAAAGTATACTACGTTTTGTTACTGTTTTTGTTACAGCTAAGTTGTCTTCCTCGAAAAAATACATGAAATATAATCGTATTATTTTCATTAAAAACTAGATTTACTTTTCATTGAATGTTTTCATGAATAACTCCATCGTATAACCCTACAATACTAATACGTTTATATGATTGCGTTATTCATGAAAACAATTCATGAAAAGTCAAAAAAAAAAAGTGCGTATAAACGCATATTCATGAAATTTAGTTTATCATGAAAACATATCGTGAATAAGTTTCTATTCCATGTATTTCTTCCGACATTTATTACATTTATACGACACATTTCATGAAATTGTCGATTAAGACGAATAAGAAATATCGCTGTTTATACGATATTTACAATTTCATGAAATTAACTCAAAGTTGCCACTCTTAACATGTATCAGTAAAAATAAATAGCAAAAATTTTCAAATTAATTTATAATTAAATAGGAAATACTATTATGTAATGCAGACGCATCCAAAAAAATACTCAACTTACTGCAATTTTGTTGTTTTCGTTCTTGCAAACTGAAAACAGAACAAAGTCAGCTCCAATTTAAATTTTGCGCCTATAGAGTTCATACAATTCACATTTACCATATAACATCAATACTTAAAGGTGGCCACGTCGGAAGAAGTACATTAAATAGAAACTTATTTACGAAATTTTTTCATGATAAACTACATTTCATGAAAAATCGTTTATTAGCACAATATTTTGACTTTTCATGAAATGTTTACATGAATAACTCCATCGTATAAACGTACTAATTGTCACCTTATAGTTGTGATGTTGCATGGCAAAGGTGATTGTATTAAATTGGAGCTGACTGTCTTTTGTTTTAATTCCCAAGAACGCGGAAACGACACAAATACGGTGAATGTAATAGTATTTCATATTTTATTTTAAATTAATTTGAATATTTTGCTGTTTATTTTTACTGGTACATGTTATGTTTCATGAAATTGTAAATATCGTAAAAACAGCGATTTTTCTTATTCGTGAAATACGCAATTTATGAAATGTGTCGTAAAAACATAATATTTTACAAGCAGATTTTAATTCGTTTCATACTTGGTGTTTAGACTGACCTAGGCTGTAATGTTCTGGGTCAGTTTCGCTGTAAATGTAGAGAATATAACTTGCGCTAATTTTTCTTAGAAAACTAGGAGTATTAGATGCAATGTCCGGGAGTGGCAGCTGTTTAGAATTGATATAAAGTATCGTAAAAAGTAAATGGTAATGTGTCGACCGGTGGTCGCCGACAATAAAAAAAGAGACAAGTTTCGTTTCATACAAAGTGGTTTTATTCCGGAGACACGTCCGCTCCAGTTTGCAGCTCAATGTAAAAAGGGTCGAAGCTCTTAAAAAATGGCTGCTTCCTAGCCTAGAGATCTAGAGATCAAACTCGATAATTGCTGTTATCGGTTCGATTGTAGACAATAAAATATTTCGTTACAAATATTAATTTGAAAAACTCCATATTGATTTGAATTCATTTCTTAGAGATTAATGGATTTGGATAAAGACATAAAATATAAATTCCGTTAAGGAATTACAGGCGACTCGTATCAAGCGTCGACACTTGGTGTTTAAATTGTAAAAGCGTTACATTCAATCGCAGAAAACATGTTATTAGGACATATTTTTTGCAAATTTGTAGCTTAGGAAATTTATAGTAGGAATATTAGTATAAATGATGCGTCCGTATGGACTCTAAATTAAGCTTTATCAATCATATTTATTGCATGGTTAATAAAGCTTGTTACATTCCACTTGCCTTCATGGCCACTCATCGCTATCGGTCCTCCAGCGTTTAGCTCAGTATTCTTCAGGGCTGGGAACGACCACCAATGCGAGAGTAGCGGGTGCAACAACAAAATTTGTATTTTTTTTTTTTGTACTAGCATAAGTATAAACGATACATAAAAAAATGGACTTCGAAAAAGAATTTAAAAATATCAAGGTCGTTCGCTGTTTAGGACCTTGTTGCCCCGCCCAACCTGTAATCACAAAAGGCCAATAATTTCTTGTAACCCCTTTAAATGATATTAACTATCCATGTCGAGTATCCCTTATCCGCCTGGTATCCATCGAAATTCAGTAACCCACCCTACACAATAAATTTACACTCTATTCATCATTACATACAATTTAAGGACTATAGTTCTACCCTAATCCTATAGCTTACATAGTATTGAAAATGGTGAACTTAAAGACTAGTATTACAGCGCTTACAAACAACTATAAATGTTAAACTTAGACACATTGTAATTTATTTATAATATTAAAAAAGATTACTTTGCATTTACGGAAAATAGTATAAATGGGGTCATTGACAGGATTCAGATTTTACTCTTTTACTCTACTTCCACGCGAAATACATGGATATTCCGCTGGGTTGAAAATCCATCTTTACCTTAAGACAAGAGCGCTCTAGTACGCGGCAGTCTACTTCAACTTTCTTTTAGGGTTTTGTAATCCTTGGCTGTATAAGCGAAATTAACTTTGTAAAACTATTTATTTATACATTTAAAATGGCACTCTCCCTTTCTAACAATCCCCCATTCCCCTTTTCTCTTTTTTTTTTTACTTATATAAACTATATATTAATCAGCTCCGTAGCTAGGTGTAATAATTAGGTTTAGGTTAATTGATTAAAAAAAAAATTAACAAAATAAAATTTTATAATTACATCAAACAATAAACATTTGTATATGGATACCCAATGCATATGGGTGGCGGAAGGCCTGTATGCGTAGGGCAATTTTCGGCTTTGTTGAACCAAAATTGTTTTAATGCACCTATGTTGACGGTCAAGGCCAGGAAAGCTCCTACTTCATGTTGTACTTGCCGAACCTTTCACACACAAACAAATAAAAAATTATGTTTAAAAAAAAACGGTGGAAGTCCTCCTTGCTCTTGTTGTTGCTGATGTCCAAGAGGTGCTGACGTTTCACCGATCAATCCACGTTGCCGTTGCCACTGATATGCTTCAATCCCACTGCGCCTTTGTTACTGCAGAGCCTTTATTGTTGTTGTTGCAGCACTGATGTAGATGCACAAGGTTCACTTCTTTTTAGACGAATTTTTAACGTTTATTGATATATCGCTTGGTCGAATTTGTTATCGTTTAGCGCGTATTCAAATTCAACAAATTAATAATTTTCGTTAAAGTTTGCTATACACTGAATGTCAAGCGTTTTGCTTTGGCACATTCGTTTATTGCACAAGAAGATCTTAAAACACGTCCGATTTTATTTCAATATATAGGTGACTTCTACTTTGTTCAACTCTTTGTTGCGAAGTGCAAAACCAATTTAATCCTTACACCTCGCGCGTTCAAAAGCCAATCCTCTTTTCTCCTCCAAATTCGTATTGCTATCCCAATATCATACGGAGTAGTAACAGTTATCTGGACAAAGCAAATCTTGAGTAAGTCAATAACTGCGTGTCACTGCCTTACCTCTTTCCCTCTCGTTCACAAGTTGTCTTTTACCGCCAAAAACTGAAACCGAACTCCCTCCAAAAATTGCCGCCTTCTTTTGTTTTCTTTATTTTTCCGGTGTCTCTTTCCTTTTTTGTTTTTTTTTGTCTCTTCTTTCCCAATCTCTTCTTCTTCCTTCCACAAAAATTTTACCCGATCGGCCTCCATTATCAACCGGTTACCCGGTTACTTTGAATTTTTGCTTCGGATTACCTCGAAGATCAGGGATGCCTTAGGTTTTCTATTGAAAGCCTATGACACTTGTTTGGCAGGTCATTTGTACACGTAACAAAGCACTATTAGCACAATATTTTGACTTTTCATGAAATGTTTACATGAATAACTCCATCGTATAAACGTACTAATTGTCACCTTATAGTTGTGATGTTGCATGGCAAAGGTGATTGTATTAAATTGGAGCTGACTGTCTTTTGTTTTAATTCCCAAGAACGCGGAAACGACACAAATACGGTGAATGTAATAGTATTTCATATTTTATTTTAAATTAATTTGAATATTTTGCTGTTTATTTTTACTGGTACATGTTATGTTTCATGAAATTGTAAATATCGTAAAAACAGCGATTTTTCTTATTCGTGAAATACGCAATTTATGAAATGTGTCGTAAAAACATAATATTTTACAAGCAGATTTTAATTCGTTTCATACTTGGTGTTTAAAGGGAACCGCTCTCTAGAGCGGCTCAGTAGTTAATCAACACTCATATAGTACGGGTCTTTTATTGATCGTATTCAAATAAATGTATATTGAGTTCTACATTTAATGGTCCTTCGAGCCGGATCTCGATTTGACAAAAACAAAAAATATTAAGTGATATATTTTTTAGTCTATCGAGTTAAAAACTACAGAGAGTCTACGATGTCATCTAAAGTACCTGATGATCAAAAAGTAGACAAGGTAGTTTGTAAGGAGCCTTCCGAAGTCTTCAAAAGCACCTGATTACGAAATAAAAATAAGCAAACCCATCAAGGCATCAGAAGTACTTGATTGCCAGATGGAAATTAAATCACAACGGAGTTCCAGCCCAATAAAAAAAATGGATGGATCTTATGGAAAGAAGAGCTGATCGTGTTAAAAAGCTATTGGTCTTCATTGGAGGACAGCCTAATAAAATTAGAGGTCAACTACAAAAAATATCCATCTGATGAGATAGATATTCTAAAAGCTGAAGTCGCTGGCCGTGAGGTGCTCATTGATAAAAGTATCATAGAGCAGGGAGAGGAAAAGCAGGCAAATCCACGCCAACAGCCCAATAAAATTTCATTCAGGAAAATTACATTCCCTGAAGAGATATGTGCAACTGCGGCGCGTCAATAATGAGCTCGAGCCACGTCTGAAAGTGCAAGAAAATTATTTTCGGTTCCAGCAGGGAAGAAGTGGAGGAACAGGCAAGGCTACAAGATGAGCTGAAGAAAATTACCTTCAGTCCCAGCAAGGAAGAAGAGGAAGAACCGGCACGGCTACGGGATGAGCTCAAGAAAATTACCTATAGTCCCAGCAGCGAAGAAGAAGCAGAACAAGCAAGGCTACGTGATGAGCTCAGCAAAATAACTGGAACCCACAAAAGGCGATACACCAGGTACGACGCCCATAACTCAATTGTGTAATCAACTCAAAGATATCGAAACAGAGCGCCCTTTGGCGATGAATACACAACAGTATTCCGAAACAATTGCTGGTGTTGGCATAAATACGGAGCAAGATCTTACACATCTTGGCATCCGCCTAACAACGCCACCGGCAATCATCACTTCACCCACAGAAAAATGTGTATCACTAGAGATTATCAACAATAATCTGTTGAAAACACCACCGGGCATCATCACTTCATCGACAGACAAATATGTCTGTTTGAATTTTGAGGTTATCGACAATAATCTGTTGAAAACGAAACGCGCTGAATTTAGCGGACAATTGGTATTGGAAAAGCAAACACTGCAGTTTTAGCAACCAACCTATGCAGACTGCGACGATTTGTTCCAAAAAATTGTCAATAGTCCCCCGGCAAGTCCTCACCTTAGAAAAGTGAGTAAATCTGCAAGTAAATTAATACAACTCAAAGTAATGCAGCATACTATCATACTTACTTAAATGGCAGTCAACCGTCTGCCGGTCATGGCCGCGTCCAGGAAAGCTCGCCAGCCTCCATAATCCTGTGCGCGCTGGCGCCAGACGTTCTGAATGCCAAGTAGTCATTCCATCGAGTGCCCGGTCGTCCTCTATGTCGGCGTCGACCAATCAAGTTTGGGCCCCCCATGTAAACCATGCTTGCTGGAGCTCATTCGTCCATTCGAATGAGGTGCCTAGCCCAGTGCAGCCGCTGGAATCTTATGCGCTGGACTATGTCAACCTCATCGAATAGCTCGTACAGCTCGCGGTTCATACGGGACCTAAACTTGTCGCCGACTCTAAAAGGACCAAAGATCTTGCGAAGAATCTTCCTCTCGAAGACTTCCAACGCTGTCTCGTCCGACTCAATCACGGTCCATGCCTCTGCGCCAT
Source organism: Leucophenga maculata (assembly GCA_035044805.1). NCBI lineage: Eukaryota > Metazoa > Arthropoda > Insecta > Diptera > Drosophilidae > Leucophenga > Leucophenga maculata. The sequence continues at coordinate 10,824 of JAWNNP010000839.1, forward strand.
ACAGTAGGACCGGGAGTATCAGCGTCTTATTAGGCCCTGTACCGAAGGTACAAGAGCCTATTGGTTTTGTGCAAATGTATGTAACAGATAGAAATAATGGTCGGAGACCCCCCAAAGTTACCCCCATTATGGTCAGGAGTAATAGAGGAGTCGATATAGACATGTCCGTCCGTCCGTCCATATGAACGAAAGGATCTCGGAAACGGTAATAGATAGAGACTTCGTAATTTTTGCATTCGACTAGGACTGCTCCGAAATTTTACAAGTTTATTTTAAAATTTTGCCCCTCCCCCTATTCCATAAAATCACCACCAAAAGTTGAGTATACCAGTATAGAGATATCGTCCATTTAAGCAAAAATCCAAAAAGTTCATCAAAATCGGATAATAAATGACGATTTTATAAGCAATTGAATTTGAACGACCCACCTTTTCTTTTCATTCATATTCGCGCAGTGAGAAGTGGTCATGTGTTTGGTCATAAGCTCGGGAAACATTTAATGTGTTTGTTAGGCGACCTGAACTGGTACAGGGCCTCTTACAGTCGGTTACGCCCGACTGAAATTTCCTTACTTGTATATCTTTATTTTCGTCCGTCGAGAGATTTGCTTGCTCAGCCCAAAAAAGCATCGGTTTGCAAGCGTGATTCTTCGCCTGATCTCCAGGCTGACGTTGTTGTTGCTGGTGATCTCTGTTCCGAGATAGACGAAGTTTTCTACAACACTGAAGTTGAAATTCTCCATCGTCACTGACCGTCCAAGACGCATTGACGGAGTGCGAGAAGACACCAAGTACTTCGTCTTGTCCTCGTTCACCGCTAGACCCATGAGCCGAGACTGTTTTTCAATCTCCCAGAACGCCTTGCTGACTCGCCGTTGCTGCGTACCGATGATATCGATGTCATCGGCGTAAGCGAGCAGCATCACTTCCTTTTGGAAGATCGAGCCCGACATACTCTGATGTACGGGCATTGGCGTAGGATGTATTCCATCAGGAGATTGAAAAAATCGCACGACAGAGCATCGCCCTGCCTGAAACCTCTCTTGGTATCAAAGGGGTCGGACAGGTTTTCTAATCTTTGCCGGGATACCTAGTGCAGACAGGCGTCGAAGAACTTCGCTCGTATCGGCGTATCGAAAGCGGCTTTGTAGTCGACAAATAGGTGGTGAGTGTCTTTGTTGAACTCACGGGTCTTTTCCAAGATTTGGCGTAATGTGAATATTTGGTCACTGGTCGACCTTTTTGGTCTGAAGCCACACTGATATCGTCCTATCAGTGAGTCGGTATATGGCTTCAGCCTATTACACAATACGCCCGACAGAGTCTTATATCCAATGGAAAGGAGACTTATTCCGCGGTAGTTGGCGCAAACAGCGGGGTCTCCTTTCTTAAAGATAGGACAGAGAACACTGAGATTCCAGTCATTGGGTATGCGTTCATCGGACCATATCTTGCATAAAAGCTGGTGCATACTCCTAACCAACTCTTCGCCGCCGGTCTTAAATAGCTCAGCTGGCAGCCCATCAGAGCCTGCCGCTTTGTTATTTTTCAGCTTTTTAATAACTGAATCGACCTCGTTATAGTCCGGTGGCTCTACAATAGTGCCATCATTAACTGGTGGTTCCGGTGTCATTTCTCTATCGGCGGTATTGTGCGCTTCATCGCCTCCGAGTAGGTTGGAGAAATGACTCCTCCATAATCTCAGTGATTCCTGTTCATCCGTTACCAGATTTCCATTCTCATCCTTACAGAAAGTTACTCCGGGCTTAAAACCTTCAGTCAGACGCTTGACCTTTTGGTAGAATTTTCGAGCTTCATTTCTGTTACGTAACATCTCAACATCCTCAAACTCCCGCCTTTCTTGCTCCTTTTTCTTGCGTCTGAAAAGGCGTTTCTTCTCTCTCCGTTTCTCTCGATATCGCTCTCTAACAGCTCGCGTTGCTCCCGACTGCAGAGTTCGCTGATAGGAAGCGTTCTTCTCTGCAGTAGCATTGCGACACTCCTCGTCGTACCAAGAATTCTTCACAGGTTTTGTATAACCAATAACATCCTTGGCAGCCCTATCCATGGAGCGGGTGATATGTGTCCACTGCTCACATATATCTCGAGAAGACGGAGAGGTTTCCCGGAGCAGTCGGGAGAGTGTGTTTGAGAAGGCTGCGGCGGTCTGCTCTGATTGCAGCTTGCCGACGTCTAGCTTTCGTTGCATGTTGGAACGTGCGGCGTGCACTACGCTGAGCCTAGTGCGTACCTTGGCTGCGACAAGATAGTGGTCCGAGTCAATGTTGGGACCACGTAACGTTCGCACGTCCAACACGCTCGATGCGTGCCTTCCGTCAATCAGAACATGATCAATTTGGTTGCGTGTTATTTGATCAGGACTCAGCCATGTAGCCTTGTGGATGTTAAGGTGTTGAAATCTGGTACTACTAACTACCATGTTCCGACCTGCGGCGAAATCGATTAGCCTCTCTCCATTATTGGAGGTAGTGTCGTGAAGGCTAAATTTTCCGACGGTTGGGCCAAAGATTCCTTCCTTCCCAATCTTGGCGTTGAAATCGCCAAGCACGATTTTGACATCGTGTTTGGGACAGCGCTCGTACAGGCGTTCCAAGCGCTCATAGAACTCATCTTTAGCATCGTCGTCTTTCTCTTCCGTCGGGGCGTGCGCACAAATCAGGCTAATATAAAAATATTTAGCCTTGATGCGTATCGCGGCTAGGCGCTCGTCAACAGGTGTGAACCTAGAGACGAGGCCACGTAGTTTCCTACTCACCACGAAACCACATCCAAATTCGTGCTTACTCGCATGGCAGCTGTAGTAGATGTCACAGGATGCTTTTTTAGAGCAACCCTGCCCTATCCATCGGATTTCTTGGATTGCGGTGATGTCAGCCTTGCACTTTTCGAGGACATCAACCAGCTGGATATTTGCACCATCCCAATTAAGGGTGCGGACATTCCAGGTGCATATCCGTATATCGTGATCCTTATAGCGTTTGCGGGGGTCGTCATCAAAGGGGTCGTTCCGAGGCTTCCTTTTAGTTTTCATTGGGGGTTTTTTTTTTAAAGTGGCGGGTCCCAAGCCCAGCGCACCAACCCCTTTTTAAAGGAGAGGGGCCCCTTCGCCTTCTCACGTTAGCTCACCTCGAACGGATGTTCAGAGGCTACCCAGGAGATACGTGTCCTAACGGACGTGTGAGTTGCTTGGACCGTTTGACACAAGAATCATTGTTGGCCATTCCCAGGTGAATGGCAGTCAACAATTTTCCACACAATGTGCACTTGAGCAAACGAATCCCAATATCCCTAATCTCCCTACTATCATACTAACAATATTAAGATGGGATGGCTGAACTGGTGGAGGTTTGTAAAACGCCTCAAGACTATCTTATACTACTTGCACCACCAAACGAAACGGAAAACTTTGCTTCCAATTGCCCCGAAGAAGAGCACAACTGCTGCACTAAATAAGGATTGCTACACTGCTAAGCAGCTAATGCCGATTGAGTTTGATCGTTTGAAGCGCATGTGCAAGAGCAAGCAGCGTCAACTGGACTACGTTAAAGAAAGTCTTGCATACCAAGCGTATCGAGTACAACAATAAATTCGTAACACGCATTGACAATGACACCCATTTGCTGTCTGCTGAGATGGATGAAATACTTAATTTGCGTCCACCACAGAAGAGTCGGAAGAAACCAGCTAAGGATGATGTTGGTTACGATTCGACCAAAACGAGTGATGCTGACGCTACTATTGCTGCTGTGGGCAAAAAGAAGGTGCCGAAAGTGAAGATGCTGCTGCTACCGGTGATGAAACTTCTGCTGATGTAAAGAAAGAGGGTGCCAAAGGTGAAGCCGATTTTGCGACCGATTCGACCAAAAAGGATGATGCTGAGAGTACTATCCTAATGAAGAGAGCTCAGAAGCAATAACTACTGGCTGTTACATTTTCTGGCCCCCCGCAGAATGTTCAGGCAGAAATGCCTAAACATGTCATATGAGGCAAAACTCTCAAAGACGTCCGATAAGCACACATAGTGCAGTTGTCATACGCATTAGAGCTGCACTTGATAAGTGCAGCGTGTGTATTTATAATCATCATCTTTTTAATAGCTCCATCTAAGCGTTGATTATGTAACACTTGCAAAGACTTTATTTATGGTCGACGTCGGTTTTAATAGCTTCTACTCCGCGTTGGTTTTAATAGTTTCTGCTAAGAGTTTTTTTATATTATAAATAGTTTAGATTACTCTGAGTCCTACAAACTCAGCGATAGCAATTTAATAGTTTAAGAATATAATAAGTTTTATGAATAAAAAGAGAGCCGCTCGCTAGAGCGGGTAAGTAGTTAATCAACACTCATATAGTACGGGTCTTTTATTGATCGTATTTAAATAAATGTATATTGAGTTCTACATTTAATGGTCCTTCGAGCCGGATCTCGATTTGACAAAAACAAAAAATATTAAGTGATATATTTTTTAGTCTGTCGAGTTAAAAACTACAGAGAGTCTACGATGTCATCTAAAGTACCTGATGATCAAAAAGTTGACAAGGTAGTTTGCAAGGAGCCTTCCGAAGTCTTCAAAAGCACCTGATGACGAAATAAAAATAAGCAAACCCATCAAGGCATCAGAAGTACTTGATTGCCAGATGGAAATTAAATCACAACGGAGTTCCAGCCCAATCAAAAAAATGGATGGATCTTATGGAAAGAAGGGCTGATCGTGTAAGGCAATAAATGTGCCTAATCAAAGACAGCTTGAAAAAGCCAAATGTAACTGACCTCTTAAGGAATAAAGCTATGTTAAAAAGCTATTGGTCTTCATTGGAGGACAGCCTAATAAAATTAGAGGTCAACTACAAAAAAATATCCATCTGATGAGATAGATATTCTAAAAGCTGAAGTCGCTGGCCGTGAGGTGCTCATTGATAAAAGTATCATAGAGCAGGAAGAGGAAAAGCAGGCAAATCTACCCCAACAGCCCAAGAAAATTTCATTCAGGAAAATTACATTCCCTGAAGAGAAATATGTGCAACTGCGGCGCGTCAATAATGAACTCGAGCCACGTCTGAAAGTGCAAGAAGAAGAACAAGCAAGGCTACAAAATGAGCTCAAGAAAATTACTTTCGGTCCCAGTAGGGAAGAAGAGGAGGAACAGGCAAGGCTACAAGATGAGCTCAAGAAAATTACCTTCAGTCCCAGCAAGGAAGAAGAAGCAGAACAAGCAAGGAAGAAGAAGCAGAACAAGCAAGGAAGAAGAAGCAGAACAAGCAAGGCTATGTGAAGAGCTCAACAAAATAACTATTGGTAAGAAAGAATTTGCGCCAACGCAACTGGAACCCACAAAAGGCGATACACCAGGTACGACGCCCATACCTCAATTGTGTAATCAACTCAAAGATATCGAAACAGAGCGCCCTTTGACGATGAACACACAACAGTCTACCGAAACAATTGCTGGTGTTGGCATAAATACAAACTCAGCGATAGCAATTTAATAGTTTAAGAACAAAAGAAGTTTTATGAATAAAAAGGGAGACGCTCGCTGGAGCGGCTCAGTAGTTTATCAACACTCATCGAGTACGTGACTTTCATTGCGTTTGTTCAAAATAAATATTTCTTGTATCTTAAAAAGTTCACACAGTATGTAATTCACCCAGATCGTATCGAGTCTGTTGAAAAACAGTTCCTGTTATTTGCTCTCAGAAACCTCAATTGGGCTTCTGATATACATCTCCCTCTATATGTGGATCGATGGAAATTTATAGATTTTCCAACTCTATCTGCTCGACAGTCAATGTTCTCTGTCGTTTTCCTTCAGAAGATTCTTTGTGGAGATGTTGTACTTATTTACTGTAATCTTTATTTTTAAATGTTCCCTCTCACTTTACACGTTACTATGTGCCTTTATGGTGGTCATTTTGCACAACAAACTATGCTTGCCCAAATTACTTCGATCTCTCTCTGCTGTACCTACAACAAATTTTTTTATCTATTCTCCTACTATTCTTGTTTGAACTATATGAAAAACTGGCCTTCATCCTGAACTTCAATAAATTTGTATTTCATATTTTCCTTTTTAAACTTCTGATTTGTAATTACGGCAAACAAAAATTCTCCAACGGTTCGGGGTGGTCGTAACTTTACTCTTTTTAGCTATAAGTTTTAATAATAAGATGTTAAATAACTTGTTCCAATATTATTTTTGAAGCAAGAGTTTTGTTTTATGTAGTTGTAAAAAATAAATAAATAATTTATTTGAGCCTTGTCCGAATAGTTGGCAATTGTGTGATTTGCTTAGGTGCCTTCGACTTGAACTCCGAGCGAAGCTTAATTTCATGTATGTTCCTTGCACAATTGGTTGAGCGTAGTTGAATGGTTTCGAAGTACACAACATAGAAGAAAGCTGATAGCCGGCTTGCGTTGTTTTTTTGATGGTCTTAACCTCAATGCAATTTAAGCCAAGTCCAATCATAGTGCGTTTGACGTCTTCATTATTCTGCTTGTCTTGTTTCGATTTAATAGCAACGCTTCCAAAGACGTGTATAAAATTAGAATATTTGACGAACTATGAATATAATTCTGAAATACAACAGCAGTCGACTTAATAGGTCTTCAATGGCGAGCCAATCAAGCAATGTTAAATATCCTAAATTTTGAATCAGTATTTCTGACTGACATTTGGTTTATAGGTATTTAAATACCATTATTATTATTATTTAAAATTAACTATTAGTATGTTTATACGATGATGTTATTCATGAAATCATTTCATGAAAAGTCAAAAAAGTGCGAATAAACGCTTATTTATAAAATATAGTTTATCATGAAAAAATTCGTGTATATATAAACCTTTTGGTTTACAAGTGACTTTTTAGGCCCAGTACCCAAGGTACAAGAGCCTATTGGTTTTGTTTAACTGTATATAACAGGTAGAAATAATGGTCGGAGACTCCAAAGAGACCCCTATTATGGTCAGGAGCGATAGAGGAGTCGATATAGGCATGTCTGTCCGTATGATCGAAATGATATCGGAAACGGTATCGTTCTTTTTGCATTCGCCTAGAACTTTTACGAGATTATTTTAAAATTTTGCTATTGTCATAGGAATGGCCTCCTCGTGGTGTTCCTTGGATATCGATTTGAGTTCACATAATGGGGAGCTAATTCGAGCGGTGACCTGTACTGGTACAGGGCCTCTTAAAGTCGACTATCTTACGCCCGACTGTAATTTTCTTACTTGTGGAGTCTTCAAAACATCAAAATGATGGATCATTCATCCTACAGTCCTGAATTGATATCAAACGACTTCATCTTCTTTTTCTTGTTTTTATTGCCGCACATTTAATGGATATTGCAAGGGGAGATATTTTCGTCGGTAGAAGAAGCTATTGATTAGTGATGAGCGATATATCAGGTCACTACTGTTGTGCATAATATGATATTTTGACCCCCAACCCTTGAAACTTGAATAAAACGAAAGTATACTTTCGTTATAGTTTAAAAGCTGATTTTTATATATGTATGTCACTTGGGGACCTTCTAAGGATGTTTTCCCAAAAGCCAGACAGTTTCGATGGTTTTTTCATCGTGGCAGATGCTTTAAAATATCACCGTAGATGCGAGCGCAAGGTATACATATACAAGCTTTTCGTTTTGTCTTAGTTCTGAAATTTTTTCCGAAAAACGACGTTAATATTAATTAATTAAAAAACTAAAAAATACACTTTAATTGGAGATCGAACAAAGAAGTATAAAATAATTTATAAAATAAGTGTAAAATAATTAACAGAATAATTCATATCATTTCATAAAAAACATACGGTACGTTGCCACCACTATCCAAATTTCATGGTCGGGGACCATTCTTAACTGTGTTGGGGACGAAGGTCTGGCCATCGCAGGCTCTTGCACTATGAAGATGTATATTTAAAATGTTTAGTCAGCACTAAAATAATCGTGTTGCAAACCGGATAAATCCAAATTAAAAATCGTACCACAACCACTATATTGGCCGGATAGTGTACCACCTGATTAACTCTGTCTTCGTGGATGCATTTTAAAACATTCATTGCTTCGCTTCATTGTTGCGTAATCAGAATGAATCCGAAGCCAAGTGAACTAAAATGTTTGCATTAATTTAACGGAGCAAAATTGTCCCGCTTTAATTTCTGAAACAATATTCATTATAGAACTTAAATAATTGTATACATATGTATATATATATATATATATATATATATATATATATATATATGTTCGCCTAGCCGCTCCTAGGCACTTGGAACATCCAAATCAACAAAATAGCTTTAGCTGGCGCAGACAGGTGGGGAGGGTCGTCAGTGTCTAAAAAACACTCGCACGAAAATAATAAATAAAACAAATAACAATATCTCATGTGTATACGGGGTATAAGCAGTACTTTAGCGAATACAAAAAAATAAGCGAAAAGCTGAGAGTGGTAGCGTACGCGTAAAATTAGTTTTTCAACTGACTCGACTTAAAACTAACGAAAAACCAGCTAGCAGGAGCGCTCGGCGATTGGCAACACTAGCGCCATCTGTGACTTCAATCAAACGTCACATCAAATTCAAATTTGGCGCTAACATTACCGCCCGCCTTGCAGCATCACTGCAAAAAGTTAAAAAATTAATCAAATCAAAAAAAAAGATAACAATTCATACGTTAATAAAAAAAACTTAAAAGATAAAAAAAACAAGAAAAAAAAAATTAAAGAAATAAACCCAAAAATAAAAATAGACAAAAAAAAAAAACGCGCTACCACCTCAGTTGTCGACGACGCCGAACACCACGTATCCAAATATGGACAGTTGCGCCATCGGCCTTCCAAGAGCTGAAGGCAGCATCGTGGGGCATATCACTCGATGGTACACCTCTGCACCCAACACAATCGGCACCGGTCCGGACTGCCAGAAATCCTTGTCAGCCAGGATGATGCCTTCAAAGCCCTGCCGCAGCGACTCACTAGCCGACCTCTCCGGTAGAATGCGGTCTACTCCCCGCTCGACCCGTGCCTCAACATTTACATCAATATTGGGGCCACACCTCGACCGTAAAACCAACATAAAATATTCTCGGTTTCCAGCTCGCGTCGTTCGCAATCCAAGGCGTCGCACCGCACGCTCGCTGATGGTAGAGGTGGGCATGCACGGGTCAAGCAACGCTCGTTCGATACTTAAGCGCCCCGTCCCTCCGGCGTGCGATACTTGCGCGGAGGTGACGGAGGTACACTCTGGGTGGGAATTGAGATCCTTCCCTTCATCCCATGCAGCAACCGGTGGTGTTTTCTCTGCAATAGTCCATAGCCAAAAAATCCGGACATTGCCGTAAAGGGTTGTCGCCTTTGCTCACGCGACAAACAATAGTGGGCTTAGCACGAACTGGTCTTCGTCCACTCTCCATTAGTTGGCTGTAATGAAACTTATGGTTCCGAAACACAAAAAAACCATTATTCAATATACAGACAACCAGCTTGACCATAGGACGTGTCACTTCACCACGACCTGTTTCAATACCAATTTTTCGTATTTTGCTTTCCCTCCCTGCGTACGTTTCAGCAATGCGATCCAGCCGACAATCATTTGGGGGGAGATTTTTCTCGTGGTTTGCCACAATTTGTCCGACCTCTAAATTCGGTTGTGGGTACTTCCATTGAAATCTCAAAAACAAACAAACTTTATAATATTCTCCCAACATGTTCAAAAAGCCATAGAACTGAACTGTACTCAGAGAGGAGAAACTCACCAAAATAGGAATTTGGATATCATTTATCCGCACATATTCCTTCACAAATGTTTTCCCGGATTGCTGTGTAGATGCAGACAAGCAGTCGTCCCAATCCATCTTCTCCAACCAAATTTTTTGCAATAAAATATTGGTGGAAACGACTATTGGAGCCAACCAGCCTGCCGGATCAAACAAACTAGCGATGACTGACAAGACTTCCCTTTTCGTAAAAAACAACTCAGAGTCGAAGGGTTGCGCTGTAAAATAAAATTTGTCAGCGTTAGCATTCCACCGAATGCCTAAAGTTTTTTCCGAAATAGCGTCTTCAATCGTCGAAAAAAGTTCATTCCGCAAAAAATCGCTAAGTATCCCTGCTAATACTCCACTATGATTCACAGTCCACTTTCGCATTGAAAACCCTGCAGAATTCAAAGCTACTATCAGCTCATCACGTGAGCGAATAGCAGTGGCTGCATCATGAGCATCAGCAAGTGCATCATTCACATACATCTGTGCCGCTAGAGAATATTTATCCTGGCTAAAAGTAGGGGTGCTTTCCGGTTTTAAAAATGTATGATAAGTCATTTGATGTCGCTCATTGACATCAGGGGGGGCTGCCTTGCACAACTGCTCCAAGGTCAAACACTTATTAGCTTTCTCATCATAATTAAAATCTGAGATGAGAACCGGAAAAGCGCTGTCTTATTACTCATGAACTGCTTTAGTTCGACTGAGCGTGAAGCTCCTAGCGGCTGCTCACACTGATAATCAGGGCGAACAGGAAGAGTGACCACATGTTTAACGTCACTATCGCTTCGAATGGTGTTGACGAAGTTTCATCCACAGAACTCGTCCTCAACACTCTGCAAATCCCTATTGGGAATACTCTCTAATTGCTGACCCAAGCTTAACTTGGTAAAACAGGATACAATAGGAATCGTATTGCACCTGGTGGGGTGAGAGAGTGGATCCGTTAGAATCCACCCGAAAACAGTTTGTTGAGCCAACAGTGAGCCCAAAACATTTTGTTTAATACCCTCCCTCACTATTTGAGGGTATATATCACTGCCAATCAAAATTCGACCTGATCACTCTTAAAAAATTGAGATCGGCCAGGGGGAAATCAAAACTGACATTTGACGGCAATGTTATATTTTTACTGGGTAGAAATCCAGTAAGTTTGGGTAAAACTAAGGCACTCGTCTCCAATTTAAACCTTGGATCGAGTGATGATTGAAGAACTAAAGGACACGACCTGTTAATTCTAGCAGCCACAGATGCATTTAGTCCTGAAACATGTGCTTGCACTCTGTCGCATCGCACACCATAGCGCCTCTGAAGACGTTCTGAAATGAACGTACCTTCAGATCCCGAATCTATCAGCGCTCGAGCAGAAACAACTATATTATTAAAGTTTAATTGCACTAAAGCCGTCCCCAAAAGCACATTTTTTGTGGAAAATGCAAAGCAAGATTGGAAACTATTGCTGCTCGTTGCTTGCGAAGAACCTGGCTGTCCATTGGAATCTGACTGTGCTGCCGGAGAAGGGGGGTGAGAAGTTAAAACATTGGCAGTAGTATTCCAATGGAGCAGCGTGTGGTGGGGTTTCGAGCATTTTGTACACCTATGCAAACTTTTGCACTCGTTCCTTAAATGACTGTGAGCCAAGCAATTCAAACAAAGTTTCTTCTCTATTACCTTTTCTGTCCTCTGCTTAGGACTGAGGGCTATAAGTTTCGGACACTTAATCAAATTGTGAACCGAAGACTTGCACATTCGACACTGATTGCCTACTTTTGTCTGAAAGGTGTTCAACCGCTTCGATTTGTTGGGATCAGGCTTAACAGAAACGGACTTCGAAGAGCTACGAAGATTTGAAACCGTTTCTAAAGTTTGGAACCTGCTAGTTAAGAAAGCGTCCATATCTTTCCACTTTGGAATTTGGCGTTTATCTTCCAAAGACTGTTCCCATAGCGCCAGAGTATTATCTGGAAGACGGGTAGAACAAAGAAAAACCAGTATAGCATCCCAATTCTCGATGCTGATACTATTAGCCCTCAAATTAGCAATTGCATTGTTAATTTCACGCTGTAGGTTTTTGATGGCTGTACCATTTTCAGAAGCTACAGGCTCTAAATTAAACAATGCCTTGAGCTGGCTATTAACTAACACTCTTTTATTTTCATATCTGTCAACCAGATTCTGCCACGCTAACTCAAACCCATCGTTGGTTAGCGGAGATCGGTTGACAATATCTCGAGCCTCATCACGAGTTTTCTGTTTCAGGTGATATAAATTTTCCACCGGTTGTAGTCTAGAGTTCGACTTGTAGATGGCCGTGAACATATCACGAAAACTTGGCCATGTACTGTAATCTCCGTGAAACAAGTCTGTGTCACATGGAGGAAGAGAAATATTATGTGACACAGAATGGGCACCTGCACTACTTTCACAATGCCCTGAGTTATGTACCCTAGTCGAACACCTATCTTCTAACAAAAGGGAACAAGTCATGTCCACCATGGATCCACAAGCCATGTAGGCACTTAAACATTTGCCTTGTTTTGCCATGACAACTTCCTTGTCCAAGCCCTCTGGTTTGTGACACATTAATTTGTCATATGACACTTTAACTGCCCGCCACAAACTCTTCAATTCATCCTTCAACAACTTTATTGTGAAGGATGTTTGCTCTGCCGGGTGCATTTCTTTACATTGTGCCGCGAAACGAAGAAGTTCGTCGGCACAATGGTTGAATCTATTTTCTGCCATTTCTAATTATTTTTTTTTTTACAAAATTTAGTAAATTAAAACGAATAACAGCAATACAATTAATTTACCCAAAAAGTAAATATAAAATTATTTACAAAATTTAAAATTTTCAATTTTTTTTTTTTTTTTAAATAAAAGTGCGTATAATGCTATATTAAACAAACCGGCGCTGTGATAAATTATTTCGACAATAGGGGAATCAAAAGCAAGTAAAACAAATTTGAAATATTTATGCACAGCCCGAAAACAACATATATATATATATATATATATTATTTAGCATAACGCACAAAAAAAATTAACACAAACTTTTATATCGACCCTTGCTCGTATTGGTCGTATATCATAAAACACAAGCAAAAGAAAAATAAAAACGAAATAAAATAAAATGCAACACAAATAATAAAACTATAAAAATATTTGTTGCACACACTATTACACTCACTACTATTCTGTTTAATGATTGCACCACAAAAAGGCACAAAAAAGGGTTGTTTGGCAGCTCTTTTAAAATTGGCGGCAGCCGGCAGCGGCAACAAGTCGCTTTAAAAAAAGCACCTACTTTTTTCTTTTGTTTTCCAACTGCCAATGTTGTTTCTGACGATATAAAAAGTCGTCTATCTCGGCGCAGATCTCGAACAAAAAAAGAAAAGAAAATTTATCCAATTCTGTTCAAAATTAAACACACTAACCTTTTCCTTTCCGTCTGTCCGTCTAACGATTTAACCAAATGATCGCTTGTGACAGACGATGCCGGGCCACAATATGAAAAAGCAAAAAAATAACACCGCACAAATTCGAACAATTAAAAAGCACAACTGTGCTTGCAATATAAATTTTATTTGTATATATAAATAATAATATCAATTTTAATTTAAAATCAATTGCAGCATGCGCCAATGCAGCTGCTTCTTCTTCTTTTTTTTTCTGTTTGTTTGTTTGTTTTGCTTATCGGAGCAACTTCGATTATCGAATTCAAGCGATAAATACTGAAAGACCGATGTTAATATGATCGGCTCAAAAAATACCAAAGTATACAAAATACTCAATAACTAGAGTGTGAAAAAAAAATTGAATAATAAAATTGAGAAGACGGCTCAAAAAATACCAAAGTATAAAAAAAATACTCAAAACTGAGTGACTTTGTGTTTTTAAAAAAACACTCAACAGCCGACTTGCGGTATTGTGACAACCCAACAACAATTTTAAAACGTACGCAAGGGGGATGGAAAAAGCAATAAATATATGATGTACGCACCTGAGTTGTGTACTAATCAAAAAAAATGAGTACAATTATTTATCTTTATTTTAAAAAACGCTCTGTCTGCGTTATCCGGGTTCGAAGGACCAAAAATGTTCGCCTAGCCGCTCCTAGGCACTTGGAACATCCAAATCAAAAACAATAGCTGTAGCTGGCGCAGACAGGTGGGGAGGGTCGTCAGTGTCTAAAAATACACTCGCACGAAAATAAATAAGTAAAACTCGCGTTTTTAATTTTAAAATGATATAATAATTGCGCGCTCGCTTTTATTTAATACAATATCTCATGTGTATACGGGGTATAAGCAATACTTTAGCGAATACAAAAAAATAAGCGAAAAGCTGAGAGTGGTAGCGTACGCGGTAAAAGTAGTTTTTCAACTTTTTTTTTTTTTTTTAAATGTGTTTTTTTTTTATTGAATCTTCTCTTGATAAGAGACTAACAATAATTTATCAAATCTTAAATCTAGTTGTGTATTACACAAAGCCCCCCGGTTGGAGACTTATGTAGTTACAGCGGCCCTAAGAGCACATCACAGGGCTGGGAGGTCATTTCTCCTGAGTCGTGTTTGTATATGTAGTAGTGTTAGAGATCGTGCGAGTGGATTAGGGTGAGAATTGAGTTTACATTCATAGGTCTGCTTGAATCGATCTATTTCAGTTTTAACAGTTGGGATGTTAAGATCATTGTGAATGTTAGCATTGCGAATATACCAAGGTGCTCCGGTGAGAGTTCTAAGTATTTTTGATTGAGCTCTTTGTATTATATCCACGTTACTGGAACTCGCATTGCCCCATAACTGTGAGCCGTACGTCCAAATAGGCTTTATTACGGAGTTATAAAGAAGCAATTTGTAGTCCAAGCTTAAGGGGGACCGCGGATTTATGAGCCAGTGTAGGGAGTTGGCTTTTAGCTTTATCTGTGTTTTTTTGGCTTCAATATGTTTACGATAAGTGAGCCGTCTTTCGAGATGAATACCGAGATGCACGACGTCATTGGCCTGTGGGATCACAATGTTGTTTAGAGTCAGCGATGGACAAGTACCTCTGTTTAGAGTGAATGTGACGTGTTTGCTTTTTTGCTCATTAACTTTTATACGCCAGTTAGCTAGCCACTCCTCGAGAAGAATGAGATGATCTGCTAGTAGTCTGGTTGCTCGTATTGGGCATCTAGATCTACTTAATATGGCTGTGTCATCAGCAAATGTGGATATTGTAAGTCTGTGATCCGTTGGTATGTCTGATGTGTATAGAACATATAACATAGGACCGAGAACGCTGCCTTGGGGTACTCCAGCTTTGATTTCAGACTCCTGTGTTATGTAGTCATTCTGACGTACCGTGAATACTCTATTGCTGAGGTATGATTCTAGAGTTTTGTGAGTATTTTGGGGAAGCAATACTTTTATTTTATACTTAAGTCCATCAAGCCACACGCGGTCGAATGCTTGGGCTACATCGAGAAAGATTGCGGAACAGTATTCGCGAAATTCGAACGCTGTTCTAATCTCCGAGGTTATTCGGTTTACTTGTTCGATAGTGCCATGGTTTTCACGAAAACCAAATTGGTGGGTGGGAATAACGTTCTGCATGTGTGAGTTGATTTTTAAAAGAACCAACTTTTCGAACAGTTTGGATAGGCAGGATAGTAGGCTTATGGGTCTATATGACGCAGCCTGTGTTTTGTCCTTTCCGGGTTTCGGTATCATGACTATGACCGATTTCTTCCACTGAGTTGGAAAATATCCGCATTTAAAAATCGCGTTATACAATTTTGTGATATATGTCACAGCTGGACTGGGAAGCTCCATGATCATTTTTGGGGAAATTAAATCATGACCTGCAGCCTTCTTGGGATTGAGCTGGGCTTTTATCACTTTATGAACTTCGTGGGTGTGAACTCTGAGAGGTTCAGAGTAGTTCGTGTTCGAAGGAGAGGGAAGAACAAAAGCGTTTGTTGACGGATTTGGCTGAAAAACAGTTCTTAAGTGGTTTGCAAAAACTTCCGCTTTTTCTATGTCCGTGCGTGCCCACTTTCCAGTGTGGTCTCTTATGGGTGTAGAGACTATAGCTGGTGGTTTAATGTCTGCACGCGCTTTCCACAGGGGAAACTTTGAGCTTGTTGGGGAAAGACGTTCGATGTATCGTCTCTGAGTGAGTTTTTCCTCGAGTTTAAGAGCTTTGCTTAGCTCACGTGAAGCAATTCTTAGATTGTGCTTGGAGGTTGGAGATCTATGACACTGCCATTCCCTTCTTAAGTGCCGTTTCGTCATAACTAACAGTTCAATGTGACTGTTGGTTATACTGTGGTTCATCGAATTGGCTGTGGATGGTTGTGGTGTGGAGTGTTGAGCTGCAGCAGTGAGAACAGAACTCAGGGCACTGACAGAGTTTTCAATATCGATTTCGTTACTTATTGCTGGGTTCAGCTCGATATGACTGCTTATATACTTTTTATATTTGAGCCAGTTGGTTTTTTGTGAGGTGAGTTTATTGGGATACTCTTTCAGTTGAGGTTTTTCCAGTAAACTAAAAAGAACTGGAGAATGATCCGATGAGAGATCTGCAAGAGATTCAGCAGATACTAGATGACTTGAAATTCTTCGTGTTATTGCAAAATCAATGAGATCTGGGATTTTCATCGAATCTGTAGGCCAATATGTTGGAGTACAGGGCGAGACATAGTTAAGCTTGTTTTTGGTGTTTATAATTGCTTTGTAGAGCTGCTTTCCTTTGGGGTTTGAAAGCCTTGAGCCCCAATGTGTATGCTTGGCATTATAATCTCCCGCGGCTATAAAGCGATCACCTAGAGTGTCGAAGAATTCAAGAAACTGTTTTTCAGATACCGTAAACCTTGGAGGGCAATAAATTGCCGATAGTGTTACACTACCAAACTTTGTTTGAACATTTATTGAGGTGGCTTGGAGATAATTGGTTGCAAATATCTGTAGAGAATGGTGTTTAATACGACTTCTTATGAGTATACCAGTTCCGCCGTGGGCTTTGCCATCTGGGTGGTTCGTGGAGTAGAACGCATACCCTGGAATTTTGAAGTTGTATTTATTCGTAAGATGTGTTTCTGCGAGAAGCAGTACATCAATGTCTCTTACTTCGAGAAAATTTACGAGCTCTTTTTTGTGTCGGGAAACACCATTGGCATTCCAGAGACATATATTTATTTTTAAGCAAGACATTATTTGCTTTGTTGGGCTGCAAGCATCTGAATCAGAGTGTTTTGATTCCGCATCATTTCTTGCATTGTGTTTTGCATGAATGTCATGAAATTCATCATGCTTTGTTGCATTGAAGCAATCATTGATTCGATGCCATTGAGTGGTGTATTAGCATTTTGGGGAATGCTTTGTTGTTGTGGGTTTTGTGTGGAGGGGCCCACGGGTACCGTGTGGGAAACGGTTTGGCCATATGACTTTGCATCAGCTGGCTTTAGCCCTGATTTCAAGGCATTGGCAAAAGACACACCAGGGGTGGTTGTGTCAAAAGTATACGTTGGAGTGCGTGCAAATGACTCTACGGGGTGAGAGCGAGCAGAGGCAGTTCGCAGATGAAGGCGGTTTTTCAGCTCTTTGTACACAGGGCATCCTCTGTAATTAGCCGTGTGATTTCCTCCACAGTTGCTACATTTTTTCGCGTTGGAATCCAACTTGTTTGCTGTGCATGTAGCGGTATTGTGGAGTTCTCCACAGGCGACGCAGACAGAACGTAGAGTGCAGTAAGTCTTCGTGTGGCCAAACTCCTGACAGTTGGTGCATTGGACCGGGTTGTTGCGCTTGTGAGGTTCTTCTACTGAAATTCTGCGGTGCAGCAGGTATTTTAGATTGTAGATTGGGTGTACCTCGTTTTTTTTAAGTGGCCTACTTTCGGGTTCAAGCTCTACTTTAAACATGGGCTGCGGAATTTTATTTTTATTTATTATATTTATGGCTACTTTTGGGTTAAAGCCATTTTCTTGTAGTGCGCTTACCACTTCGCTTGGAGTGACAGTTGGTTCAATGCCTTTGAGCACGACTTGAAGTCCTTTAGAGCTTTTCAGTTGGTATGTGTAGAAGTTTATTTTCAAATCTGTGAAATGTTTTGAAACTAAACGATAATGTTGTTCAGAGTAAATTTGAACCCTGGTCTCGTATATTGTACCCTTCCTAATAGCAGTTATGTGGAAGTTATTGCTCCCAATGAGTTTTGCTATTGTGTTTACAATATTATTAGAGCTTTGCTCACGGACATATATTGGCGGTGGTTTGACACTCGCTTTTGTAGCCCCTTCATCTGCGCTGTTTTGTGAGTTGGATGCTTTGTCGCTTAGAATTGAGAATCTGTTGCGACTAAGTGGCGATTCGGTTTCGCTAGCATTGTTTCGTCGATTCAGCTTAGGTTTATTTCCTTTGTTCGACATTTGTGGGCTCAGCTTTCGCTTTATTTGAATGTAGCGATCTAAGCCTGTCTGTATCGCTGGAGTTTTTGTATTATTCTTTTGCTGCAGTCCGCTTTGAGATTGCGGTAAAATATTATTTTTAATCATTGCAGAAGATGTTGTGGCTGTAGTTGTTGTTGTGTTTGTTGATGTTGAGACTGTTGCTGTTGTTATAGCCGGAGACACATAAGTGATTGTTTGTGTGCTCGCAGCGTAGGGAAGAGAACAATTGACGAAATTTTCATTTAAGAGGGTGGGTGTTGGACACTCTTCAGCCCAAGTGAGTGGCCGTGTTGGGCCGTGGGTAGAGAGCGTAAGGTTTTGCTGCGTCGGTATAGTTAATGACAATACATTAACAATGCTAGTAGGGGGGACTGAAGTGGAAGCCGTGGATTTTAGTAATCCGTTAGGTTGAGAACTTGTACTCACCGCATCCATTTGGTTATGCATTTTACCTGTTTCGTTGCTTTTGTTTTGGGCAGGGAGGGAAGTGGAGGGCAATTTATGTTTGATGGTGTCTTCTGTTGCGTTGTATGTAAAGTACGCGTTTCTCCCATCGGCACTTTGCAGTGAGAGTCTGCGCTGCTCTTGCGGAGCGCTTCGCGCGCTTATTCGCTGCTCTTTGTTTTCAATCGCGGGTTTTTTTTGTTTGTTTTTTTTTTTTTGGAAAAGTTAAACTTTTCGCTGAAGTTTGTTTTTTTTTTTGATTGTTTTTTAGCACTTGCACAAATTGAATTTAGAGCCTGTTACTATAGCTATTAACAAATATGCTTTCATAACTAGGCCTAACTAAACCGAATTATTGCGGAGCACTAGCAGACACGTCCGATCGGTTTGATGGTTACGGGTATAATCCTGACTCGACTTAAAACTAACGAAAAACTAGCTAGCAGGAGCGCTCGGCGTTTGGCAACACTAGCGCCATCTGTGACTTCAATCAAACGTCACATCAAATTCAAATTTGGCGCTAACATATATATATATATATATATATATATATATGTATATATATGTATGTATAGTTGTATGCATATATATATATATATATATATATACATATGTATACAATTATACATACATATATATACATATATATATATATATATATATTTGCCAAACCATCGTACGGCAGTCCGATGCATAATAAATTGCTGTGTGCAGCGACTGCATGCATTGCGCTAAGTAATATGGACGGAGTTTCGTCCATATCTTCGTTTCGAAACAATGAATTCATTGGATATGACATTGGTCATTGTACACTACATAAAGTACATTACACATCACACAATGCTGCCGCTCTAAATAGAATTACATTTTAAGTACACCCACAACAACGCATTTCAAAGGACACAGGATGTCTTTTGTGATGTTTAAATCTTCTTCGAATTAATTTTCAATCATCGGACAACAATTTTTATTATATTTACTAACTTGGATTCATCGAAGACTTGCAATATCTCTTCGTTCGATTAATTCAAATTCATCAGTGTCTGGTAAATCTTGATTCTAATCATTATAGAGAGATTTAGAGTTAGCGGTCCACCATATAAAAACAAGCAAAACCAACTTAACTGGTTTTAAAAATAGGATTGAGCCTCACATCAACTTGGGTAAAAGTTGCCTTGTAAAATTAGGCCGCTTTTCTGTAAAAAGGCTCCAGGATATGTCTGTGTTGACGCTAATATTATGCTAAATGTTCAGTTATTGATAACGCTTATATTTAACGCATTTGAGGCTTGTAAGTGGTCGTGATTCAAAAGCCAAAAAAACGTGAAAATAGTCCGATTAGTTTATTGGTAACTTTTTCGAAAGTGTACGAAGAATACTATTGGGAGAACATTAGTTTGGGTTAAGATAAGAGGATGGAACCCCGAACAGTGCCTAAGAACTGTTAATTTAATATATGATGCACTTAAAATTTGACAATAATGGAACATTGCATTTTTGGGATGTTAAGCAAGCGCATGATAGATTATGGCACCAACGTTTGTTATCTATATATGTATACTAGCGGACCCGGCATGCGTTGCTAAGCCCCTGGTATCGCCAAGAATGAAATTCAAGTCTAATTTTACAATATTTTATTTATTATGGCATGCTACGATTTTTAGTTGACGAGGAACGACCACTCAGAAGCGGTGGAGGAATTTTTGTATGGCCGCCTTGTTGACCGACTGTGCCCCTACTCACAGCTTGGCAGTGGTCCAAGCGGGCGGAATTACAAAAATAAACATATTTAAAGAAAATGAAAATTACAAAATGTTTGGAAATTGAATTTAAAGACGAATGAAAAGAGAAAAAATTAGAGAACCCATTATAGTTAGAACATAGAGCTCGAAGTGAGTTATTTATAGCGTAATTAGTCCTACAAAAAGGCAATTTAATTGGCACAAAATGGCGAGTTGGTCGAATGGGGACATTGAATGAAATTGATTGAAACAATTCAGAATTTCACCAATAAGAATTTTATGAGACAAATCACAGAGACCATGGATCTGCGTGATGAAAGGGTTGGAAGATCAATTAATTTTAATCGGTCCTTATAAGATGGAAAATTTGCATGGGTATCTCGATTAAATACGGTCTTGGTGAATACTATAATAAGGATTCCATACACAGGATCCAAATTCTAAAATTGGGAGTACAAGTGAGGTATAGCGAAGTTTAGTAATATAAGGGTCATTAAACTCCTTGGACCAACGCTTAACAATGCTAAGAATAGATTTGGCTTTGTTTACCATTGATCCAATGTGATTATTATAAATAAGTTACCCAAATTATTAAAACAATATTCGTTGCCGAGGATATTGGTATTTACAGAATAATCTACTATAACTGGACTTCTACGACGAAATGTCATACATTTACATTTTGAGAAATTTAAGTTCAGATAATTAAGACTACACCATGTTTGTAGTGAGTTCAAATCAGCCTGTAGCAAACATTGTTGAGAGACATCAGAATATGACAAACATAATTTGACATCATTTGCATACATTAGTGTATGACCATGTTTAATAGCAATGGGAAGATCATTAGTAAAAACATTAAACAATATAGGACCAAGGTGGCTCCCTTGGGGAACACCAGAAGATACGACAATAGCTTTAGATAAACAATTGATGAATAATTCTTTTTGTGACGTACCGTATAAGTATGACTCAATCCGAGAACAAAGAGAAGGTGGGAAGCCTATAGTTTTCAATTTAAATAAGAGGTGTTTGTGACACACACTATCAAAAGCTTTACTGAAGTCTGCGTTCATATATGATATGAGTTTGGCAGCCAGATTCAAAACCTTTATTCACAACAGAAGAAAATTCCAACAGATTTGTGCAAATGGATTTGCCTCTAACGAAACCATGTTGGTAAGGACTAACAAAAGACTTTAACGACTGTTGCAATTGGTCCGTAATGATTTTTTCAAACAATTAGCAACTTGGCAATGCCTTTTTTATGAAGTGGGATTATGAAAGATTCTCTCCAAAGAGATGGAAACTTGCATAACCATAACATAAATAGATTGAAAAAAAAAAACAATAAAAGGAAACAAAAAGTGCTAGATTCTAGCAATGAATCAACAAAACGCGCTTGTGAACTACTTACGAAAAATGAGAGACAAGCCTGATGAGTAGCAACGAAATGTAAGTGTGAGTGGCATTCACTTACAGCAGAGCAAAGTTCACTTATATATGGTTATGACATCAGCTAGGTCCTCTCTGCATTCAACGTGCAATTTCATAACGCTGTTGATGCTCGAGCCGAGAGAGAGAGAGATGCGTGCTAAAATTGCACGTTGCTGCTGCTTATAAGCTGGCGTTGTCGCTACCTTATATACCTACCTTATATGTACTTTGCAGCAGAGATCATGAGAGTTTCTGCTTGTATATACTCTCGATTGAGAGTAGCATACATTCGCGAGTGACAAGCATGCGAATAGTTAATCGCTGCAGCATTCGCTTCGCTCTATTCGCAAAAAAATGCTCAATAATTCATGAATCAACGAATAAGCTTGCTAAATGGCAAGCCACTTCCTTTGACAACGTGTAGAAAAAAAAGAAGTGACCGTTAGAATACGAAAGAGATAGATATATATTTAGTTTCAGTGCCTTTCTTTCGTTTGCATTTCGGGCCCCCAGCGAAATGCGTATGCAGCGACATGCACAAGGTATATTTAAATATACCTTGGACATGCATGCATATGTGTATATGTATTATAACGCTATGCACAAGCGCACAAACTATTCGCGAGTGCTTGTGTGCATTCGCGAATAGCTCAGTTTGAGTCGCGAATCAACTTGACATTCGTTGGCAATGTTGAGAGTTAAGCCAAGCCAAAGCAATAAACGAGTGCGAATGCTATTCGCACTCACGATTTTGCATGCAAGCTTGTGAGAGTGAAGAAATTTTTTTTTTTTTGAGAGTGCAAGCCTGATCTCATTCGTGAGTGTTTCATGAAATGTTGAGTGCAATCACAAGCTAAGCCACTCGTTGCAGATGTCTGTGCTAGAACAGTGTTTTAGTAAACTGCTGGGAATGTTATCAGGTATAGATAGGAAGGAAAATTTTATGGATAAGAGGCATATCAAAATAGTTTAAATAGAGATAGTAGGAGGAGATATGAAGTCATATGATGTAATATTGTAAGGGTATATAACACTAGAATTGATAGAGCAATTAGAATATGTACTTTGGAAAAGTACCTTGCGCTCATTTAAAAATTAATTGACTATTATTCTATGCTAATTAAAACATTTTTTAATGACCTTAAAATACTATTAAAGGGCATTAAATTACCTTTCAGAATCCATTTTAGAAGTTAAAATTGCTTTAATAGTAAAAAAGTTATGAACTTTTGAATTTATCGATGTAGCCACCACCAAAACATAGTTGGGGCAGTTCAAGAATAATGGCTCATATATGAGACATTCTCTGAAAAAAAGGCACTTAAAAAAAAATTTCTCTATTTTTTCTGATAATTATATATCTTGTAGTATATGTGAAAACTAAAAAAAAATATAATTTTAGGTGTGTTTCAGCGCGAGGTTAGCGAAAAATACATTGATCGCCTCCATAATTATCTTAATTGTCTAGCTATCGAGTTGCTTGACAATAGCGCAGTACTGCGAAGGCTGAAAATAAGACACCCCCTCGATCTTCCAGATAGATAACAAGAACAAGCAGACGTAACTAATATAGTATAACACTCCAGCTCACGGCAATTCCCCATGTGCAGATATTTTTAACTATAATTATTTCATATTTTTCACACTTTTCAATTTAATTCTTATATTGTAAATGTTTACATACTCATGCTAGCCATTGTATATAGCATTCGTTCATTATTTAAAAATCATACCATTTATTTATTGTGTTTATCGCAGATATAAATTGAATTATTTAAAAAAAAATAAATAAAAAAAGGTGTGTTGCAGGGTTGCCATACTGTCAGGGGTCAAACTTTTTTGCAACAAAATTTTCGAATCCCCATAACTTTTAAACGGATTTTAAAACACCAGGTGACATTTTTGTGCACAATTTCTTAAACTTTCAATTTTTTTGTATGAAATACTAATGCGCTGAGCTAGGTTTTTATTTGTAACTCATACAAATATAGCTGGCCCAAAATGGCCTTTGGGGGGAAAAAGGTGATGAAATAAGGAACATGTTGACGCCTAGAAAGTCTCTATATATACATATTTATATATATTATATCATATCGGTATCCATATTTAATATAATATATAAGTAAATTTGTTCGGGTCAAAAAATGTGGTAATCGTCCATCAGAATCGGAATCTACGACAAATCTAAGGAAATTTCGCCTTGAAACTATGTGTCTAAAATCAATTCCTAGCTCCCGCATACAAATTTCAGGTTGAGGTATTTTAAGGTATTTTGAGATATTTAAAAAAAAATACATTTTCCAATCATGTTAAGCTTAATTCTGATTCATCTGTTTGTAACAAATTTTAAAAATATTTTTTTTTAAATAACCAATAAATATTTTTTTAATTTGATGAAATGAGCTGAGGCTCATTTAATAAAGTGCGTGCCAAAAGCCTGTAACTTTTTAACGAAGGTTTGATATATGAAATACATATCCTTTGAACTCCAAAGAAAATTTTGACAATAAAATAAATGTAGACGTGGCATAGACGTCACTTAGCGGTAATACGCAAAATATGGTTTTTTTATCAGCACTTAAAAATTAATCAAAAATTAAATAAACAATTGTTTTTTGTTTTTGCACCTGTTAAGGTACAATCTACGAGACTATGTAAAAAGCTAGAGCCGACTACCGCTCCCATAATCGAATTTTTCTTATAGTAATGATAGTTAATCTCCATATCTATAAAATTTATGTTTTATATGGAGAAAGCAAATAATAAAAATTCTTGAAGAAAAAAAAATGTTTTTTTCAGTTTTTAAAATCTTTCTTAGACTTCATTTGAGGATTTTTGAAACGACTTTCTAAAGTCACTGACATCACATCATCTAGATTCTGTGGCATTACGCGTTTTGAGACATACGTTAACAACTGCACACATTGTTCGGTTCCCTGAATGTGCGATGATTTGTGGATCAGGCAGTGGTATTTCAGCAGAATTTATGTTCTGCAACAAGTGTTCGTGTGGGATGCTTGCAGTAAATGGAGGTTTAAATAAGATTTTCTCATCAATTTATGCAATTGATATTAATAGATTCTTCTTATTAGTTTAATTGTGTAAGCTTATGCGTGATGCATAAAAAAAAATTTTGGCTACGATTTTATTGTATGTATAGATTGCTAGATCACTCGAAAATGTATATAATACCGGTTTACCTGCGACTTCGTCAGCGTATTTTTCGATAAAAAGTAGCATAACTAATACTTTTCCGAATTTGACCAAACTTAACAGGTTTACTTCTGGTCCTCTTAATATGTACACCAAATTTCATCTCTGTACCTTAAATGGATGGAAAGATATGTAAAATTTCGATTATCGCTTATATTTTGTCACAACGTAGTCTATGTGCCATCGTCCCATCTACCTTATACCTAAATTCATACCAATTGGTTTAGCGGTTTAGACGTAAGAGAAAAAAAATTTTTACGAAAAAAGTGGTACTAAGACGTATCGCTTAACCTGACTGTATCCTGTAACTGAGTTAGTAAGATAAATTAAAAATGTATTAATAGTTTAATGGCATTTCGGGTTTTGTGAAAGAAAATTATTTAGAAACAACATACATATAATAATTTCAAAAATTAGTTATTGAGGCGCTTGCGTTCAATTGGCTTGCGTGCCTGAATTCGCACACGTTTAGATGACGTCGTTGGTGGCGAGAGTGAATCACTGGCGACAGTATTGCTGCGCTTACGTTTTAAGTTTTGCGTGTTTTCATCATATATTGGTTTCTGTCGCACCAAAGAACCTGTTAAAAAAATCAATAAGAACTATGTCAACAATATTCAATCAAAGCTATGTATTACCAGCAATGGATGCGCATCGCTTTATGAGCGAATTTGAATTTGATTTAGAGTTCATTACACAATCATGAGAGGAATATGTTTTACTTTCCACTCTGCTGAACTTTGGCAAACGCATAACCGAAGACATAAGTGACCAAATTCGACCAGCACCCTGTTCTGGATGTTGTTTCTGTAGTGTTTGGGTACACTTTCCCGTGGGTGAGCTATCCGATTCCAGAGATGTGTCCTGCTTCGGGACAAACTGTTTTGAGGACCATTTTTGACATTTTTGTTTATTGTGCTGTTGAACTGATTCTTTTTTTGGCATAAATACTGCGTCTACGGCATTATAATCGCTTTTTTTTTCTGTAAGATCTTCTATACGGTTAAAAACATTGCTCTGAGCACATTCCCACAGCGGCGGACGCGGTTGTGGGAAACGATCAGTCAATTGGCGCAAGACCACTTCATTCCTTTCGTCGGTACAAAATTTGCCCAACGGTGTAGTTGCGCTAGGTGTAAAGAATGTGTCCTCCTCGGAAGAATTATTCGAACTATTGAGTTCACTGCACTTTGATTCTTCTTTAACCGGAGTTTCAAATTTGATCAATTTTTTATTAATGACAGCACCGGGAATACGTGTTATTGGCGTTAAGAGAGCAATATGTTGCTCACAGTCTGCATTGTTGTCTAACTTCGCCAGCGTGCTTATCACATTATTCCCTTTCACATTTAATTCAATTAACTTGGCTGTTGAGGCTATAATTTCAACATTCTCACAAGTCTTGTAAATAGAATTCGACGTTCCATTGGTAGTACTGTTCGCTACGTGTTTAGTATGTGTTATTGTTATTGATTCAGTAGTGAGCTTTTGCGCGGAGAGTAAATATTTGTTGTGTTGTGTCAGTTCCGCCGCATTCTTACTTTGGCCGCGTTTACTGCTACTTCCGAATATGCTTAGGTAGCTGCCCTCGCTTTGTGTACGGCGTACTACAGGCGATAAGCGTAAATCAAGTGGCACTATGGCAAAATTTTCAACGTCAACGTTTGCAGCATTTGCTTTTACTAAAACAGGAAACAGTAATCTATGTCAAGACTTGATCATTTACTTGGGCATTAATTTAAATATTATGCTTACAATCGTTATTGTTGGTAAAATCGTTAACGCATCTGCGCTGTATGATGGCACCGTGTGAGGAGGTGCTGGGCATTCCACCATGCTCAACAAAGGCCTTTTGAATACTTTTTGACATGACTTGGCGCAGTGGCGTCACGGCAGATATTTTGCATCGCCCAGCCACCTTGCGATTAAAACTAAGATTATCTATTGTTTGCGCTGCGGCAGTGCTAAAGAAACGAAATTCGTTATACACATATGTTCATTTTTGAAAGTTGCTGAACACTTACGCACTAGTTGCTACTGACAAAGACAGATTGTTTTCTGATTCGATTCCGCTATTGTAGATGCTGGAAACGTGTGTTCCTGTTGAATTAAAAGTGGGATCCTTTGGTTTGGCGAATATTGTGCCTACTTGCAATGGCGTCGACGTAGAACGAACCACTTTACCCTTGGTTGCCGTCGGTGGCACTTGATTGTCAACACTGCGCCTTGTTAAGGAAAAGTTGCTAATGTTCGACAGATTTCGTATGGAGGACACACTATCACTTATAAATTCTTCTTGTGCAATTCTACTCTTTGCCTTCCAGCGCATATTTATGATAGAGATGGGTGTCATGTGTTCTGTATTGTTCAGGTACAAACCAGACGATACGTTACCTGGAAGATGCACTGGTGATGTTTGCGTTGAGATAGTACTATGAGCTACTGGAGCTTTTTTGATATTTGAATAATCCGCATTGAATGTTTCATTTCTACTAGCCGAACTTTCTTCGCGCAAGTCAATGCATTGCTCCTCTGTGTTAACACACTTAGTGAGATCTTTTAGATCATCTAGTTTGGCGTACAATTTGTTACACTTCTGACAACGTAAAGGTAGATGCTTACACTTGATGTGACTCAGTAGCTCATCGTAAATATTTGGTTGCAGTACAAGTGGTTTTTTCTCACAAATGGGGCAAAATATATAAAATGATTCTGTTTCTTCACTCGTTCTATTCGGAGAATCGGTGCTGTAGTTCATCGTATCAGTGGTTTGTAGATTGTTAATTTTGCTCTCGATTATTTCCGTTGCCGGAGCATTTACTCGATTAACCTGAATAGCGTGCTTAGCGATTTCGTGCTTAAAGCGACATTGAACACAGCAGAAAATACGCTCGCATGTTTTGCACTTCACCTATGTATGTATGGAAGTGTGAGTAAAGGTTAAATTTCCGTATTGAATACAT
This sequence comes from Leucophenga maculata, assembly GCA_035044805.1. NCBI lineage: Eukaryota > Metazoa > Arthropoda > Insecta > Diptera > Drosophilidae > Leucophenga > Leucophenga maculata. Next base: position 38,842 of record JAWNNP010000839.1, read on the forward strand.
GCGTACATATCGAAATACTTTTAAAAATGTATAATGTCTTACTTCCTCTGGAACACGCATTTTTTACAACATTTAGTTGAAAAGCAGAGAACTTCTTAAATTACTTGATAAATCATTTAACCCTTTTAATGTGGAGTGCAGCGATATAAAACTATACAATGTAACGGTTTCTATTTACTACTGCGCTGCACATTACATGTATACAAGCAAACATACACATGCATACCTAGCACTGTGAACGTCAGTCCAGTCAAGTGATGGAAGCTCTACTAAATGTGACTGTAATACAAGCAATATATCATGAAAGCAAATGAAATTAGTGTTTGAACTGTTGGCCTTGAAAGCGACTTCTGTTTTTTGTCGCGTGCGAATGCCTGGGTTTTTTGGAATTATTTCGAAACCGTGCAATTGCCCAAAATCAACTTTAACATTAATTACACAGGGCCACAGGGTGGACCTTCTCTGAGTCAAGTTGATCTTTATGTTTTTGGGGTCGCTGAATACGATCCCGGTGCCCACATTACCCTATCAGGTCAAAATTAAGGTCAAATAAAGGTCAAGCATCTAAATTTGACTGATAGAATTTTTTTGACCCTAGATTCTGAAAGAGCGGGAAATTTTAAGTCCGAATAAGTCTTGACCTATATTTTAACCCGACCTTTAAAGGTCATTCGGAGGTCATTTTGCTGTCAAATCCTTGATGCTTGACCTTTATTTGACCTTGATTTTGACCTGATGGGGCAATGTGGACACCGGGATCGTATTCAGCGACCCCAAAAACATAAAGAACAACTTGACTCAGAGAAGGTCCACCTCAATTTCATTTTGTGGTCCTGTGTTATAGAGCTAATCAAGAACTATAAGTTTCACCTTTTGTCAAAATAAAATAATGTTTTGGCATATGTTTTTTTTTTTTAATTTGAATGTGTAAAAACGTCGAACTCGACATTAGAGAAATGCCCATATGTATAATTTTTAAATATAATGTGAAATAAAGAGTGCCATAAATATCCAACTCAAGGAGGCTAGGTACCGAGACGAGTAATCGAGGATAAATCATGTAACAAAAGACAATTACCAATTTTTTTTAATTTTTAGGCATTGATTTGAATGGTTCATGTAAGAAAAGCAACAAGTTTGTAGACTTGCTTGTTGCTTTTTGAACAGCAATAGTTGTATATATACAGTTGCATATTTATTGCTTTCTATAAATTTTAATATTCATTTGTATAATTTTTAGTTTCGTTATAATTAGTTGTAGAACTACATTTAAAATGCGAACTAGTTCATAATTATGCTTTCAATTAGATCAAATCATAGGTTATGTTTAAAAATTGTATTGTGCTAGAAAATGTTTTTGTTTTGTACGACATTTAACTCGTTTCTTTATTTAATTAAAATTAGAAAAGTCCAACACTACACCACAACAGGACGACCGCTCAAGTACATATTGCAATCAATCCAAAACAGTCAAACATAAAATACAATTTATATATGGGCATTTCCACAGAAATGTCAACCGCAGCCAAAAAATGCTCATATTGAAAATTTGTCCCTACATTATAAGTTGGACGAAAAATGGAAGGAAGTGAAAATAAATATATTGTATATATTAAAAATCATTTATAATCATCTTTTTACGCATATCTAATTAGATAAAAAGTAAATAAATAAACATAAAAAGTATGATGGAACAAAATGTCGCGTGCGACAGTGATTAAAAATGAATTAAAATAAAAACCACTTAATGTTTTTTGATGGAATAAAAAATATTATTAAGATTTATGAATGCATAACATTTTAAAATTTGTCACATTAAAAAATTCCGTCAGGTTTGGCTGAAATCGGTGTTTGAACTGTTCACTTTGAAAACGACTTCCGTTTTTTGTCGCGTGCGACAGTCTGGATTTTTGGAATTATTTTGAAAACGAACAGTTGCCCAAAACTCAACTTAAACATTAATTACAGAGCATGCATGCATTTTTCACAAAGGTTATGCAAACATACATATGTCTGCATGTATGTATATGATTGCATTAAATACTAAACAATTGATCTGTGGAAGAGTGATATATAAAATGAATAAATAGTTGAAGTGTTAAAAATGTTTCAATTTGTAGTGAAAGTGCGTTGCCATCCTGTTTGAGAGCACATGCATCAAGTGGCGTCACTTTGTATTATTAATAATAATACAAACTGAAGCCACTTCATGAATGTGCTCTCAAAATAGTTGCACTTTGTTCTGTACCCACTTCACTGCTAGGGCCTTTTCACTAAACAGTTTAATATGTACAATCAAGTGGTTGTTCCACCAAGTACGAGCACATACTACACAATCAAGCAGGTATAGTAGTTGATTCTGCAGCCGATAGATCATGCGAAGTAGAATGCAATAAAACATTGTGTTCCTTTTTGCAAAAAGCGAGAACTTGAGGAGCATTTGACACACAATTCAAATTTTCTAACCTCTTCGAGTCGGTAAAATACACTCATGAATTTAAACTAAACAAAAATTCAAACTATCAAAACCAAAATTTGAATTTTACTCAAAAATTTCTCTCAATGTGCCTGCACCTGAGATAGGTCAATGCATTTTGTTTGAATATGCCTACTGTTGTTGATATAACTCAATGATTTACTTGCCCTTTCATTTGCAAACGCCTACACAAACGCAATTGTGTGCACAAACAGGAAAGCGCAAATAAAACAATAATTTATATAACTTTATTTCCAAAGAAAATAAAGTAAAACTTGTTTTACTAATTTTGGCAAAAGAACAGAAAATGTATATATACAGTGAAAACTCTCCTAACGGACACCTCTAATAGGCGGACACTCCTTTTAGACGGACATTTTCCCTTACACCAATGTTTTTCATTACTTTTTCGTACATTTTCACCTCTCTTAAACGGGCCCTCTTTTAACCGCACGCGGACAACATTTTTTTAAAAATTGTGACAAAATACCTCTCTTAGCCGGACGCTAATTTCTCAGAAACGGACGTGAAGTACGAAAATACGTTATAAAATATACGTGGAATTAAAACAAATTAAATTGGGGATTTCCCCGAATGAAATGTTTTGATTCATTTTGCTTGCATGGCATAGTTTCATTTTGACTCGGAAACTTCCGGATAATTTTGGAGCATCGTTAGATTGGCAAAAGTGGTGAAGTAGACACAACATAACTTTTCGATGTGTATCGAGTGACGCTGCTGCTGTAAACCCATTAGATGCTTAACAGTTTTTAGAAAAACTTCCATCAATATTAATTGGTTATAGGCCTGATGAGACAGGCATCTTTTTCAGAGCTCTGCCAAACAAAACTTTAGCGCTTAAGGCCGGAAAATGCCATGGTGGAAAACATTTCAAAGCGAGACTCACAGTCCTTTTTTTGTGTGAATGTTGCTGGAGGGAAAGCTGCACATCCTAGAGCTTTTGCCTTCATGAATATCAAAAATCTACCAGTAAATTGAGAGTCAAACAAGAATGCATGGATGACACGCGATTTGATGACACAGCGGCTAATGGAATTCGGCAGAAAAATAGGCACCCTCGTGACTTACGATTGAAAAATATTAAAATTATTTTTCTTCCGTCTAACACGACATCAGCTTGTCAGCCGTTAGATCAAGGTGCTATTCAAAATTTTAAAATAGACTATCGAACCCTACTTGTGAAACATATCTAGGCAAGTATTGAGACAGATTTGCCAAATAAACCAATTAACGCTTTGAATGCTACACATTTTATAAAAGCTTAAGGTGCCATATGGGCAAATCCCAGAATCAGTCCACCAGCGAACAATTTTTGAAATGAGCCTTTTGGTATTTTCTTTTATGTAGAACAATAGAGTAGATATCTAATTTTAAAAATTTATAACAAAAAAAACATTTCGATGTTTATAAATACAAAAGTTATTACCAAACCCAACCCAACCTCGGCGTTGTTACTTTTATACCAAAAATTAACATTTTTTCGGTATACATAATATAACATTATTGTTAACATAGAAGATCGGACAGATAGCTATATTAAGGTTTGTTTAATTCTCTTCAAATTTTGTTTAACAATTATTATGTTTCTATTGTGGAATAATTAAAATTAGGTATAAAACGTCAAGTCCAAGCGTTGTAGCGTGCGTCACAGAAATTAAGGTTTTTTTTATATAGTTAGTATAAAAAATTTTTTTTTTTAAGTCGTCTATAGTTCTAAATCATATCTACTTTTTACTTTTAAGTTTATTTAAAAACAAAGTTCTACATATTTTTTTTTGTTTTGTTTTGGCAATTTAATTTCTGTAGCGTGCGTCACGATTTCAGTTTTGCCTAAAAAGAGCATCAGTCCGTCCGTCCGTATGAACGAAAGAATCTCGGAAACGGTAATAGATAGAGACTTCGTGTTTTTTGCATTGGACTAGGACTTCTCCGGAATTTTACAAGTTTATTTTAAAATTTTGCCCCTCCCCCCTTCCCCAAAAAATCACCCCCTAGACTAAAAATTTCTTCGGCACAAAAAATGCGTTAAAGATTTGATAGATGCTCTTGTGCCTTTAAATAATATTAATCGGCTCGATGAGGTTACAGAATGGAAGAATTGGCGAATTATTGATAAACGCATGGTGCTTAGCCAAACAAAAGGATCTATTTGTGATTTAATTAAGGAATTGGAATTGCAGTTACCTATATTCAAAATGCATACTTTTGTTAAGAGAGTACAACAAAAGTACTTTCAAAACCGAAAAATGTCTGTTGGAAAAGATGAAGTTGTTTTACAAGTCGATTTTGCAGAAAACTATCGGCTCCTGAATCAGAACGAAATTCAATCGGCACATTTTTGTTACACCCAAGTGACCATTTTTACTTGTGTTGCCTGGTTGCATAGTACCACAAAATCATTTGCAATCACGAGCAACCAGTTATCACACAATAAATTTGATGTATATTGCTTCCTTAAGCTAATAATCAAAAAAATAAATAAAAAGCATTCCGTTACCAAAATCTTCATATTTTCCGATGGCTGTGCAAGTCAATTTAAAAACAAATTTATAATGTCAAGTCTACCGCAATTTAGAAAAGAGTTTAACGTTAGCCACTTTGATTGGAATTTTTTTGCAACTTCCCACGGAAAGGGTGCAGTTGATGGAATTGGAGCTATTGTAAAGCGAAAAGTGTGGCAAATGGTTAAAGCTAAAAATCTAATTCTGAGTAACGCCAACGACTTTTTTAATTTGGCAAAAAAACATATACATGGCATTTCCATTTTATATGTTAGTGGCCGATATATAAGAAATACTACTGGTTTTCTTTCGGAGAGGTGGGCAAACATAACGAGCATACCAGGAATAAAAAGCAATTATTATTTTGCATCATTTAATGAAAATGAGCTCGAAATGGCCCTTACGGCAGACTCATTTAAGAAAAAAATTAATTTATAAATTGTTCATTTTTTAAAACATTCATTATATCATATAAATTCATTGTAAACATATTATATTACTCTAATTCATTAAAACATACATTTATATATTTCATAACTTCATTTAAGTTTCAAAAAATAAAAAGGTTAACAAAATTGAGAGTTAAAGAATTATTACCCAAACAAAAGAAACAATTTGGTTCTATTTACGTAACGCACGCTACATTTTTTCTACCATGAAAAAAATGTAGCGTGCGCCACGTAACGTGCGTCACAATCGTTCACGGTGTTTGCTAAAAAACCATACACTTTTTCGACTCCAAATAAGCAATATCTTAATTCTATTATTCTCAGCTTTATTTTAGATATTGGATTTTGTGTACTTTATCATGCATAATTTGCTAAAAATTACAAATGAAATTGAAAATTTAAAAGTAACTTCCATTTTGTGTAGCGTGCGTCACAACACTTTATGAACAATTATTTCGGAAAAGGTAAAAGTAAAGAAGCTATATTACATGTCATTCGAAAGTACACTTAAATCCCTCTATGCACTATACTAAAATTCACGGTATATCTATTAAAAACCCAAAAAAAAAATTATAAAGTAATCTACAAAAGCGTACGAATGTTACGTGCGTCACGCGAGATTTGCCCATATACAATGAAACAATGTTTTAAAAAAGCTGGGTTCGACAAAAATCAAGAAGGTTTATTGGAATTCGAGCCTGAAGATGATTTACTCTTAGCAACGCTGTCTTCAATTTTCCTAATGGCCAAATCATTTGGGGAGTTTTATTCCAGTAGTGAAGAATTTCTCGCATTATATAAAGATGTTGCTATAGAAAACCCAGACAATGAGCTTTACACTGATTGTACAAGTAGCATCTACTGCATCAGAAGTAATTGATGAAAACTATGACACGGATACTGAATCTATATCTGAAGATGCTTGTGAGGCCCACTCAAATAAAACCGCGTTAATATCAATTGCAAACTTAAAGAATTTAAAAAAAAAAAACATTTTAAATAAATATGTAAATCATGTCCCCTCTATCAGGCGGATACTCCTCTTGAGCGGACAAAAAATGCCGGACGGTCGCTGTCCGCCTAAGAGAGTTTTCATACTACGAAAGGCGAGTTTTCATACGAAAAGGCGCACTATAGAGCGACAAAATTTAAATTGAATTTAGTGCATAATTAACTATACTGGACTGTACTCAAATTAAACGTATTAGATCGAACTATAATACTATGTTTTCAAAAAAAAAAAAGAACTGCTTGTCACCAAATATGTTCACAAATTATTGTAATCACACTATGAGTCACTTGAGCACATCCCGGATTCGGTTCGAAGGACCAAAATGTTTCTTCACCGACGGTGCCAGTCAATATGTAAACTCCAACAGCGGCGACACAGCTGTTGCACTATTCGCTAGTGTTGTTAGGTTCACACTCTGAAAATAAACCAAAAACAACAAAGAGAGGGAATTGCAACTTAAGGCGGCGGAGAAGAAATCGTAACTAACTAGCTAATAATCCAAGCGATCAAAACAAGAAAACAAACAAAATCTATGCAAACAAAATACTAATTGAGAGAAGTTTCTAACGGAATCTCCTCTCTCGCTTGCTCTTCGTATTCTGTTTTCTATTATAAGTGCAAAAAACTAACTAAAACTTAACCCATTATAATTTAAATAATATTCTCTTTAATGGATTGGTGCTGATATCTGTTAACTATTATAAACTATTTTTGATAGCGACAACCTGCTTGCATATGCATAGATGCAATTAATCGACAAATTAACGGAACATTTTCAGACAAAGCGTCACATTGTCGCCGCTCGCTAGGAATTTTTTAAAACTGTGATGAAACATGCGTACTAGTGATGAATGTACGTCAAATTATGTTGATGACATGATAGTGATGAAATGATTGTACACACGTCATACGATTCAGTACGCGGTGCACCGCTCTTCAAAAATTAAAGCCAACCCTTGAAGATGTACTCATAACTGTCGAAACTTATGAGACAACCACAAAAACGGTCGCTACAACAAAAGAGAACTTGAGACCATTACCAGTAAACGCAATGCACACAAAAAAATTAAAAAACAAAAAGAAGTGAGATGAACACAAAGCAAGCGCTAATAAGCTAAAATCGTGCGCTTGAGAGAGATGCAAGTTTCGTGATTCTACATGCCATAACTGCGGCAAAAGAGGACACATAGCAGCAGTTTGTTTGTCGAAGGAAAACCAACGGAATAACCACTACAATGAAAGAAAACGCAAGAACAATCAAAACGAGAGAAATTGGGCGAATAGGATCAATTCGTTTAACACGCTACTTATCGGTAGTATATTTTGTAGTAAATTTTGAATAAAATAAAAACTGTATTGACATCGAACTTCTAAACAAAGTAATAACTTTCCAAATGTACTCTGGTTCAACTATCTCTGTAATTAATCTTTAAACATACAAGAAATTAAACAGTCCAAAATTAGTAAAATACAACCGCGTCTTGCATGCGTTCGGACAAACGCAAATTATCTTAGAGGATTTGATTTATTAAAAATATTCGGTTTCGAAATTCAACAAGTATCGAAATTGGTTGATGTCTATGCGCCTCAAATAGCTTGACCTGTGCTCCAAGTACAAAACAGTGTTTGAGCCGGCTCTTGGTGTGATAAAAGATATCAAGGCAACAAAATGCTACATCAAAATTCTTCAAAAGCAGACAAATACCTTTTGCACAACTGGACAAATTTAAAGCAGAAGCTAAACGACTCACAAAAGCAGGTATTTGGAAACCGATTAAATTTAGCAATTGGGCATTACCTATTGTGCTACTTCCGAAACCAGATGGAAAAATAAGAATTTGTGGAGATTTCCAGCAGGCTGTCAACGCACAAATTGATATTGAACCATATCCGTTACCAACACGCGAATATTTATTGCATATTGTACGTCATGGTATGCGTATCTACAAATGGAACTTGATGAACATTCAAAACAGCTGAACACACCGCCGAGCTTATTTCAGTATCAACGTCTACCTTATGGCATCGCCAGCGTACCAGTTATCAACGTTATCTAGAACAACTTTTAAATAGGATCGAAGGATGTGGTAACTTTCTTGACGACATTATCATTACAGCAGCAACAGTTGAACAACGTTGAAATGTAAAAATGACAAACTTTTTTTTTTCCTAAGAAACGAAATAGAGTATTTAGGTCGACCTATAAGTGATAAAGCATTCTTCCCGACTATTCTGGTCTACAAGCAGTTGTTAAAGACATCGACAAATCTTCAACAACTAGAAGCGCTCGTAGGAAAAGTGAACTATTACTGCAACTTCGTTCCAAACTACTCTCAGTTGGCTGCACCATAAAATAAACTTCGCAACGAGTAGCAACAAGCTTTTTCAGCATTGAAATCGCATATCATCAATGTAAAGTAACTGGCACATTTTAACAAAGAATAACCACTAACTCTTGCCACTGATGCATCATCTTATGGTATCGGTAGAACTATCACATATTCAGAACGATAGCAGCGAGAAACCTATCGCTTTTGCATCTAAAACTCTTGACAAGCATCAAGCCAAGTATAGCCACATCGAGAAAGAGGGTCTTGTATTGTATGCTTTATAGTAAAACGTTTTCATCAACATCTCTACGGTAGAAAATTTGTACTTATAACTGATCAAAAACCACTTGTAACCATATTCAATAAAAGTAAACAATTACCTCTGATGACATGACATAGGTTACAACGTTGGGCAGTTATACTTTTTTTTTTTTTTATATATATGTATTTATTTACAATCTGTCCGAGGACAATAAGCAAATGTGACAGTAATTTTGTAATTTACTTAACAGGATTAGCTTTCTCCAGTGAGAAAGCTAATATATTTCAGCTACTTATCTATTACTTTATACTGTGCATACAGTTATTTACAAATAATATTGTTATTATTATTCAATAACTTAATGTCTATCTCGAAGATCCACTATATGAAAACGTTTAAGTCTTCTATAAACTAAGCTATTATCTGTTAAATTTATAGCTAGGGTGTTGCTATGACCTAGTAGTCTGTTGATGTATCTTATACTAAATGCAGCTATTTCCTCTTTGTCCATAGGAATTTTCAAGTCTTTATGGATTTCCGCATTTGTAATAAACCAGGGTGCATTGACAATAGTTCTAAGCGTTTTGTTTTGATACCTCTGTATGATTTCAATATTTGAGTTACTCGTAGCACCCCAAAGTTGCAGAGCGTATGTCCAGACAGGCTTAAGTACAGTTTTATACAGTCTCACTTTGTTTTCTAAGCTGAGCTTAGATTTTTTACCAATAAGCCAATACATTTTTTTGGTTTTTATATTAAGCTGTGTTGCCTTAGCTTTGATATAGTTTTTCCATACAAGGCGGCGATCAGGATGAACTCCAAGGTATTTCACAGAGTCGCTTTGGGGTATTTCAGAACCATTTAACCATACTGGCGGGCAGTTTGCTTTCCTTAGTGAAAATGTTGTATGCACCGATTTTTGTGAATTGACTTTTATTTTCCATTTTGTTAGCCAGTTCTCTAATAAGAACAACTCGTCCTGCAAATATTGGGAAGCCTCTGTTGGAGAACTGCTGGTTGCAACAATAGCTGTATCGTCAGCGTATGTAGCCACACATACCTCAGTTGAGACAGGCATATCTGCTGTATAAAGAGTGTAGAGTACGGGACCTAAAACACTCCCTTGCGGAACACCTGCGTTGATATGTCGAATTGATGATGCTTCGCTTTGCTGCTGGACATAGAAATATCTATTGCTTAAGTACGATTTAAGCAATAGAAAGTATGGTGCTGGAAGCCATTTTTTTTATTTTGTATAGTATGCCGGGGTGCCATACTCGGTCAAATGCTTGCTGTATGTCTAGAAAAACAGCGGTGCAATATTGCTTGTTTTCTAATGCATTGGTTATTTCATTAACTATGCGGTGGCATTGTTCATGAGTTCCGTGCCCTCTCCTAAACCCAAACTGATGTTCCGGTATAATTTCAAGCTCGTCCAGCACTGGCAACATTCTTCTCAATAGCATTTTTCAAATACCTTGGCAAATGCTACTAGCAAACTGATCAGACGGTATGACGATAGACAATTTTCTGGTTTATTTGGCTTTGGTATCATTATAACCTCTGCACACTTCCATTGGTTTGGAAACTGGTCTAACCTAAAAATTGCATTATAAATATATGTTAAATATCGGATACATTTAGGCGACAGGTTTTTCATAGTGTCACCATCAATTTTGTCGAAGCCTGGTAATTTTTTTTTATTTATGTATTTTATTTCTCCTTCAACTTCAGTAATTGTAAAAGGTCGAATTGGCATACTCATTTGACAAGCTGATTCCAGAAATGTTTCCATTTCACTTTCAGTTTGTGCATCGTTAATTTCATTAGCATGAAACACTGAATGCAAATGTTGCGCAAAAGCTTGCGCTTTGTCTTTGTCCGATTTACACCAGTCTCTATTGGAGTCTTTAATAGCGACATTTCTTTTTGTTGCGTTTCAAATATTTAATTGCTCTCCAAAGGCTATGTTCATAGTCTCTTGAAAACGGATCAAGGTTCCTTAAAAATTCTGCGGTAGACTCATTTCTTAATTCAGATAGTCTTTGTTTAAGGTCACTAGTTGTTTTATGAAATAACCGCTTATCTGCTGGACTTCTACTTTCTTGCCATTTTTTCCGTAATTTTCTTTTATTTTTTATTAGTCGTCTTACATCAACCGGTAGATATAATTGGTGTGATCGATTTATCTGGTTGTAAGAGGTAACCGTCGTGCATAAAAGGCTAGCTTGATGTATATTATTTACAAAGGTTTCAACAGCGTAGTCAATTTCGAGTCCCGTTTTTAAGGATACGTCCAGGTTGGTTTGTTCCTCCAACCAGTCCCGAAATGCGGAAATATTTGTTTTGGGTGTTATAACTTTATATGGTATATTTATAAATTGAACTGCAGAATGATATGTTATGATGATAGGAGAATGATCTGAGCTTAAATCATAACTGTCTGTGATATGTAAATGATCCATCAGGTCAGGTATTTTCCGAGGATCAGCTGGCCAGGATGTAGGTTTTCCTGCTGAGAGTGATGACAAATTATTGTTAAGTAAACACTTATACAGCTCACTTCCTTTCGGATTTATCAACCTCGAACCCCACCAAGGATGTTTTGCGTTGTAATCGCCACCAGCAATAAATTTTGTCCCAAGATTATTAAAAAAGTCTTTGTAGTTGGTTTCTGTTATTGAAAACCTTGGAGGAAAGTATACTGCTGTTATTGCTGAGTCCGTATGTATACATTTAATTTGAATTGTAGCAGCTTGAATAGAATTTGTTCTTACACTTTCCATTGGATTATATTTAAGTCCACTTTTGACAATAATTGCAGCTCCTCCATGGGCGCTGTTCGCTGGGTGATCTGCGGTTATCAGTTCATATCCGTGTACTTTAAAATGTGATCTGTTAGTAAAGTGTGTCTCTGAGATCAACATAACGTCTATTTCATTTGATTTTATAAATATAGATATTTCATTAACATGATTGGAAAGTCCGTTAGCATTCCATACTCCAATTCGTAGGTCTACTTGCATAGTTTGTTGACAAGTAACATAATCATATTGAGAAGATTGTTTGTTGTTTCAATTTGCTTTTGCAATAACTTTTCAATTCTCTCTAACGCAGTGTCTTGTGTTGGAGTTGAGTTCTCTTTAAGAATTTGAGCATAGGTAACATGGTTTTCAGAAAATGTATTGTTTAGTCTGGTTGGCGGAGACAAATTCGGTTGGTTTCTAGTGTCAGCTTGTCGAGAAGGGTTTATAGATGTTTTTCTTGCTATTAATTCCTGGTAAACTTTACACCCTTTGTAGCTAGCTGCATGGTTTCCTGAGCAGTTTACACACTTTGCAGTCTCATCTTTATCCTTAGGACAGGTATTTGTTGGATGACTAAGCGAACATTTTACACACTTGTATTTTTTGGAGCAGTATGTTTTTGTATGCCCATATTCTTGGCAACGAAAACACTGAACAACATCATTAATTTTTCTTGGTGGTTCTATTTGAACGATTGCATTACTTATGTGTCTTATTGTGTAAATTTCCGGGTTTTTATTGTCAGGTTCCAGATCGATGAAGAACATGTTCAGTGGGTCTTTCGTAACACGGCTTCTGATGTTACTTACACCTCTAACCTTAAACCCTAGTGCCTCTAGTTCACTTTTTATTTCTTCAGATGAATGTAGATTTTTTACAGCTTCTCTAAATGCTCTCTCCTGTTTTAGTTGAAATGTGTGAAATTGAATTTTGTCCTCGCGTAGAATTTTAATAATTTTCCTATAATTCTCAACAGTCTTGACCATAATTCTAACATGCCCATCTCTTTGTGACTTATAGTTAAAATCTTGTTTACTAATCTTAGCTAAAAAGTAGTTTAACATACTGTTGATTTCGTTGACGTGAGGTAGAAATATTGGTGGTGGCTTAGCAGTATATTTAGAATCAGTTATTGTTGTCGAATCGTCTTTCCCGTTGTTGTTATGACTTTCACCTGTTTGATTTATTTCCATTGTTTCGGTTCCGTCACTCAGCACTGCATAATAGTTGTTGCTTTGCTTTGATGTTCCAGGTTGTTCATCACCTGCTTCTATATTTCGAATTGACAGCTTTCGAGTAAAGGTTGGCGAAATTGGGTTCCTTCGCTTTCTGGATTTTGACATCTGCCAAGAAATAGCGGTATCATCATCGTCACTGTCACTCATGATGTGACAGTGTTATTGTTGTAGTTGAGAAAAAAAAAAACAATTTGCACTTGATTTGAAACTACTGTTGTTTTAATATAAATTGTTTTTGTTTTCTTTGATTTGTTTTGATTATTATATTATTATATATTATTATTAATATTTATTATATATTAAACACAAATGCGATGAGCAAGAAATGAAAAATTTTGAAGGTTGTTAAGATCATCTAAATGAATAATAGTAGCTTGAATATAGTCATAGCTATAATTTTCAATTAGAGAGCATTTAATTTTATTCGTTATAATTATGGCTGATCCCCCATGACCAGTTCCGTCTGGGTGATTTCTATTGTATAATGTGTATCCTGTGATCCTTAGGAAATGTTTAGATGTTAGATGAGTTTCTGAGATCAGTGCCAGATCAATGCTATTGTCAGAACGTGTTGCATTAGCCCATTTACATTCCAGAAGATAATTCGTAGATTATCTGAGTCCATGCCTACGAGTTGAGTTTCGAAACTAGGAGTGTGATTACATTTAGTATGGCTGACATTTGTTGCATTAGTTGTTTCATCATAGTTTTTAGTTCTTGCATGTCATTATTTTCGTTAATTTGTTGAGTTGGATTGGTCAGTAAGGCATTTTGAGAGTTCGAAATTGGGATAGTGGGTATTGGAGTGACGGTTGAAGGTTGGGTTAGTTTTTGATTAGTATTATATGTAGAACTAGAAACTGGATTACTTTGACGAATCGAAGTCAGCGCTGGGTAGTCGTCCGATTTCGGTCTGCTATTTTTAGCCATTTGTGCAAAGCTTATAGCTGGATTAACTGGTATACTTGCACTAAGAGTGGATGCAAGCTGTTTAATTTCAGTAGCTTTTGTTAGGCTTTTTTCTCGAAGTGCAGGGAAACCTTGCACTTTTATTGCTTTGTAGACCTCACAACGTTTATAATTGGCTGTGTGATTGCCGCCGCATAAAGCACATATGGTGAGGCCTTTACCAAAAGATAGAGTACAATTTATAGTTTTGTGGGGTCCAGCGCATTTCACACAGACCGGGTCTCTAGTACAATAATTTTTAGTATGGCCATACTTTTGGCAGTAAGCACACTGAGAAAGAGTACGTTTAGTGTGAGGTGGTTCAAATGAGATATCTAATAATATAATAAATATCTTTATTATTTTCTTCGTTTAAAAGATCAATAGAAAATAATGGAAGTGGGACTTTTGTTGTCCTTTGCTGGATATTATATATGTTCACAACTGTGTGACCTAGTTTTTGGAACTCAGTTTTTATTTCTTCAGTGTCAGCTGAAGGATGCATATTCCTAAGAATGACTTTAAAGGTCCTATCTTCTTTAGCCTTGAAGGTATAATATTTAGTTTTTTTTTTGGCGTAACATATTAACAATATTTATGTAGTTAGTTGAGTCGGTAGTTTGTATCCTAACTTCATTTATAGCTAAAGCTTTCAACTCAAAGGTTTTTTGAGCTACTTCTTTAAGGGCTTCATTTAAATTTTAATTTGGCCAACATCCTGTACATATATTGGAGGGGTTTATTAATTTTATGTGGAGCCTGCACCGAGTTAGTAACACTGTTAGTTTGTTCGTTGGTTTTGTCGTCACCGTCTGCTAACAGTTCGAACCTGTTTGTTGTATTTGGTCTGTCTATTAAGCCAGTAATCTTGTAATTTTGCTCGGTTTTTTTTTTGTTTTTTGTTGTGTTAGTTTTATTTGAATTAACTGTTTTCGATGACTCATTAGGATGTGTCGAAGTTTGATTATTATTGCTGTTGTTGAGGTACAGTACTTGCGTGTTTGTTGTGATTGGAGTAGCTGTAGCCAATGAGGATAGAGATGACGTGATCGAGCTGAGTGAGGAATACACCGTTGTTGTTGTTACAGTAGAAGCAGTAGACGTAGCGTAACCACTTTGCGTTGTTTTATTTATTTATTTATTATTATTACAAGGCTAAGTTGCTCACTGAACATCTTATTTCTACCTTATCGCTAAAATAGTAGGAAAGTTACGACCACTCAGACCCGTTGGAGGATTTTTGTTTGGTCGCCCAGTTGACCGACTGTGCCTCAACTCACAGCCAGGGAGTGGTCCAAGCAGTCGCAATTACAAATCATAAGATGAAAATGGAAAAATGAAATTGCAATTTATTGACGTTCAGAATTAAGAACAGATTTCTTTATAAAGTTTAAAGAAGAATTGTAGGAGAATAGAGAAGAAAATTTGTTATAGGTATAGCAGAGAGACCGAACTGAATCGTGGCAAGCATAGTTTGTTGTGCAAAATGACAACCATAAAGGCACATAGTTACGCGTAAAGCGTGAGGGAACATTTAAAGAAAGAGATTGCAGTAAATAAGGAGAATCGACTTCCCCACAAAGAATCTTGTGAAGGAAACCGACAGGGAGCATTGACCGTCGAGCAGATAGAGTTGGAAGATCAATAAGTTTCAATCGATCAACATATGGAGGGAGATGTAAATCAGAAGCCCAATTGAGGATTCTGAGAGCGAATAATAGAAACTGTTTTTGAACAGACTCGATCCGATCTTGGTGAATTACATAATGTGGGTTCCAAACACATGATGCAAATTCCAAGATCGGACGGAAGTTTAGTAGTATAAGGGTCATTAAATTCCTTAGACCACCGCTTAATAAAGCCAAGAACACCTTTAGCTTTATTAACCATATGATTGGTATAGCTTAATTTTGGGTCCATAAGGACACCTAAATCATTTATACTAATTTCCCTACTGAGGTTATGTACACCCAGGAAATAGGTCATGATATAAGGATTTTTGCGATGGAAAGTTACGCATTTACATTTACAAATATTCAAATTTAGAAAGTTTGTTAAACACCAAGTGTATAACGAATTCAAATCTGCTTGTAATAGACTATGTTGGGAAGCATCAGAATATGACAAACATAGTTTGACATCATCCGCATACATAAATACATGAGCATGATTTATTGCTAAAAGGAGATCATTAATGAACAAAACAAAGAGCAATGGCCCAAGATGACTTCCTTGAGGAACACCAGAAGACACATTAATAGATATAGACAAACAATTGTTAAATAATACCTTTTGAGATCTACCTAAAAGGTAGGATTGTATCCAATTAACTAAAGAATGTGGAAACCCTAAAGCTTTTAGTTTATTTATAAGGTGACTATGGCATACACTGTCAAAAGCTTTGCTAAAATCCGTGTAAATAACATCGGTCTGTCGGCCAGACACAAAACCTTTATTTACGATAGAAGCGAATTCTAAAAGATTGGTACAAATGGATCTGCCTTTAACAAATCCATGTTATAATGGACTAACCAATGACATAACCGATCGTTGCAATTGAACAGTGATAATTTGCTCAAATAATTTTGGAATAGCACTTAATTTAGCAATACCTCTATAATTCGAGACATCAGATTAATTGCCCTTCTTGTGTAAAGGTATAATGAAAGATTGTTTCCAAAGAGTTGGGAATTTGCTTTGTTTTATAGAAAGTGAAAAAAGAAGAAACAATGGAACACAAATGGAGTTAGCACATTGTTTTAGTATACAACTAGGAATATTATCTGGACCAGGCAGGCATGAACATTTAATAGATTTAAGAGAAACTAGCACATTAGACATGGTAATTACAGGAGATGATATAAAGTCGTAGTATGGGATAACATAGGGATAAGATGTTGGATGGTCAGAAGAAAAATTTTTGTATGTAGATTGAAAGAAGCAAACAAATCCGATATCTGAGAATCAGAGGATGCTTCATTACTATCAAGACGAAAGTTAGCGGGATAAACTGTACTTTTACGCTTAATATTGACAAATTTGAAAAAGCTTTTAAGATTATTGCGCACATTGTTTTTAACTCTTAACAAATAAGCAGCATAACACTGTTTATTTAATGAGTTAAAGTTACAGCGAGCAATAGAAAATTTACTGTAATCGACAGTGGAACCGGTTTCTTTGTATTTTTTGAAAAGGCGAGATTTAATATTTTTTAAACGACTGACGCTACGAGAGAACCAAGGGAGCTTATTCGCTGAATTTAATACAGTTGTATAAGGAATACAGCTGTCAAAGTAATTGAAAACGGTTGAATAGAAAACATTCATTGCAGCCTGAACGTCAGTGCAATCCTCGAGACTTGTCCAATCAGTACTTAATAACAGCTGATTTAACTTGGCGTAGTCAGTTTTCTTAAAACATCTGTTGGCCTTGGTATTAAAATGGAAGAATCATAAGTCGAAGACCATTGTATATTGGGTAAATTAAAATCTCCCATAACTATAATATGATCTTTGTGATGCAACAGTGTAGCTATATACGAAATTGCTGTAGCGTGAAGCAAGTAAATACTCATATCTGAAGAAGGAGGGATATATGAGCACGTAATGTATATGTTAAAATCACAAAATGAAATTTTAACACAAAAACTCGATAGCTATATTGGAAATGCAAATTTCTTCAGCCGTTAGAGATGATTTAACAAAAATCAGTACACCTCCACCATTTCGATTAGGACGATCTTTCCGAAATGTTACAAAGTTGTCAAAGACTTCTGAATTTAAGATTTGTGGTTGAAGCCATGTTCCAGTAAAAACAAAGACGTCAGCACTTTCAGATAAACTTTTAAGGTACAGATCTCTAAGTTTCTTTCTTAGCCCTCTCACATTTTGTTAGTGAATAAGGAAAGAAAGTGAACTTAGTTTTTTGGCATTTTAGCGGAAGTACTGGGCAATTCAACAGCGTTTTGCTCAGAAGCACGTTTATTTTTATAAAGATATTCATGCACAACAATACATTTCGGCCAAAAACTAGCGGACAGGAGAGTATCAAAAAGCGACACCGGAATAATAACCTTAAAGGACGAAATCGAGCGGGTGTAATTGAAACTAAACTTTGAAACCGAAACGTTTGGGGTAAAATCAAGCTGAGAATTGATGTAATTTTTTATACCAGCTTCAGTGGTGGTTGCTGTAAGCCGGGAGATGAATATTGACTTACGCGGAGCAACCACAGTAAGGCCCGTGGGATTCGGTGCAATCGGAGTAGGTGAAACAATAGAAGGGTCAGCACGTACTGCTGCACCATTAACATTTATGGCAACAACAGGTTGCACTACAGATGGCGAAGAAGCCTGCGTAGTCGTTGGATTGACTACAATGCTTGGAATGTCACCGGTTACAAATTGACTTTCCTTAGAGAGTTCTACAACTGACATCATTTCAGCTGTAGAGCCCTCAGAGTTTTCCTCGAAATTTGCTATTGGAGTAGCAAAAATCGGTGTCACTATCGGAGCAGTCGGAGTTTCCGGCTCAACAGGTGGGGAGATAGTTAAGGTTAAGGCCGGCTTTGCCTTTGGTGAATTCCTCTTCTTACGCTTAGGCGAGGAATTCAAACATTTCATGTCACTAAAAACTTTTTCTAATTTCATGAACTTGTCAGACATAGCTTTGAAATCACGCTTGAGATTTGAAAAACTATCTCTATCTCTCTTTTCATGAATGTAAAAATCTCCGTTTCCGTCGATCTACATTCATTGCAGGTCCAGCGCAAACCTTTACGTTCTTTAATTGCATCAAGAACGCGACCTATTAGCCCAGCACATTTGCAGTACGAAACATTATCGCAAAGCCAACCCAACAACAATTCCTCATTGCAGATCTTGTTCTTGTAATGGCAACGCGTATCGTAGCAATTCATAATTGATTTAAATATCGTAAAAAATAAATTTAAAAAAAAAAAGGAAAATTAAAAAGGAACCTAGTTTTTGTTAGCACTGTAATGCGCAATGCAACGAAACGGTGAATATTGTCCAATAAAATTTTTTTAACAGAATGCAACAACAACAATGTTGTCGCGTTAAATAACAACAACAATTTGTGTGTTGTTAAAGGCAAAAGCAATATTGGAAAAAGAAAGCAGCAACAAATAAATGCTTACCAGAAACCAAAAACAAATATTAGGGTAAAAATATATGAAAAAAGCGAGAGAGTTACAAAACAAAAAACGCCGCGAGCTTATTAAAAATAATTTCAATAAAAAGCAAAATTAATGTAACTAACAAACAATTACACAGAATTTTTTTTAAAATACGTTGAAATATGTACTATGTTTGAATTAAAAGTTTCAGCAAACGAAAATGAAAATGATTTCAGCTTACGCAAATTATAAACCGCACTGATTAGATGTTCAGTGAGAACATTGTATTGATGATGCTACTGTTGGTGGAAGTAACGGGAGTGGAGTAGTCGGCGTCGTACATTCAGTGCTCCAGGGTACAGGGTTCAGGTGAGCGGGAGAGCAGGAAATTTCTGTCTGCTCAGTTGTTGCAGCAGACAAGTTGGAGTTTGAAGAATTTTTGTTGTTGTTGCACGGGGAAACAAACGACAAATATGCATTTCTCGATGCAACCGAGTTTTGTTTTTGTTGATGAGCGCTGCTCATCATTTATTTTGATTTAATTCACTTGTGTTTGTAATTGTTGCACTAAATATATATGTGGAAAAATTTTTAATGAGTCTCTGTCTCTTTTTTTACAAAATTTATACACTTGATTTTTTAAAACAATTTAAAGCACGCAGCGATTGAAAAACACGTCTATGTCGAATGACAGTCAAAGCAGTAATGCTCAGATTATGCTTCGGCTAAGTGGACTGTATTTGATATTTTATGTATTGAAATATAAAACCTAGATGTTATTTCTAATTTTATCTATGTACCTTTCTTTCTCATCCTTATTTCTATTTGAGCTGTGAACTGCAGTTTTACGACCCAAACATTCAAACGAAACACGCTTCGCTTTATCAGTCTCAGATACTGTAATGGCCACCCAGATCTATGTTCAAGCGTGAACAATTGAAGTTTTAATTTTGTTTAAAAAGTTCGTGAAATTTTGTATGTTTGTCTAAAATGCATTTGAATTCGTTACATACTTGGATTTAAATCTTCTATACGATATTTCATTGCAGAAAACTTTTTATTAACACACACTTTTTGGATATTTATAGCCTTAGTAGGGATATTTATTTAATGATGCGTCCGTGCATGGTAATAAAGCTAAAGGTGTTCTTGGCTGTATAAAGCGGTGGTCTAAGGAATTTTATGACCCTAATATTACTAAACTTCTATAAACTTCTCTTATTCGTCCGATCTTGGAATTCGCACCATGTGTTTGGAACCCACATTATGTAATTCACCAATATTGTATCGAGTCTGTTCAAAATCAATTTCGTTTATTTGCTCTCATAAACTTTAATGGGGCTTCTGATATACATCTCCCTCATATGTGGATCGATCGAAACTTATTGATCTTCCAACTCTATTTGCTCGACGGTCAATGCTCTCTGTCGTTTTTCTTTACAAGATTCTTTGTGGTTTCCTTATTTACTGCTATTTTTATTTTTTATCCGTAACTATGCCATAACTAGCCTTTATAGTTGGCATTTTGCACTACAAACTATGCTTGTCATAATTCACTTCACGCTCTCGGCTATACCTATAATAAATCCTTTCATCTAATCTACTTCAATTATTTTTTAAACTGTATAACAAAATCTTTCCCTTAATAAATTGTAATTTCATATTTTCAGTTTCAATCGATTGATTCGTAATTACAACAGCTTGGACCACTACCAGGGCTGTGAGTCCTCCAGGACTGTGAATCCTCCAACGTGAGGTAGAAATATTGGTGGTGGCTTAGCAGTATCTTTAGAATTAGTTATTGTTGTCGAATCGTCTTTCCCGTTGTTGTTATGACTTTCACCTGTTTGATTTATTTCCATTGTTTCGGTTCCGTCACTCAGCACTGCATAATAGTGGTTGCTTTGCTTTGATGTTCCAGGTTGTTCATCACCTGCTTCTATATTTCGAATTGACAGCTTTCGAGTAAAGGTTGGCGAAATTGGGTTCCTTCGCTTTCTGGATTTTGACATCTGCCAAGAAATAGCGGTATCATCATCGTCACTGTCACTCATGATGTGACAGTGTTATTGTTGTAGTTGAGAAAAAAAAAAACAATTTGCACTTGATTTGAAACTACTGTTGTTTTAATATAAATTGTTTTTGTTTTCTTTGATTTGTTTTGATTATTATATTATTATATATTATTATTAATATTTATTATATATTAAACACAAATGCGATGAGCAAGAAATGAAAAATTTCGAAGGTTATTGAAATTGTTTCCAGAGCGAGAGCAATTGGGCGAGTACGATCAATTCGCTTAACACACTACTTTTCAATATTATAACTCAATTGTGATCGAACTGCTAAACAAAACAATAACTTTTCAACTCTGATGCAACCGTCTCTGTAATTAATCTTAAAACATACAAATTAAATTAAACAGTCCCACATTATTAAAATGCAACCGCGTTTTGCGTGCTTTCGGACAAACACCAGTTTCTATATTGGGTGAGTGTGGACGCAAACTAGATTTATTCAAATCATTTGGTTTCGAAATTTAACTATTATCGAACCTATGCGCCTCAAATATCTGACCTGTGCTCCAAGTTCAAAACATTGTTTGAGCCGGCTATTGGTGTGATAAAAGATTTCAAGGCAACAAAATGCTACATCAAAATTCTTCAAAAGCAGACAAATACCTTTTGCACAACTGGACAAATTTAAAGCTGAACGACTCACAAAAGCAGGTATTTGGAAACCAATTAAATTTAGCAATTGTGCATTACCTATTGTACTAGCTCCGAAACCAGATGGAAAAATAAGAATTTGTGGAGATTTCCAGCAGGCTGTCAACGCACAAATTAACATTGAACCATATCCGTTACTAGCACGCAAATATTTATTACATATTGTACGCCATGGTATGCGTACCTACAAATGGAACTTGATGAACATTCAAAGCAGCTGGCGGTCTCAAACACACCGCTTGGCATATTTCAGTATCAACGTCTACCTTATGGCATCGCCAGCGCACCAGCAATTTTTCAGCGTTACCTAGAACAACTTCTAAATGGCATCGAAGGATGTTGTAACTCTATTGATAATTGCATCATCATAGCAGCAAAGGTTGAACACCTAACTCTGTTTGTCATATCTTGTAAATTCTACAAGGTAATGTCATCAAATGAATAAAAGACAAATGTTTTTTCTTAAGAAACGATATAGAGTATTTAGGTCAACGTATAAGTGATAAAGGTATTCTTCCCGACAATTCTGGTCTACAAGCAGTTAAAGAAATAAAGCCGTTGACAAATCTTCAACAATTAGAAGCGTTCATGTAAAAAGTGTACTATTACTGCAACTTCGTTCCAAACAACTCTCAATTGGCTGCACTATTAAACAAACTTCGCAACGAGTAGCAACAAGCTTTTTCAGCATTGAAATCGCATATCATCAATGTAACGCAACTGACAGATTTTAACGAAGAATTACCACTAACTCGTGCCTCTGATGCATCATCTTACGGTATCGGTAGAATTATAACATATTTAGAATGATGGCAGCGAGAAACCAATCACTTTTGCATCTTAAACTCTTGACAAGCATCAAGTATAGCCCAATCGATAAAAAGGGTCTGGCTGTAAACTTTAGAGTGAAGCGTTTTCATCAATATCTCAAAGGTAGAAAATTTGTACTTATAACTGATCACAAACCACTTGTAACCATATTCAATCCAAGTTAACAATCACCTCTGATGACATGGCATAGGTTACAACGTTGGGCAGTTATACTTATGGCATACAACTTTGATATAAAATACCGTTTAACAAACGCACACGGTAACGCCGATGCACTATCACGCCTATCTTTGGGATTAAAATTTCGACAGACATGAAGCATTTTACAACGTCAGTGACATTTCACCACCGATCAACGCAGCAGTCATTCGTAAAAGTATTGACGTCGTCATTCTACAAAAAGTACGCAACTATGTATTAAATGGTTGGCCAGACAAACTTCCGTCAGGAAATTAAAACATTATGCCGTATTTCAACCGCAAAAGCACACTAACTGTTTATGAGAACATGTTTTGCTTAGATGCATTCTTCAACTTCTGGACGAAGGACACTGGGGTATAGTAAAAATGAAGCAGCTAGCTAGATAAAACGTTTGGTGGCCTAATATAGACGACGATATCGCTAAACTGACAACTACTTGTGGCATATGTAAACGAAACAATCCTTCACCAGTCAAGGAAGTTCAAAATTGGTCAATAGCTTCTTCCGCATGAGAAAGAATACATATTATATTGACTTCGCCGGACCAATTTTCGACTCAATGTGGCTTATCTGTCTTGATGCATATTCGAAGTTTCCTTTTGTTACATATGACATCAACTAAAACAGACAACACCATAGCAGCTATTAACAGCATCCAAATCAAAAAAGTTCTAGTCAACGCCGTTCGGGAATTCTAATACGCAGAAGTTCTCGACCACGCCACAACTTAACCGTTGCCCCCCTCCTGATTTCAAAAGACATCAAATATCCTAATGTAGTCATAATTTAATTTATTATCCTACTCTTATTCACACATACTTTCTCAATTGTAAACTAACCTCTCACCCATGTATATAACAATTGCATAAAAGAATGGAAAATAAAATCAGTCGTTAATCAGCTCTCAAGCAATTCAGACACGCGTTTCTTCATTGGGTAACCTAACACACAAACATAACAATAAATAGTGGCAATAGTTTTAAGAACTTAAAGTTTCTGATTTATTCACTCGCTTTCCGAATTGTCAAAAATTTTTGCGGCATTTTAAAACTAATTCTGACTTTTTCAAGTGCGAGATCGTAGACAAGATAACAAAAAATATTACTGTCAAAACAACAAAGCATATGAAAGTAACAAAGCAGTGCTCGGCGCCAGGGGCAAAGAATGAAGCTAAGAAATGAAATGTGCAAAATTGTTCTTGTGTTTTCCATTGGCCTATATGGCGGGCAATGCACGTATACGACCATTGATCGCCAAATACCTCTGAGAATTTACAAAATCAAATGCGCGTGGACATGGTATTCGAAGCATTTTCTAGTGGAGATACGGCCCAGAACAAAAACCAGCACTTAGTGTTTTTGTTATTAAGCAATTTTATTTTTTTAGTGTGATAAAATATATTATTAATAACAATTGTTAATTTTTTTAGACATGGTCTTGTTAACTATTTCACATATTTTTTGAAGCTTTCTCTGTAGTTTTTTGCCTAAAAATATTTAAAGGCCTGTTAAGCTCTTGAGAACGGGTATATTTATCAATAGCAAAAATTGAGGTATTAAAATACATTAATTAATAAGTGAACGAGAGAAGACACAGCGTGGAAAGAAGCAAACAATTATTTTATGACATTAAAAAAAATTTGTCTGTTTATGTTTAACAATAACCACGATCAGCTACGCGTCTCCTAGGAGCGCACTTGATGATGTTGTCAACACGCAAAATCATTTCAGCAGCTTCGGATGCGGACATAAGCACTTGACGCTTTACAGCGAATGATTCTGTAATGCCAAGCTCTCGTATGTCTGTAATCTTTCCATTCTCCATGTCAAGACCGGAGAATGTTTTTCCATGGGCATGAGCTGCGCGAAGCTCAGAGATCAATTGCGCTGAATCGTAGCCAGCGTTATCAGCAATCGCGGTCGGAAGAGCGAGCAATGCGCCTAAAAAAAAAAACAACAAATGTATTATCAATATTAATATGTCAAAACATATACATACGTGCAAAAGCTTCCATTGCAATCGCTTCTTTGCCCGCTGTCTCAGATGATTTCTTAAAGACAGCGTTGGCCATTAGAGCTTCGGAACATCCGCCGCCATAAATGATGCGGGATTCCTTGACAGTGGCATTCAACACGCATAATGCATCATGGAGCGAACGATCAGCTTCATCGAGAATCTGTTGTGTTGCACCGCGTATGACAACAGTGCAGGCCTCACCTAACTTAACACCGCTAAAACGCATCAATGTATCTTCACCAATCATAACCTGTTCGATGATGTCACATTCACCCAATTTTACAAGGTTAGGATTATCAAAAGTCGAAACAATTTCACCACCGGTACAGAAGGCAAGGCGTTCAATTCCGTCGAAGTCGGCGTGTTCGATGGCCATAACGCCAGCATCAGCGAACAATTGCTCTGGATAGTTATAGATTAGCTGACGGTTGATGAATACGTTACAGTTATGTTTGATAATCTTTTCCACTTTGTCCTTCATCTTTTCTTTCTCAGCCAATTCTAAATCAGCAATTTTTGCCAATGAATCGACCTTAATGCTGCTACCAAATACTTTAATTTTGTCAGTGTCCATTGGCGTGTTTGCAATCAAAATTTTTGCTTTTTCAATCTATTTTTTGTTCAATAAAACCAAAGAAATTAGGGTCAGTTCTAAGATTTTTTTAAAAATTATGAAATAATTTAATGGTAAAAAAAAAAGAATACGTTTACTTCTGAAAAATGTTCGTCAAAATGTTAATGGTGTAAAAACATTATTGTGTTACATATGTCAGTTTGATTCATTGATCGCTTGTAACATTGAATTTCAGAGAAGCAAATTACTTTTTCTAACTGTAAAACAAAGAGAACCAATTCCAAAACAACAATAAGACAAAAAATATGAATAAAGAGAATAAAACAGTATTGATGTGCTGCTCTCGTGTCCTTCACATCGATTGACTCCTAGGTCTGTCTTGCAATAATGAAACAAAGAAATAAAACTAATGCCAAATAACCGACCACGGGCAACACCTGCAACAGCAGCTCAGACATCTTTTGACCATAATCAAGAAAGGATGCTGCAGTTGTTGTGCTCGATTTTGAGATACCCTGTACCCACATTAACCTAAATTTGTTTTTTATTAAAACAAATATAATATTCACCCTATTTTGTATTCTTAGCTAACTTATAACAGAAACGGAGCTTTATAGTGATTTATTCTGGACCTATATGAAATATTTCTGGCTAGATTAATAGACAATTTTGTATGTTTGTGTGGCACGTACAGCCGAGAGAGAGGGCTGTGATGCCAGATGAACTGACGAAATGAATTGGAAGATGCCACTCTGTGTCAGATGACCAATATTTTTCTATAAGTTCAGCTTCGACGTTCTGTATTTTTGACCGGGAATGCTCAGTGGTCCAGCGGTTTCCGGCGGCTAGGATGGGCCTACAATGCTAGGTGACTACATACGCATCATAGCAGGTTATCCCGCCTTTGCCCCCAAGTTGGCAGAACGGCTCCTTGACCCGCTTCGACGTTGAGTCAAAGTGCAACTGAAATTACATTTAAGTTCGAAGTTATTCCCGTAACATTAAGAAGTTACGACAAAAGCAGAGCGCCGACGCTGTAAACATAGTTCGAACAACAGCGCAGCACAAGTAGGCTAAAATAGCCAACCAACAACTTGGGCTAATGCTGATACAAAAACCCTGATGTCATGATTGAAGGATCATTTGCTGAATACCAGTGAAACCAATGTAATTTCAGACACTAGACTATACATACTTAAAGGGTTTGCAGGATTATCAAAAATTATATTTAATATGTAAATGTACTTTCAGAATTTCCAGTTTGGGACTGCGTACAACTAGTCTCAGAAAGAGTCCAAAGAGGCAGTAGACGAGCGGTGATCACTTCAGAGTACTGCGCGGGAGAACGAGCATCATCCCCATAGAAGGTAGAGAGACTGGTGCGGTTCAGTTAGTATCTTCTAAAATTGTTATTAGATAATAACTTAATCTATTTCAAAAAGGGTTGCATAATAATTTTTATAACTTGAACTACGAAGAAAGTTTTTGAAATTAAAAACTGGTTTGTATCACAGAACACATTAGAATCCCGAGAAATATCAAGTGAAGAACAATATAGCGTAAAAGGCAGAGGGGCAGAATCCTTAGAAATAGAAGTGGCGGAATTGAATTAAAGCATACAAAATTGTCTATTGGTTAGAGGTATGAACGAATGGGACATCCGATGGTGGAATGAGTATCTACAAAAACATAGGACAATACACTTGAATGTAGATTGTTACCATGGGGAAGAGAAACATTATCACATACTCGCAAGAGCATGAAGCTTTAGCTAGAAGTAGACTTCAAATGAAGGGTACCCACTGCTTTACCAAAGAGTAGTTGAAAAAGAAAGACCGGTGTAGACCGGCTACTGAGTTTAAAAAGTTTATGTATAAGGTGCATAGCAAATATTTTGATGACCTTGACAGAATTGCAGATCCAAACAAAAAAAAGTTGGTTTGTTTGTGGAAAGCATCGCGCTGTGTTAAGCGGCAGTATTTACGAGACGTGCCCAAAAAAGAGGCCACCAACACATGGTGTCGCACAGACAAGACTGAAGCATTTGCTGCTGAGCTTGAAGGACGCTCCACACCTTTTGATTTCGATGACCCGAGTGAAGAGAGACACGAGATGTTTCTTAGCAAGCCTTTAACACTGACCCCTATTAAACCTATTTCTCTGCAAGAAGTTAGGCAACAGTTTAAACTTAGCACTCAGAGATTTGAAGCATTGGAGCTGGTGTACAACAAGGCTGGTGTACTTGGTCCTGTTCTGGGCTAAATTTATTTGATATCCATATTAGTAAAATTTATGTGTATGTCTGTGAATTCGAATTTAATAGTTTTCTTAAACACGTACAGACAAACGAATCACACGCTTTTTTTTAAATGTTGGTTCCCTCTGGCTGGTCTGCAAGAAACGGCTAAGCCGAATTTGACACAAATTTGTCATATCGCAGAAACTTTTCAAACAGAAGGAAAAGATTTGGTTCGTATGTGTAGTAAAACACATCTCGAAAGTTAAGATCAGCTGGCAAATCGGACGGTATTACGCTTTCATATAGTGGTCAAAACATCAAACTTTATAGTTTCGATACCTTTAAATAGTTAAGTAAGAACTATAAAACTTGGTACATATAATATGGATACTAAAGAATATGAACTTGATGTTATTCATACCATACATAGAAATAGCGATGAAAAGATCTATTGTCTTGAAAATCCGTCTTAACTGAAAACTATTGGCTGAAAAAATTGCAAGGTTCAGCCACCTGAAAACTATACGCTGTGAAAACAGAAATTTTAATTTACTTAGCCAACAATGAATAAATTTAATTGTCTTGAAATTTTAAAAATTATCTTAGAAGAGACCAAGAGCTGTTCGATGTGATACAAAAGCGATCAAAAATCGTTTTTGAACAAAATTAAGATCATATTCAATACAAATTTTTTTGTGCCTTTATGTAGTTGTAATAAATAAATAAACTCAATTAAAACATGGAAACTTTCTTTTTTAATTTAGTGTTTATAGGGAATTAATATTTTTGTTAGGTGTTGGTTGAAACAAGCTGTGCGCCACTATTGTCACTTGGATTTTTTAATGCGCCTGATTTATAAAAATGTAAAAAAACATCATGATGTCACGCCCACAATACTCTATTTGCTAGCACGAAACTTATTGTAGAGCATGTTTGTCGAGCTGCTGGACGTTCAGACATGTAGTCAGACAAGCGCAATTAAATTTTTTTTTTTATAGAATTTTTTAAAAGGTATCAAATAAAAAGGTAAAACAAAACAGTTTTGTGTATAAATGAATATTCTATTAATATGCGGCTATTTCAAAGTCGTGAATTCACGACGGCCGCACATGTTTTTATCGCAGTTTTGGAACTTTAAACGAAAACCAACCGCATACTATTATTTCTGCATTAAAATCTTTACTACAAATAATCTACTTGAAATGAGCGATACTTTGTCTTAAGTATTACATTGGGACAAATGGGCGAAGCAAGCTCGCTACACAGGAAAGACAAAACAATAATTTAAAGGTTTTTAAATTAAAAACCACTTCGCAAGCAATATTAATTGAAATTCGATATGAGGTCTTCATGTACTTTAATAATTTTAAAATCGGTTTGAAACATGGCATTATGTCTTAAGTATTACATTGGGACAAATGGGCGAAGCAAGCTCGCTACACAGGAAAGACAAAACAATCATTTAAAGGTTTTTAAATTAAAAACCACTTCGCAAGCAATATTAATTGAAATTCGATATGAGGTCTTCATGTACTTTAATAATTTTAAAATCGGTTTGAAACATGGCATTATGTCATGTTTGAAACTAACAAAATTAAACCAAATCGTAAAAAATGGACTAAAAGTAAAACTTGACACACAAATTCATGTTCCAAAAGTACTTTATTGAACTAAATTTTTTTTTAACTCTTAAGCAACTTCCTCAATATATTTCATAAAGCAAGATAATATATTTGACTTCACAATATAAAAATGCCTAGCTTCAATCAGACTTATTTTGTTACAAGTGTGGGCAGTATTAACTCATCGCAAGAACAGTTTCTCATGTTTAGCAAATATAGTTTTTCGCTACGCTACAAATAAACTAGCCATCTGACTTGCTTGTGAAATATGAACAGCATCGAACTCGTCAAAATGGCTGTGATATGAAATCAAAACTACATAAGTCACAGTCAGTTTGACGAACCGGTACCATTCAACTCAAACACCCTAATAGAATAAATTCAAATCAAGTTTCAATCTCACCCGTTGAGGTTGATGCACACCTGGCTTCTTGTCCAGCAAGAAACCCTCATCGAGAAATGAGTCATCTAGAGTGCCACCAGTCTTCTTAATAATTTGTATAGCGCTAAGCTGACCAGAACCCTTGAGACGAAGCACAGCATCAACAGCTAGATTGGCAAAGAATTCCTTGTGTTGGTGCAGAATTTTTGAAGAAAGCGTAGTGCGTGCAATATTAATAAGATCGTTCTTAAATGTCTCGTTATTCGAAGAATTGTTCTGTGCGGCAGCTGTGAGAGCTTCCAGTGCCACTTGTGTAGCAATACGCCAACCAGAAATTATGATCTGTGGATGCAGTTTCTGCTCCACTAATTTCTCAGCTTCGCGTAGCAGCTCCGAAGCAAAGACTGTCACTGAAGTAGTGCCGTCGCCGACTTCCTGATCCTGAACCCTGGACATATCCACCAAAATTTTGGCCGCTGGATTATCGACACCAACGGCACGCAGTATAGTGGCTCCATCGTTGGTCACCTCCACTTGACCGGCATTGCGTCCATGTGAGACGAGAATTTTGTCCATACCCTTTGGGCCAAGTGTACTTTTTACCAAATCTCCAATGGCAATGGCGCCGACGAACGATGACAGACGCGCCATTTCAGCTTTTTCCTCTTGTGCCTCATTTTTCAACACGCGTACTGGATTCAGTGACATTTCCTATAATTAATTATGTATGATTTATTAAAAGAAATTGGAACTCGATATTTGACTTTGTCATTTACAACATGATCCTTAAATAGTTTCACGAATGTCATTAAAAATTCTAGCACCTCGGGGCAAAAAGCAGCGATAAATCATTTCTACCTAACCAAACAATTCAATACAAAAAAGCGTAAAGAAATCCATTCCAACAAAAAGAAAAAATTTTGGCGTAAAAAACAAATACAATTATTCTTATAAATGAATACATATAATAGTAGTAAATTATTGTATTATATTAATACGCACTTGCGTCCAACGAAAAGCGCATTTGGTGAACGTGAATCATTCGTTTATTGGGCTATGCCACTTGCCTTATGCTCTCTGAAACATTTCTAGAAGCTTCTGTTTATTTTAGGTTTTACATAAATATGTAGCTAATACGATCTTGACTTTAGAGGTATCCAAAATAAAACTTCCTATTAGTGATTAGATTGCTTTTTAATAGAAGGGGCTGGAAATAAATAGATTATATGTATTCTCACGTGCAACAAGAAAAAGTCCGTCCATCGTTTGTCTCACCATCTCAATTTTGCTTAGACTTATAACACCCGGCAAATAAAGATCTTATTTTTCTTGATATTATAACAGGAAGTACAACAATGAATATACAAATGGGTTTTCTACAATTTAAATATTACAATGACACTAATTCATATAATATTTCTTACCATAGTTCCACCCAAATTTACAATTTTCGATCACAGAAAAACCCTTAATACGGAGCAAACTCGTTGAACGACAAAGGAAAAATGGCGGTCTGTTCGCCAGTGTGTCAACATTTATTAAAAAACTAGTAACACAGGGTGGCTCACTAAAAAATCACCCGCTCAGGGTACCAATCTTTAAATTTGAAATTTTTTATTTGTAAGTGATATACTTACTTGTATGGCTGACAAATAAATTATATTGGCGTTCATCCATTTATTGAAGATGATATAATCTATTTTTATTAAAATCGATTGTATTGATCAAACGTTGGAAATGGCACCATGTTAAAGAGACATACAATTATCGTATGAACCATATCGTGTGAAATTATATAAAATGTCTAACAAATGATCGAACCCTAACCTCATAAATAGCGTTAGATCCAAAAAGTATATTTTAAATGATATGAAAATAAAATGAGTTATGTAGGCAAATAATTTTATGATCTTTTCGATATACCGCTTTGAACGTTAGATTTATATGGGGGATGTATAACTAGCTTTGTTCGTCTAGTAATAAATAATCAGTAACAAAATTTGAGAGAGTACATTTTATTCATTTACTAGCGGTACCCATCACGCTTTGTTGTACCCAGTAAGAAATATTTATATAAATATGTACGTTCTTCATAGACACCTAAACCCTCCACACTTGTTCCATGGATCTTACAAATGGCGGTCCAACTAACAAATATAATTTGCATCCCTTTAACTCAAATGGGTGCAAAGATATGTCAAATTTCGATTATCACTCGTATGGGGCATAGCCCCCTCCAATTTTGACCAAACTTAACCGGATTACTTTCGTGAACTACGCAAAGTTTGTCTGTAAATTTCAACTAAATTAGTTCGACTTAGCTTCCTATAAGGAACATACATAGATATATAGATACAACATTCATTTCTATAGTACATACATACTAAATAATATAGGAGCAAGTTACTCACTAAACATTTTATTACTAATACTTATCGGTAAAAAGTTGAAAGTTAGGACCACTTAAACTCGTTGGAGGATTCACAGCCCTGGAGGACTCACAGCCCTGGTAGTGGTCCAAGCTGTTGTAATTACGAATTAATCGATTGAAACTGAAAATATGAAATTACAATTTATTAAGGGACAGATTTTGTTATACAGTTTAAAAAATAATTGAAGTAGATTAGATGAAAGGATTTATTATAGGTATAGCCGAGAGCGTGAAGTGAATTATGACAAGCATAGTTTGTAGTGCAAAATGCCAACTATAAAGGCTAGTTATGGCATAGTTACGGATAAAAAATAAAAATAGCAGTAAATAAGGAAACCACAAAGAATCTTGTAAAGAAAAACGACAGAGAGCATTGACCGTCGAGCAAATAGAGTTGGAAGATCAATAAGTTTTGATCGATCCACATATGAGGGAGATGTATATCAGAAGCCCCATTAAAGTTTATGAGAGCAAATAAACGAAATTGATTTTGAACAGACTCGATACAATATTGGTGAATTACATAATGTGGGTTCCAAACACATGGTGCGAATTCCAAGATCGGACGAATAAGAGAAGTTTATAGAAGTTTAGTAATATTAGGGTCATAAAATTCCTTAGACCACCGCTTTATACAGCCAGGAACACCTTTAGCTTTATTACCATGCACGGACGCATCATTAAATAAATATCCCTACTAAGGCTATAAATATCCAAAAAGTGTGTGTTAATAAAAAGTTTTCTGCAATGAAATATCGTATAGAAGATTTAAATCCAAGTATGTAACAAATTCAAATGCACTTTAGACAAACATACAAAATTTCACGAACTTTTTAAACAAAATTAAAACTTCAATTGTTCACGCTTGAACATAGATCTGGGTGGCCATTACAGTATCTGAGACTGATAAAGCGAAGCGTGTTTCGTTTGAATGTTTGGGTCGTAAAAAAAAAGAAATAAGGATGAGAAAGAAAGGTACATAGATAAAATTAGAAATAACATCTAGGTATTATATTTCAATACATAAAATATCAAATACAGTCCACTTAGCCGAAGTATAATCTGAGCATTACTGCTTTGACTGTCATTCGACATAGACGTGTTTTTCAATCGTATAAATCAAGTGTATAAATTTTGTAAAAAAAGAGAGAGACTCATTAAAAATTTTTCCACATATATATTTAGTGCAACAATTACAAACACAAGTAATTTAAATCAAAATAAATGATGAGCAGCGCTCATCAACAAAAACAAAACTCGGTTGCATCGAGAAATGCATATTTGTCGTTTGTTTCCCCGTGCAACAACAAAAATTCTTCAAACTCCAACTTGTCTGCTGCAACAACTGAGCAGACAGAAATTTCCTGCTCTCCCGCTCACCTGAACCCTGTACCCTGGAGCGCTGAATGTACGACGCCGACTACTCCACTCCCGTTACTTCCACCAACAGTAGCATCATCAATACAATGTTCTCACTGAACATCTAATCAGTGCGGTTTATAATTTGCGTAAGCTGAAATCATTTTCATTTTCGTTTGCTGAAACTTTTAATTCAAACATAGTACATATTTCAACGTATTTTAAAAAAAATTCTGTGTAATTGTTTGTTAGTTACATTAATTTTGCTTTTTATTGAAATTATTTTTAATAAGCTCGCGGCGTTTTTTGTTTTGTAACTCTCTCGCTTTTTTCATTTATTTTTACCCTAATATTTGTTTTTGGTTTCTGGTAAGCATTTATTTGTTGCTGCTTTCTTTTTCCAATATTGCTTTTGCCTTTAACAACACACAAATTGTTGTTGTTATTTAACGCGACAATATTGTTGTTGTTGCATTCTGTTAAAAATTTTTTATTGGACAATATTCACCGTTTCGTTGCATTGCGCATTACAGTGCTAACAAAAACTAGGTTCCTTTTTAATTTTCCTTTTTTTTTTTAAATTTATTTTTTACGATATTTAAATCAATTATGAATTGCTACGATACGCGTTGCCATTACAAGAACAAGATCTGCAATGAGGAATTGTTGTTGGGTTGGCTTTGCGATAATGTTTCGTACTGCAAATGTGCTGGGCTAATAGGTCGCGTTCTTGATGCAATTAAAGAACGTAAAGGTTTGCGCTGGACCTGCAATGAATGTAGATCGACGGAAACGGAGATTTTTACATTCATGAAAAGAGAGATAGAGATAGTTTTTCAAATCTCAAGCGTGATTTCAAAGCTATGTCTGACAAGTTCATGAAATTAGAAAAAGTTTTTAGTGACATGAAATGTTTGAATTCCTCGCCTAAGCGTAAGAAGAGGAATTCACCAAAGGCAAAGCCGGCCTTAACCTTAACTATCTCCCCACCTGTTGAGCCGGAAACTCCGACTGCTCCGATAGTGACACCGATTTTTGCTACTCCAATAGCAAATTTCGAGGAAAACTCTGAGGGCTCTACAGCTGAAATGATGTCAGTTGTAGAACTCTCTAAGGAAAGTCAATTTGTAACCGGTGACATTCCAAGCATTGTAGTCAATCCAACGACTACGCAGGCTTCTTCGCCATCTGTAGTGCAACCTGTTGTTGCCATAAATGTTAATGGTGCAGCAGTACGTGCTGACCCTTCTATTGTTTCACCTACTCCGATTGCACCGAATCCCACGGGCCTTACTGTGGTTGCTCCGCGTAAGTCAATATTCATCTCCCGGCTTACAGCAACCACCACTGAAGCTGGTATAAAAAATTACATCAATTCTCTGCTTGATTTTACCCCAAACGTTTCGGTTTCAAAGTTTAGTTTCAATTACACCCGCTCGATTTCGTCCTTTAAACTTAAAACTCCAGTCCGCTAGTTTTTGCCCGAAAGGTATTGTTGTGCATGAATACCTTTATAAAAATAAACGTTCTTCTGAGCAAAACGCTGTTGAATTGCCCAGTACTTCCGCTAAAATACCAAAAAACTAAGTTCACTTTCTTTCCTTATTCACTATCAAAATGTGAGAGAGCTAAGAAAGAAACTTAGAGATCTGTACCTTAAAAGTTTATCTGAAAGTGCTGACGTCTTTGTTTTTACTGGAACATGGCTTCAACCACAAATCTTAAATTCAGAAGTCTTTGACAACTTTGTAACATTTCGGAAAGATCGTCCTAATCGAAATGGTGGAGGTGTACTGATTTTTGTTAAATCATCTCTAACGGCTGAAGAAATTTGCATTTCCAATATAGCTATCGAGTTTTTGTGTTAAAATTTCATTTTGTGATTTTAACATATACATTACGTGCTCATATATCCCTCCTTCTTCACATATGAGTATTTACTTGCTTCACGCTACAGCAATTTCGTATATAGCTACACGGTTGCATCACAAAGATCATATTATAGTTATGGGCGATTTTAATTTACCCAATATACAATGGTCTTCGACTTATGATTCTTCCATTTTAATATCAAAGGCCAACATATGTTTTAAGAAAACTGACTACGTCAAGTTAAATCAGTTGTTATTCAGTACTGATTGGACAAGTCTCGAGGATTGCACTGACGTTGATGCTGCAATGAATGTTTTCTATTCAACCGTTTTCAATTACTTTGACAGCTGTATTCCTTATACAACTGTATTAAATTCAGCGAATAAGCTCCCTTTGTTCTCTCGTAGCCTCAGTCGTTTAAAAAATATTAAATCTCGCCTTTTCAAAAAATACAAAGAAACCGGTTCCACTGTCGATTACAGTAAATTTTCTATTGCTCGCTGTAACTTTAACTCATTAAATAAACAGTGTTATGCTGCTTATTTGTTAAGAGTTAAAAACAATGTGCGCAATAATCCTAAAAGCTTTTTCAAATTTGTCAATATTAAGCGTAAAAGTACAGCTTATCCCGCTAATTTTCGTCTTGATAGTAATGAAGCATCCTCTGATTCTCAGATATCGGATTTGTTTGCTTCTTTCTTTCAATCTACATACAAAAATTTTTCTTCTGACCATCCAACATCTTATCCCTATGTTATCCCATACTACGACTTTATATCATCTCCTGTAATTACCATGTCTAATGTGCTAGTTTCTCTTAAATCTATTAAATGTTCATGCCTGCCTGGTCCAGATAATATTCCTAGTTGTATACTAAAACAATGTGCTAACTCCATTTGTGTTCCATTGTCTCTTCTTTTTTCACTTTCTATAAAACAAAGCAAATTCCCAACTCTTTGGAAACAATCTTTCATTATACCTTTACACAAGAAGGGCAATTAATCTGATGTCTCGAATTATAGAGGTATTGCTAAATTAAGTGCTATTCCAAAATTATTTGAGCAAATTATCACTGTTCAATTGCAACGATCGGTTATGTCATTGGTTAGTCCATTATAACATGGATTTGTTAAAGGCAGATCCATTTGTACCAATCTTTTAGAATTCGCTTCTATCGTAAATAAAGGTTTTGTGTCTGGCCGACAGACCGATGTTATTTACACGGATTTTAGCAAAGCTTTTGACAGTGTATGCCATAGTCACCTTATAAATAAACTAAAAGCTTTAGGGTTTCCACATTCTTTAGTTAATTGGATACAATCCTACCTTTTAGGTAGATCTCAAAAGGTATTATTTAACAATTGTTTGTCTATATCTATTAATGTGTCTTCTGGTGTTCCTCAAGGAAGTCATCTTGGGCCATTGCTCTTTGTTTTGTTCATTAATGATCTCCTTTTAGCAATAAATCATGCTCATGTATTTATGTATGCGGATGATGTCAAACTATGTTTGTCATATTCTGATGCTTCCCAACATAGTCTATTACAAGCAGATTTGAATTCGTTATACACTTGGTGTTTAACAAACTTTCTAAATTTGAATATTTGTAAATGTAAATGCGTAACTTTCCATCGCAAAAATCCTTATATCATGACCTATTTCCTGGGTGTACATAACCTCAGTAGGGAAATTAGTATAAATGATTTAGGTGTCCTTATGGACCCAAAATTAAGCTATACCAATCATATGGTTAATAAAGCTAAAGGTGTTCTTGGCTTTATTAAGCGGTGGTCTAAGGAATTTAATGACCCTTATACTACTAAACTTCCGTCCGATCTTGGAATTTGCATCATGTGTTTGGAACCCACATTATGTAATTCACCAAGATCGGATCGAGTCTGTTCAAAAACAGTTTCTATTATTCGCTCTCAGAATCCTCAATTGGGCTTCTGATTTACATCTCCCTCCATATGTTGATCGATTGAAACTTATTGATCTTCCAACTCTATCTGCTCGACGGTCAATGCTCCCTGTCGGTTTCCTTCACAAGATTCTTTGTGGGGAAGTCGATTCTCCTTATTTACTGCAATCTCTTTCTTTAAATGTTCCCTCACGCTTTACGCGTAACTATGTGCCTTTATGGTTGTCATTTTGCACAACAAACTATGCTTGCCACGATTCAGTTCGGTCTCTCTGCTATACCTATAACAAATTTTCTTCTCTATTCTCCTACAATTCTTCTTTAAACTTTATAAAGAAATCTGTTCTTAATTCTGAACGTCAATAAATTGCAATTTCATTTTTCCATTTTCATCTTATGATTTGTAATTGCGACTGCTTGGACCACTCCCTGGCTGTGAGTTGAGGCACAGTCGGTCAACTGGGCGACCAAACAAAAATCCTCCAACGGGTCTGAGTGGTCGTAACTTTCCTACTATTTTAGCGATAAGGTAGAAATAAGATGTTCAGTGAGCAACTTAGCCTTGTAATAATAATAAATAAATAAATAAAACAACGCAAAGTGGTTACGCTACGTCTACTGCTTCTACTGTAACAACAACAACGGTGTATTCCTCACTCAGCTCGATCACGTCATCTCTATCCTCATTGGCTACAGCTACTCCAATCACAACAAACACGCAAGTACTGTACCTCAACAACAGCAATAATAATCAAACTTCGACACATCCTAATGAGTCATCGAAAACAGTTAATTCAAATAAAACTAACACAACAAAAAACAAAAAAAAAACCGAGCAAAATTACAAGATTACTGGCTTAATAGACAGACCAAATACAACAAACAGGTTCGAACTGTTAGCAGACGGTGACGACAAAACCAACGAACAAACTAACAGTGTTACTAACTCGGTGCAGGCTCCACATAAAATTAATAAACCCCTCCAATATATGTACAGGATGTTGGCCAAATTAAAATTTAAATGAAGCCCTTAAAGAAGTAGCTCAAAAAACCTTTGAGTTGAAAGCTTTAGCTATAAATGAAGTTAGGATACAAACTACCGACTCAACTAACTACATAAATATTGTTAATATGTTACGCCAAAAAAAAACTAAATATTATACCTTCAAGGCTTAAGAAGATAGGACCTTTAAAGTCATGCTCAGGAATATGCATCCTTCAGCTGACACTGAAGAAATAAAAACTGAGCTCCAAGAACTAGGTCACACAGTTGTGAACATATATAATATCCAGCAAAGGACAACAAAAGTCCCACTTCCATTATTTTCTATTGATCTTTTAAACGAAGAAAATAATAAAGATATTTATTATATTATTAGATATCTCATTTGACCACCTCACACTAAACGTACTCTTTCTCAGTGTGCTAACTGCCAAAAGTATGGCCATACTAAAAATTATTGTACTAGAGACCCGGTCTGTGTGAAATGCGCTGGACCCCACAAAACTATAAATTGTACTCTTATCTTTTGGTAAAGGCCTCACCATATGTGCTTTATGCGGCGGCAATCACACAGCCAATTATAAACGTTGTGAGGTCTACAAAGCAATAAAAGTGCAAGGTTTCCCTGCACTTCGAGAAAAAGCCTAACAAAAGCTACTGAAATTAAACAGCTTGCATCCACTCTTAGTGCAAGTATACCAGTTAATCCAGCTATAAGCTTTGCACAAATGGCTGAAAATAGCAGACCGAAATCGGACGACTACCCAACGCTGACTTCGATTCGTCAAAGTAATCCAGTTTCTAGTTCTACATATAATACTAATCAAAAACTAACCCAACCTTCAACCGTCACTCCAATACCCACTATCCCAATTTCCAACTCTCAAAATGCCCTACTGACCAATCCAACTCAACATATTAACGAAAATAATGACATGCAAGAACTAAAAACTATGATGAAACAACTAATGCAACAAATGTCAGCCATACTAAATGTAATCACACTCCTAGTTTCGAAACTGAACTCGTAGGCATGGACTCAGATAATCTACGAATTATCTTCTGGAATGTAAATGGGCTAATGCAACACGTTCTGACAATAGCATTGATCTGGCACTGGTCTCAGAAACTCATCTAACATCTAAACATTTCCTAAGGATCACAGGATACACATTATACAATAGAAATCACCCAGACGGAACTGGTCATGGGGGATCAGCCATAATTATAACGAATGAAATTAAATGCTCTCTAATTGAAAATTATCGCTATGACTATATTCAAGCTACTATTATTCATTTAGATGATCTTAACAACCTTCGAAATTTTTCATTTCTTGCTCATCGCATTTGTGTTTAATATATAATAAATATTAATAATAATATATAATAATATAATAATCAAAACAAATCAAAGAAAACAAAAACAATTTATATTAAAACAACAGTAGTTTCAAATCAAGTGCAAATTGTTTTTTTTTTTCTCAACTACAACAATAACACTGTCACATCATGAGTGACAGTGACGATGATGATACCGCTATTTCTTGGCAGATGTCAAAATCCAGAAAGCGAAGGAACCCAATTTCGCCAACCTTTACTCGAAAGCTGTCAATTCGAAATATAGAAGCAGGTGATGAACAACCTGGAACATCAAAGCAAAGCAACAACTATTATGCAGTGCTGAGTGACGGAACCGAAACAATGGAAATAAATCAAACAGGTGAAAGTCATAACAACAACGGGAAAGACGATTCGACAACAATAACTGATTCTAAATATACTGCTAAGCCACCACCAATATTTCTACCTCACGTCAACGAAATCAACAGTATGTTAAACTACTTTTTAGCTAAGATTAGTAAACAAGATTTTAGCTATAAGTCACAAAGAGATGGGCATGTTAGAATTATGGTCAAGACTGTTGAGAACTATAGGAAAATTATTAAAATTCTACGCGAGGACAAAATTCAATTTCACACATTACAACTAAAACAGGAGAGAGTCATTTAGAGTAGCTGTGAAAAATCTACATTCATCTACCCCTTGTGAAGAAATAAAAAGTGAACTAGAGGCACTAGGGTTTAAGGTTAGAGGTGTAAGTAACATCAGAAGCCGTGTTACGAAAGACCCACTCAACATGTTCTTCGTCGATCTGGAACCTGACAACAAAAAACCCGGAAAATTACACAATAAGACACATAGGTAATGCAATCGTTCAAATAGAACCACCAAGAAAAATTAATGATGTTGTTCAGTGTTTTCGTTGCCAAGAATATGGGCGTACAAAAACATACTGCTCCAAAAAATACAAGTGTGTAAAATGTTCGCTTAGTCATCCAACAAATACCTGTCCTAAGATGAGCCTGCAAAATGTGTAAGCTGCTCAGGAAACCATGCAGCTAGCTACAAAGGGTGTAAAGTTTACCAGAAATTACTAGCAAGAAAAACATCTATAAACCCTTCGCGACAAGCTGACACTAAAAACCAACCGCATTTGTCTCCGCCAACAAGACTAAACAATACATTTTCTGAAAACCATGTAACCGATGCTCAAATTCGTAAAGAGAAATCAACTCCAACACAAGACACTGCGTTAGAAAGAATTGAAAAGTTATTGCAAAAGCAAATGAAACACATCTATAACACCCTTCTCGACAAGCTGACACTAGAAAGCCAACCGAATTTAGTCTGCACTGCCAACCAGACTAAATCAAATGACATTTTCTGATTTATAACCAATGAAATTAGCACTATGCTCAAATTCAATTAAATGTAGACACTACAACTCACAATTCACAAGACACTGCGTTAGAGAGAACTTGCAAAAGTTATTTGCCAACAAGCAAAATTGAAACAACTAAACGAATCTGTCTCAATACTGACATTATTGTTCACTTGTCAACGAAAACTCATTGGCAAGTAGACCTACGGAATTGGACGTATGGATTATTGCTAACAGGACTTTCCAATCATGTCTAATGAAATATCTCATATCATTATAAAATCGACATGAAATAGACGTTCATGTTGATCTCAGAGACCACACTTTACTAACACGTATCACAATTTTAAAGTAGCACGGATATGAACTGATAACCGCAGATCACCCATGCCGAATTCAGCGCCCATGGAAGGAGAACATGCAATCTACTTGCTCAAAAGTGGGACTGAAATATAATCCAGCTGTGAAAGCCTGTAAGAACAACATCTACTATTCAAGTCTGCTACAATCTCAGACAATTAAATGTGCATAGCATACGGACTCAAGCAATATCCAAGCAGTATCATCTTTCCTCCAAGGTTTTGCGAATTATACAGAAACCAACTACAAAGACTTTTTTAGATAAGTCTTAGCGAGATTTCCAAAATTTATTGCTGGTGGCGATTACAACGCAGAAACATTCCTTGGTGGGGTTCGAGGTTGATAAATCCGAAAGGCAAGTGAGCTGTATAAGTGACTTTCACTATTAACAATAGATTTGTCAATCACTCTCAACAGGAGAAACCGGTAGCATCCTGGCCAGCTGATCCTCGGATAAATACCTGACCTGATGGATCATTTAGCATATCACAGACAGCTCCTATGATTTAATGCTCAGATCATTCTCACTATCAGTCAA
The DNA here is from genome assembly GCA_035044805.1 of Leucophenga maculata. Lineage (NCBI taxonomy): Eukaryota > Metazoa > Arthropoda > Insecta > Diptera > Drosophilidae > Leucophenga > Leucophenga maculata. The sequence goes on from JAWNNP010000839.1 coordinate 80,827, forward strand.
TAAACATATGCATTATGCAGTTGCAATTATATAAATATACCATATAAAGTTATCAACTACTCCAACAACAGACATATTGTCCGCATTTCGAGGACTCGGTTGCGACAGTGAACATAATGCCAGACCTGGACGTATAACCGTTAAAAACGAGGACTCGAAATTGACTAAGCCGAGCTGTATCGAAACCCTTTGTACAATAGTGATACATCAATGCTAGCCTTTTATGCACGACGGTTAACCGCATCTTACAACGCGAGATCAAATCGATCAAGCACCAAATTATAGTCTACCGGTTGATGTAAAGATCGACTAACTTAAAAAACTAAAACGAAAATCTACGGAATAAAATGGCAAGAAAAGTAGAAGTCCAGCAGATAAGCGAGCTTATTTCATAGAAACACCTAGTGTACCTTAAACACAAGACTATCTGATACTTAAGAAATGAGTCTACCGCAAGTAATATTAATTAAGGAACCTTGATCCGTTACTTCAACGAGACTATGAACATAGCCTTTGGAGAGCAATTAAATATTTGAAACGCAACAGTAGAAGTCCAGCAGATAGGGTTATTTAATAAAGCAGCTAGTGACCTAAACAAAGACTGTCTGAATTAAGAAATGAGTCTAGTCTACCGCAGAATTTTTAAGGAACCTTGATCCGTTTTCAAGAGACTATGAACATAGCTTTTGGAGAGTAATTAAATATTTGAAATGCCGTACAAAAAGAAATGTCGCTGTTAAAGACTCCAATGGAGACTGGTGTAAATCGGAAAAAGACAAAGCGCAACTTTTGCGCAACATTTGCATTCAGTGTTTCATGCTAATGAAATTAACGATGCACAAACTGAAAGTGAAGTGGAAACATTTCCCGAATCAGCTTGTCAAATGAGTATGCCAATTCGACCTTTTACAATTACTGAAGTTGAACGAGAAATAAAGTACATAAATAAAAAAAAAAAACACCAGGCTTCGACAAAATTGATGGTGACACTATGAAAAACCTGCTCGCCTAAATGTATCCGATATTTAACATATATTTATAATGCAATTCTTAGGTTAGACCAGTTTCCAAACCAATGGAAGTGTGCAGAGGTTATAATGATACCAAAGCCAAATAAACCAGAAAATTGTCTATCGTCATACCGTCCGATCAGTTTGCTAGTAGCATTTGCCAAGGTATTTGAAAAATGCTATTGAGAAGAATGTTGCCAGTGCTGGACGAGCTTGAAATTATACCGGAACATCAGTTTGGGTTTAGGAGAGGGAACGGAACTCATGAACAATGCCACCGCATAGTTAATGAAATAACCAATGCATTAGAAAACAAGCAATATTGCACCGCTGTTTTTCTAGACATACAGCAAGCATTTGACCGAGTATGGCACCCCGGCATACTATACAAAATAAAAAAATGGCTTCCAGCACCATACTTTCTATTGCTTAAATCGTACTTAAGCAATAGATATTTCTATGTCCAGCAGCAAAGCGAAGCATCATCAATTCGACATATCAACGCAGGTGTTCCGCAAGGGAGTGTTTTAGGTCCCGTACTCTACACTCTTTATACAGCAGATATGCCTGTCTCAACTGAGGTATGTGTGGCTACATACGCTGACGATACAGCTATTGTTGCAACCAGCAGTTCTCCAACAGAGGCTTCCCAATATTTGCAGGACGAGTTGTTCTTATTAGAGAACTGGCTAACAAAATGGAAAATAAAAGTCAATTCACAAAAATCGGTGCATACAACATTTTCACTAAGGAAAGCAAACTGCCCGCCAGTATGGTTAAATGGTTCTGAAATACCCCAAAGCGACTCTGTGAAATACCTTGGAGTTCATCCTGATCGCCGCCTTGTATGGAAAAACTATATCAAAGCTAAGGTAACACAGCTTAATATAAAAACCAAAAAAAATGTATTGGCTTATTGGTAAAAAATCTAAGCTCAGCTTAGAAAACAAAGTGAGACTGTATAAAACTGTACTTAAGCCTGTCTGGACATACGCTCTGCAACTTTGGGGTGCTACGAGTAACTCAAATATTGAAATCATACAGAGGTATCAAAACAAAACGCTTAGAACTATTGTCAATGCACCCTGGTTTATTACAAATGCGGAAATCCATAAAGACTTGAAAATTCCTATGGTTAAAGAGAAAATAGCTGCATTTAGTAAAAGATACATCAACAGACTACTAGGTCATAGCAACACCCTAGCTATAAATTTAACAGATAATAGCTTAATTTATAGAAGACTTAAACGTTTTTATATACATACTGGATCTTCCAGATAGACATTAAGTTATTGAATTATAATAACAATCTTATTTGTAAATAACTGTATGTACAGTATAAAGTAATAGATAAGTAGCTGAAATATATTAGCTTTCTCACTGGAGATAATTTTGTTAAGTAAATTACAAAATTACTGTCACATTTACTTATTGTCCTCGGACAGATTGTAAATAAATACATATATACAAAAAAAAAAAAAGATGATCTTAACGTTCCCCTGACTATTTCGGCCTTGTATAGTCCTCCTAGACACAAAGTAACTTTGGCACAGTATAACAATTACTTAAAATCCTTAGGGCCAAGATTTATAGCTGCAGGTGCTTTAACGCAAAGCATGGCATGGGGCTCGCGGCTTACAAATACAAAAGGTGAAAGACTTCTACAATCATCATATATTATATATTATCATCATGTATTAATCATTTTATTATTAAATCTCGTTTTGAGCTGTCTTCTGATCACTCTCCAATTCAGCTCGATTACCGGACTACACTTGCAACAAACAAGCCCACGCCAACCCTTTATAATTCAAAAACTGACTGGAAAGCATATAAAGAGTTTCTAAATATGTGCATTTCTCTAAAAAACATATCCTAAAACATTATTTTATTTTGGCAAAAGGCGAAACTTATAGCTCTTGATTAGCTCTATAATTAATGTTTAAGTTGACTGTCGCACGGGACTGTTTAAGTTGACTGTCGCACGGGACAAAAAACGGAAGTCGTTTTCAAAGCGAACAGGTCAAACACCGATTTCACCAAACCTGACGGAATTTTGTTAATGCGACAAATTTTAAAATGTTATATCTTAATAATGTGTTTTATTTCATTAAAAAATATCAAGTAGTTTTTATTTATGTCACTTTTATTCACTGTCGCACGCGACATGTCGCATGCGACATTTTGTTCCATCATACTTTTTATGTTTATTTAATTACTTTTTATCTAATTATATATGCGTAATAAGATGATTATAAATGATATTTAATATATACAATATATTTTTTTCCACTTCCTTCCATTATTCGTCCAACTTATAATGTAGAGACAAATTTTCAATTTGAGCATTTTTCGATCGGACATATCATTAAAATCATCATATGATAAAGAAAGTTCCGTGATATATTTTAATGATGCTGTAGCGGCGCTGATTTCAACTCCGGATTTTATTCGAAAAGAAACTGTGCAATTCACACCTCCCTCAATTCACCAACAAATTGAGAAAAAAGAAAACTTCGAAAAATCTAGCAAGGTACAAGATGCTCCGAATACAAAACGAAGCTTTATCAAGCAACTAAGCACCTAAAAAAAGTTCTTTGTAAAAATAATAACAAATATTTAGACAAAATCAAAACAAAGAAATCCGCGGGTTATGATATGATAACTGGTAAATTGCTGAAAGAACTTCCAAAGAGTGCTATACTATATCTCCGAAATTTATTTAATGCTATAATAAGAATCAAATATTTTCCAAAGACTTGGAAGGTATCAGAAATCATAGCAATACCTAAGCCTGGCAAAGATGTTTAAAAGAATATTTAATAGCAGACTGCAACCCATACTTGGCAATAGTTACGTTATACCTGACCATCAATTTGGATTCCGAAAACACCATTCCACAATTAAACAAATACATACATAGAATAGTTAAAAAAATTTCTACAGACCTTGATGACAAGAAATATTGTATAGGAGTTTTTCTCGATGTCGAGAAGGTATTTGACAAGGTGTGCCACAGGGGATTGTTATTCAAACTTCAATCTCTCCTTCCGCAGGATTTTTATCTTTTGCTAAAAAGTTATATATCAGATAGACACTTTTATGTAAAAGTCAGACGCTTTCTCGTCAATAAGACTAATAAATGCTGGAATACCCCAAGGGAATGTTTTAGGACCTCTCTTGTATGTTCTTTATACTCAAGATATACCACACCCGAATGAGCCCTCTTCAATAATTGCTACTTTTGCAGACGACAGAGTCCTGCTATCTGCTCATAACGATTTATCTTTGGCTTCTAGGGCTATAAAAAATAATACAAGCAAGACCACCCAAGTTATATTTACAACAAAACGTGCTTTCGTACCCATTCCCCTAAAAATAAACAATGTTGACATACCCAGACAGTAAACTGACTTGGAAACTACATATTGAGAAAAAACGAAACCAAATAAAAGAGAAATGCCGACAATTGTACTGGCTTATGAACAGGAAGTCTAAGCTATCGATGTTGAACAGAATATTCAAACCTATCTGGACTTACGGTCTCCAGATATGGGGCACATCTAAAACATCGAACACTGATATTGTTCAACGGCAACAGTCAAAAATACTTCGACACATTACAGGAGCTGATTGATTTATTTCTAATGCAGATATACACCGAGACCTGCATCACATCAGAATTATGGCTCATTCCAACAACGAGTTAAACAATATACCCTTCCTGGAACTCACAATTAGAAGATGTCTTAAGGATACGACCAGTGGACTTAAATTCCTGCATTACATATTTTAGTCCCAATATTAACTTAAAGAAATTGTTATTTTGTTAACTATTTCATCCCTTAAACATTATTTTAAAGACAGACGTATAAAACAATGGGAAATAAAAAAAAAAATTAAAAAAAAAAAAATTATCTTAGCATATATCTCTGAGTTGCTAATATACATATGGGCATTTTCACAGAAATGTCAACCACAGCCAAAAAATTCAGTATGTTGTTTCAACATATTTTTATAGAGAATCTATTAAGTTTAACTAGTTTAAAAAAATTTTGCATTCTTTTGTTGTGAAGGCCAACAGGTAAAAGCAGCTAGGAATGCATGTTCCATTGAAAAAACTTTATTTTACATTAGTATTATTATTCTCACTTAAGTTAGTTTCTCTTCTTAGTTTTTACATATATAAGATAAATATACTTTTTTGTTGTTGTTGTGAAAATATATATTGTATATATTAAAAATCATTTATAATTATATTATGCATATCTAATTAGATAAAAAGTACGATGGATCAAAATATCGCAAGCGAAATGTAACGTGCGAAAGTTATTAAAATTAAATAAGAAATAAACTGCATACTTTTTTTTTAAAAAACTTTATTAAGATACATATATCAATGCATAACATTTTAAATTAGTCGCATTAAAATATGCCTTCAGGTTTGGCTGAAATCAGTGTTTAAACTGTTCGCCTTGAAAGCGACTTCTGTTTTTTTCGCTTTCGAATGCCTTAGTTTTTTGTAATTATTTTAAAAACGAACAATTGCTCAAAATCAACCTTAGCACAAATAATAAAGCTAATCAAGAGGTTTAAGTTTCGCATTATGTTTAAATATAATAATGTTTTGGCATATGTTTTTTTTCACTTTGAACGAGTACGAATGTCGCATTCGACATTGGAGAAATGTCCATATACAAGGTTCCCGACAAATATTTAAAAAATGGTTGGAACGGGCTCGATTTTCGATTGTCAAGGGAGTAACTACTGCGAAATTATCGACAGCACTTTAAAGCTGCAATTATTTTTGGATTATACACATATGTATGTATATTATAATAAGTAGTATATATAGATAATACTTAAAATTAATATAAAATTAAAATTTTAATGTTTTGTCCTGTTTTCCGGCCTTTTTTCTTCTTATCTGGCTTGTTTTTAGCATATTTTTGAAGTCAATCTGTACGGATTTATAAGCTGAGCGATGGTAGCACTGATTATTACACAATGGCTCTGAATTCATAGTATGTACTTGTTTCCCCCATTTAGTTTCCCAAAGCTCTCAAAGTCTATCTCTGTCGTTGTCCTATTCCTTCTTTACTAACACAAAAGGTCTGCCCATTCTCCTAATGAACTTGTAGGACGTTGAAAAAAAAAAAAAAAAAAAAAACACTTGACTGTGTATTGGGGATCTATATAAATGTATTAACGTCAAAGTTTTTTTTGTACAATATACATAGTATATATGAATGTATATTAAGTAGAAATATAAAATAAACTTTTTGTTTATAAGATAAATGTTACGTAAATCTGTATGAAATTGAAACGGTATATTAGCATATAAGCAGTATGTATTAAAGGGATTGACTTTATATGGACGAGAATCAAACAACGATAATAAATAACTTTACTTGCGTTTATGCGAAATTTGCATTTAAGCGCTTTCTATAGTTTTATGCCATCCAAATCAAGGTATACTTAACAAAGCAAGAGCCTAAGCGTCACTCAGTGGTTTAAATTTTGAGAAAGGCAGAATGAGCATAAGAGAGAGAAGCCAACAACAACTTGTAGTTGAAAACAAACGAACGCAATGTATTTTCTGCGTTTTTGCAAAAAAAAAGAAATAATAAAAAATTCTTTCAGTTCAAAATACATTCGCACACTCCAATGTATTTGCATATGTATTAGAATAAAGAAACAATCATGCGTGGAGACAACCTTGCCGTTAGACTATTGCAAGCGAACTTATATTTAAATCACTGGAAAGAAGAAGATAAATGTGTGGGCGCTTACCTTGTTAAGTATACCTTGATCCAAATATACTCGTGTAACTGTAGGGTTTACACAGCACTGAGTTAGCAAAAGAATGAATGAATGTATTTTTCAACACTACCTAATTGGCGCTTTGAAATTATTTTTGTTTTGGTTGTTATTTATTATTTAGCTCGTGGAAATTGATGTATGCATTTCAACATTTCAATAAGTTGAATCAGTTTCTTAAGAGCTTTGCATATGAATATCTTGTTATTCATGTATTTACGAAGTTAAAAATAAATACATTGTGTCATTTGTTTGCGTTACCATATCAACCATATGCAGCAATTGTTAGCGCATTCATTTTACACAATTGTACGCTGCACAAGGGTCAAAAGTGTTGCTGCAAAGTAATTCAATATTAATAAAGTTTGGGTTACAGTATTACCGCGTTTACCAACAAAAAGAACTAACTATAAATGCAAAAGTAAGTGAACATATATAAATTGATCGATTCCAATTTCATTTTAATTGTTGGTTAAAACGCATACTCTTAACTGTGCACCAAAAAGGAGTGAAACACCGATGGACGTACTTCTTGCCTTAGCGAAGGAATCTGTCAGGCAAGTGAACGTAGAAATACCTTCGAAGCCGCAACGTAGCTTATACAAATCTGTGTTTTACATTGATGGCCGACCCATATTGCCGCCTGTGGTGAGTATCGAGAATCTGTCCAATGAGACAACCCCAGCAAAACATCAATACATGTATTCGTTCGCTGTTTTCTAAGTAGATGACGACAGAAAAGCGTAGAGAAATGTTGAAATTTAAAACAGAAGCTATGGAACGTGAAAAAAATAAAAATTGGATAAATTGCACGAAATCAGAAGGAAGTAAACGTTTGGTTAATGTACGGAACGTTGTATCTAATAACAAAAGGAAAAGCAATCGCAGCTCCAACAGTTTCTATGACGCGCAGGATTCATCGTTATTTGATCAGCAGTGTGGTGCAAACAATGGACAAAGAAAAATAAAAGATCGTGGGTGTGCAAAGGATAGTACTTGTACAGAAAAAGAACCTGGAGTAGGCAAACGAAAGCAGAGATTGCAGCGTTCAGAAACAATAATTTATGATAATTACTGCAACTCTATTATTGAGCCAGTGAGCACTGTGCATGAACTGCGCAAGAGTAATTTTGCGCTACTAATGCTTAAGGAAGAACCAGTGGTAGTTCAGCTGCGACGATCAGAAATTGAGTCAAATAACAATACAGTTTGTAATAAAGACAAAGACTATACGCTCCAATCAAAACTAATTATGCAGCCGACTCCTAATCAACATACGCATGATTCAGTTGCGTCTCAGCATCAACAAAAATATAATCGAACTCTGTCAATTTGTACAGATTCAGTAACTTCGCCCAACGTTATCGATGCCGATGGAAACCACAAGAGCGTAGATCCTATGCTATTAGAACAATTTGACAAACCGCTACTTGCGCATAATACAAGCAAACCATTTCAACATAATCCGTGTGTTTCGGATATTTCGCGTACGCCAGTCATAGAGACATTTAACTGTTTTGACGAGAAGCTGAAACGTTCGATTACAAGTCCATTGTTAGAAATGGTAAAAGGTGCACAAATAAACAGTTTAGATATAGTTTCACCTACAGACGGTAAAGACTCTAGAATCATGCGCTCAAACTCGTTTACACTAGAACGTCCATCAAGTGTGTTACTCGAACAGATGGAAAGACAACAAGCAGAGTATCAGCTAAAACAGGCCATACCTCTAAATTCAAACGTGTCTTCACAGCAGCAAGAACAAAGACAAACCGAACAATATTCAGTAGTTCGCAATAAAATAAACCCAACTACACCTAGCTACGCACATTTGCGTCGCGACACCGTCGAATCGAAGGCAAAGCGTGTCAACAAAATTGAAGTAAAACAACGCATGAAACCTGAACGAAATTCTGGTAGCAATGGCAAACCAAAAATTATTTCTTCTATCTTTAACAATAATAGTGTTATTAAGCCCTCTAATAACATAAAGGATATCAAACTATTGCGATCCAAAGCGCATATGATACACCACACATCAAACTCAACTTTAAATGAGTACCAGCACAACTCGAACAATGTTTTGGCTAGTGCAACTAAGAAAATGCAACAGCCACAACAGCTGAGCAAGCGCATACAAAACAAAACAACCAACGCTGTACGCAAAACAGCTATTTCGTCGCCGTCAAAAATGCGGCCAAGAATGTCGACACATCCATCTCAAGCGGAACTTTCCCATCCGCAGCAATTCAACATTAAGGATCAGCAGTTACAACAGCAACGACAAATAGTGCAGAGTAGTGCTGTGTCGCCTACAGCGATGAACCAGCACATGCTTAAAGAGATTGAAACAGCTCATCGACAAAAGTTCGTGAAGCTAATTTCGCAGCAGTACCAAGAACAACGTCGCTTACAACAACAATTTAATGCGCAACAAAAGTTATTGCTGGAACAGATTTCTTCGGAAATGAGTACAACAACTATGTCGGGTGATGAGAGCCGTATGTCTGCCAGCGAATATGAGTATGATGACTCTCAAAATGAAACATGCGACGGAAGTACGATTACAGCACTTCAAAGTCCTCGTAGCTCAGTCATCTCTGTATACAAATTTTCTATTGAGTCGCCGCAGAAAAAATCTGCAGCTTATGATGTCATATCAACATTTTCACCGCCAAGTACGACAACAACTACCACCGTAACAACACCTTCGACCTCTTCGTCGTCAGCATCTCATTGCAGTTCCGGAAAATCGGGTGATTGTGGCAGTAATACTTCCTTTCTGGTGGCAGATCTTTCTAATATTGAGGAGAATTCTACACCGAGTGCAATGAATGTCACCGGGGGTGGAAGGTCTAGTTCGGCGCGCAAATGTCTCTTCAGAATTCAAGATCAAAACTGTACGGTGTCTCAATGTAATGACTTCAATCCAATAGCTTCAGCTGAATTTTATATAAAAAATGAAACTACAAAATCTCTAACTGAAAGCAGACGGGTAAGTGCTTCCTTAACTTTTCTACAAGATATTTTGATCTAAACAAAGCAATCTGTTCTACCACATTATTAGCCATTGAATTTTATAATATAATATTTATAATGTTTCTTTTCTCATTCTTTCTCATCTATCTCTTTTTTTTTTGACCATCTAATTTTTTGTTTCTTTCTTTTTATCTCCTTATCTCTTTCCTTTGAACTATAAACTGACTAAAGTGATTGTTTTAAATTTATTTATATTTCAGACTATTTCAAGACTTAAAGCTTCAAACTAACCAGAAAATCTAAAGTGAAATAAAAGTGCCTTTATAATATAAAGAAATAAGTAAAAACCAAAAGAAAAGTATAATAAAAATAACTTAATTTCTAGTTTTAAAATTTTTGTATTATATGATTATCATATTAAACTAACTGATTATGAAACTGATAAGTTTAACAACACTGTTGCATGAAGGCACCAAACCAGCAGACTTGTTTAATATTCAAACTAAAATCAACACTAACAACCAGCTCTGTATTATTATTATTATTTGGTAATATACTCTGGTCTCACATTGGAGATTAACAAAAATGTTTCATATAAGTACAGCTACTAAAAAAGTAACATTGAATACTAACTGTTATTATGAAGTAGTTTCTTTTAAGAAATACAAATCGTATCTTCTGAAGTAACTGTGAATTTTAAATCTGTTTCTTTAAATTGGTTTTCCACGTTTTCTAAATAAAATGTTTGACAAACAATTGACATTGAATTCGCCAATTACAATCAAAATGTTTATACTCGTCAAACAGAAGCATTATAATTTAAATACAAAGTTTGCAACGCCATTTTTTCAAATAACAAAAGTTGCTTCACACGAAATGATATATCTCACAAACTAATAGTACGACAGCTGTTAAATGTCAGCCTAGGAACTTTTCAACTTGTCGAAGTTGAATTTTGGTGCTACTTTTTAAGATCTCTCAACTGGGTTTTGTCTGAAAACTCTGTCTTATTTCAGGGGTTCCCCACTGTCTCCGAAGGGGGGACCGACTTTGATTTTTTTTTTTTTTTAGTTGGCAAAAGTGCGAAATATGTAGTAAAATACATTTTTTAACGAACTTTTCAAAAATTAGGGAGGGGGGCCATGGAACCTCCTAGCTCCCCCTGGATACGCCCTTGATGACACTGCCTATTTTCCTAGATTTTATTTTTGCCGATGCCGTTTATGAATGTAACAAATTACATCTGCGTTATATAGTCGCTGAGACATAATAAATTTTGTTTTCCCCTAATATAAAAGCTTGGCTTTTACAGACAGTACGATCAATGCTTAATTAAAATAGATATATTGAAACATAAATCAACCGCTGCTTGTGTGTACAAGAGTGCAGAGGAAGAGCTCATCTCATGTTTAGCTGTCAGCGGAGAGGGTTATAATTTACGATCGTCAATAAAAAGGCGCTTGAACGCATGCATTTGATGCCACGAGTTCTATTACCAACGCCAACGAGTGTAGTCTTATTGTTGAGCGCTAGAACTCCGTGCAGTCAACAGTGAAGTTCACTTTATGTATAAAAGAGATTATACAATATATTTTACCAGTGAATCGTATTTCTCCTGATGCCCTTTCAACTTATCGCATTTTTATAATGTACGACGCCTTGTACGTGGAATTCTTGCATTTGATAAAGAAAAATTTGGTTGTCATATAGACTGCTTAATTTGGCGGACAGAAAATACTAAACTTTTTTTTTTATAGCATTGAAAGTAAAGTTCGAAAAAAACACACTCTACTTAAGCATCACAATGCTTCGAAAATAGTTTAAAATATGTAAAAATTTTAACTAAATGTGACAGCAAACTCAATGAAAATAGTTCTTATTGCCAAATAACTGGCACTGTGTTAACTTAGCTTTATTTCAAAATGTTCTTAATTATTTTTTTAAATTCTTATAAATATGATAAAATATAGGAATTAATTACATGTTGCAATTATTTTGATCACTTTTGATATTATTGATTTCTCTATTATTTTTTACTAGCTTTTACCCGCGACTTCGTCCGCGTATAGGTCGATATAAAGTGGCATAACTAATGACTTTTTCGTATTGCTTTAGTTCTGAAACTATATGCGGAGTGGAGTATCGCCCCCTCCGATTTGGTCCAAACTTAACACGCTTACTTCTCCTGATCCTCTTAACATGTATACCAAATTTCATCTCTGCACCTTAAATGGATGCAAAGATATGACAAATTTTGATTTTCGCTTATATGGGAGGTGGGGTATCGCCCCCTCTAATTTTTTCAAAACGTAGCCTGTGTTCATTTCTATCGTCCCATCTATATCTATACCAATTGGTTAAGCGTCTTTGCCATAAGAGAGGAACATACATCCATCCATACATAAATCCATCCTTACAAACTTTCGCATTTATAATATTAGTTGGATATTGTCTTTAAGTCATTAAGGTTCTGGTTCTTATCGTAGAATTTTTGTTAGCCAAACATTTTTCCTGCGTATATTTTTGAACATACCAAATAAGTTATCGCTGCATATGTTTTGAATGTCTTCATGCAATTGAAAAAATTGTCCATTTCAATTATGCAGTCGGCATTTTAAACTATGTCACATTGGAATAATTTCTTTTAGTACAAATGATTTCACTTGTCATGAATAGAGCACACTTCTTCAGCACACGACTAAAAATTAAAATAAGCTCTCGCATTTTTCAAGACATACAGTTGGTTGTTCAGCATAAGATCTTTAGGTATTCAATGTATTTTGACAATCGCGGTGAGCAAAGTCTGGATGGGCCTTTATGCAGCCATTTGATTTTTATGGGTGATCTCAGCATATTAATATTTATATTTTTCTGATACATCCCACCGGTGGTTACAGTGGAACCCCCTTACCATACGGTGGATATACGTACTTCTTGAATAACTCGTAACTATTCAATCCAATTCGAAACCATTCTATCTTCAATAGTGAAAAAGTGAAAATTAAACAAGTTTGTATATTACAACCAGCTGTTAACTTTGAAAAAATAAAATAAAATGCACAAACATTTTTCTGCTTATGATATGTTCTGATATTTCATGACATTGAGCATAGTGTTATGATACAAAGTGAAGCTACAAAATAGTTGCACTTTGTTCTATATTACTTAGTATGAGTGATTTAAGTTTGAAATTCACTCGTTGCTTATATTATGAGAGTTTTGCTACCTTCTATCTCAGTTCACTTAACCAGGTTCATAGAGGAATAAAACATAGTGATGCCACTTCATACATGCGCGCTAAAAATAGTTACACTTTAATCTATATAAGCAGCGAATAGTTGCACGGAATGAGTGATTTCATTATGATGAAATGAGTGAAAAGTTACTTATATTTTGAGAGCTGCGCTACCTTATATAATTGTACCATGACCAAGTTAGATCAAGAAAGAACATTCGCTTTGTAATTAGAGGCCCAATTTCCAAACGTTGATGCTTGTGTTGAATGGTTGTGTTCAATGCTATAAAGATAGCAAACAAGTGGCAATTTGTTTATCTCTGCGCATCTACGTCACATTCTCAGTATTTTTGGGCGCGCGATACGTTTAACGTGAATTTCATAATTTTGAGTGAAATTCGTTCGTTTTATTGAGTTTGTCATTTGAGAGAGAAAGAGAGAACGTGTTTTTTTTATAATTAATTGTACTATTTTTCTTGTATTACAATATGTACATTCTTGACCTGAAAAACAATTGATTCACTTTTAAACGACAGTTTACAAGCAAGCAGCAATAATGTGTTTTATATAATCTATAGAAATTAAAAGTTCTTCGCTCACCATTCGTATTTCGAAATATGATGAAGCCCACCTTTACTGAGGTGATCAACTCAGTCAATATGCACTTGCTCCCTGCTATCGGTTCAAGGGACTCGAACATATAATACATCAAACCAGTCGATTGTGTAATGAAAATTGCTGCTCAAATATGATATGTTTTCATTTGTCAATTAAAAACCGTTTTCAACAGTTTTTAGCATTCAAACAAATTTTCCCAGCTAAGTAGCCTTGACTTGGATCTCCAGTCACGGCCTGCGCAACCCTGTTAGAAAAGAACATGCATCATAAGCACAAATTTTAAGTGCTTGTTATTTAAAAAAAAACCACCCCCAACTTTACTTGGCCACTTGCGGAAACAAAACTGCGGCATCATATTGCAACATAGACACACAACGTTCATTGGCCAAATAGCGACGATTTGCGGTGATCTGTAATTAGTTCAAACGTTATAATTGAATTAAGCTAGATGCGGATGAACCACCATATTTCTCAGTTTTTGATTTCGATTCCGTTCATCTTTATTTCGAGCTTCGCGTGGGTCGAACCAAATTGGACTGAAAATAAAAATTTGACCCTCGTATTGTTTCTGTATAACCATGTACATATATACCACGTGCTGTTAATAAAACTTACCAGAAAACGATATTAAATTAATCCTTTCATATTACAAGGCGCGATTGCGCCTCACTTACTCAGCAAAATCAAAACTGTTCAGATCGAATAAACTAATAAATGCATTTTTTGATCGATGGATATTGATAAACATTTGCCTACAGCTGTTTTCTAGATTGAATGATATAAACTGTTTGTGCTTCATAAAGATTTTTAACGAGTCATAAAATAATTTTTAAAAATAAAATAGTTCTGGATCGCGATCTGTGCAACATATCGGACGGTTCTTTCCGTAAAAACCTGTTAAAAAGTGTTAAACAAAAAAGATTAATTAAATCGGTAAAGTCGTTCTCAAGTGATGGGGTGACCAACGGAAATATGGATTAATTTGTATATATATAGATAATAATTGCATGTTTTTATTTTTTTTTGTATTCGCGTACTTCGCATACCCATACGAATGTTGTACAAATTTTGTGTCAATTCCGCGAAAGTTTGTATGTATGGATGTATGTTCCTCTTTTACGGCTAAACCGCTAAACCAATTGGTATGAATTTAGAATATAGGCTACGTTTTTGTTACTTCATTACTTCAACTGCAATAAATTAGCAGGTAACAAATTTTATAATTATATCGATTTAAAATAAAAGCATTCAACAAACTAATCCTACTAAGTACTAATTGTCAAGTAAGTAAAAAATTATTTCAGAGTAATTTCTTTCTATAAAACATTTGGTTCTATTCTAAGTTTATAAAAATTATTTCAAATAATGGACCGAAAGCTTAACAGTAATTTTTCCAAAAAGTCAAATAATGCACGAGCTATGAAGAGAGCTAGAGCTTCTGAGACACGGGAGCAGTCCTAAGATCAGCGTCAACAGAATGCGGAGTACTTGGCATCTCAAAGGGCTGCTGAGATACCGCAGCAGTCCCAAGCTCGGCATCAACAACATGCAGAGTATCTGGCGTCCCAAAGGGCTGCTGAGACACCGGAGCTGGCCCAAGCTCGGCGTCAACAGCAGACAGCTTATATCGCGTTCCAAAGGGCCACAGAAACCGTTGAAATGACTGAAGCCCTCAAAAGCGCTGTTGCTGAAAGGGCGGTACAGCGTCATCAAACATTAACGACAAACACATGGGTTGCATTTGAGTACGACGAGACACTTGGTTTTGAAAGTCACAAGCTTATAAAAATAAAGGCAATGAACAAAGATTGCCGATTTTGTGGAGCTCTTAAATGGCAAGAGGAAACAGCAGGCATGTGTTGTTCGGGAGGAAAAGTAGCAATTTCTACAATAAATGAGCCAGTTGAACCACTGAAAAATCGTTTCTCTAATAAAACAGATGAGTCTCGCCGTTTCTTCAGAAATATTAGAAAATATAATTCATGTTTCCATATGACGTCTTTTGAAGTGGATAAAATTGTCTTAATGTCCAGGATTTTGTCCGACGTTCACTATTCAAGGTCAAATATACCACAAAATTGGTTCCTTGCGCCAATATGCAACCTCAGTTTTTACAAGTTTACTTCATGGGTGATGAGGAAGCTGAAGTAAATAGGCCTTAGAGAACGTACAAGGAGTAAAAAAAACGAAGTCTAAAAAATACAAAGAGTTCTACACGATAATAACGTTTTGTTGCATGAATTTACATCAGGTAAAGATAGAGTGCCAAACGACAGTTATAAAGTTGTGATCCATCCAGATCGTGTACCACGTGATCAACACGAGAGACGGTTCAATGTCCCCACCACAAATGAAATAGCTGCCATAGCAGTTAGTGGTGAACAAACTGCGTCTCGCGACATTGTTGTTCAAACGAACGTTGGCATGCACACCAGAGATTTTATGACGCCCTTGAATACCCAACAATTTTTTGGAAAGGACAGGAGGGATATAACTTTGACATTCCTCAAATAAATCCAGTTACCAAATCATGAACAGCAATCGTAAGCTGATCGGTGGTGTGGTGGTGTTACTGACGGGTGATTTTAGGCAAACTTTGCTTGTTATGCATGAGCGAGGTACTGCAGCAGACGAAATTAACGCATGTCTGAAAGCATCTTATATGTGGAGCAAAGTTGAAAAGCTGCATCTCACCACTAACATGCAAGTTCAGTTATACAGCGATTTAGAGTCATGTGCACATGCTCAGAAACTGCTCGAAATTGGTAAAGGTCGACTAGAAACAGACGAAGGTATGGTTTTATTCACCAATCAATTTTGTAATATTGTAAATTCGGAAGAAGAACTTATTGCAAACGTTTTCCCGAACTTACAACAAAACATTCACGATGAAAATTGGTTATGTGAAAGAACTATACTGGCACCAAAAACGAGATTGTTGCAAAAATCAATCAACAAGTTTTAGATGGAATAAATAAAGAAACATCAATGTACAATTCCATCGGCACAGTCATGTCATCTGATTGGACCTATCCGGGGTGAGCTTCCAAAAGTTGGACTTAAAAGTACACCGGTTTTGTTTACTTGTTTGTTTGTGTGCTTATACCACGAATTCCAATTATACCTAATAATTCACCTTTTAATTTTAAACGTCTGCAAATTCCATTAAAAGATGCATTTTCGATGACCATAAATAAATCCCAAGTTCAAACTTTAAAGGTAGCAGGAATATTGGGATCGTTTGCTCAAGTTCACAATGTGAGAAAAGTTGTTGACTGCCATTCACCTGGGAATGGCCAACAATGATTCTTGTGTCAAACAGTCCAAGCAACTCACACGTCCGTTAGTCCTTAACGTATCACCCGCTCCATGGATAGGGCTGCCAAGGATGTCATTGGTTATACAAAACCTGTGAATAATTCTTGGTACGACGAGGAGTGTCGCAATGCTACTGCAGAGAAGAACGCTTCCTATCAGCGAACTCTGCAGTCGGGAGCAACGCGAGCTGTTAGAAGAAAAAGGAACAAGAAAGGCGGGAGTTTGAGGATGTTGAGATGTTACGTGACAGAAATGAAGCTCGAAAATTCTATCAAAAGGTCAAGCGTCTGACTGAAGGTTTTAAGCCCGGAGTAACTTTCTGTAAGGATGAGAATGGAAATCTGGTAACGGATGAACAGGAATCACTGAGATTATGTAGGAGTCATTTCTCCAACCTACTCGGAGGCGATGAAGCGCACAATACCGTTGATAGAGAAATGACACCGGAACCACCAGTTAATGATGGCACTATTGTAGAGCCACTGGACTATAACGAGGCCGATTCAGTTATTAAAAAGCTGAAAAATAACAAAGCAGCAGGCTTTGATGGGCTGTCAGCTGAGTTGTTTAAGACCGGCGGCGAAGAGTTGGTTAGGAGTTTGCACCAACTTTTATGCAAGATATGGTCCGATGAACGCATACCCAAATGACTGGAATCTCAGTGTTCTCTGTCTTATCTTTAAGAAAGGAGACCCCACTGTTTGTGCCAACTACGGAATAAGTCTCCTTTCCATTGGATATAAGACTCTGTCGCGCGTATTTTCACTGATAGGACGATATTAGTGTGGCTTTAGACCAAAAAGGTCGACCAATGACCAAATATTCACATTACGCCAAATCTTGGAAAAGACCCGTGAGTTCAACAAAGACACTAACCACCTATTTGTCGACTACAAAGCCGCGCCGATACGATCGAAGTTCTTCGACGCCCTGTCTGCACTAGGTATCCCGGCAAAGATTGTCTGTCTTTGCATGGCGACGCTATCTAACACACAAAGCGTTGTCAGGGTGGGGAAAAACCTCTCCGACCCCTTTGATACCAAGAGAGGTTTCAGGCAGGGCAATGCTCTATCGTGCGATTTTTCAATCTTCTGATGGAATACATCCTACGCCAGTGCCTGTACATACAGAATATGTCAGGCTCGATCTTTCAAAAGGAAGTGATGCTGCTCGCTTACGCCGATGACATCGAAATCATCGGCACGCAGGAACGGCGAGTCAGCAAGGTGTTCTTAGAGATTGAAAAACAGTCTTGGCTCAAGGGTCTAGCGGTGAATGAGGACAAGATGAAGTACTTGATGTCTTCTCGCACTTCGTCATCGCGTCTTGGACGGTCAGTGACGATGGAGAATTTCAACTTCAGTGTTGTAGAAAACTTCGTCTATCTTGGAACAGCGATAACCAGCCACAACAACGTCAGCCTGGAGT
This sequence comes from Leucophenga maculata, assembly GCA_035044805.1. Taxonomy (NCBI): domain Eukaryota; kingdom Metazoa; phylum Arthropoda; class Insecta; order Diptera; family Drosophilidae; genus Leucophenga; species Leucophenga maculata. The sequence continues at coordinate 99,235 of JAWNNP010000839.1, forward strand.
TCAGGCGAAGAATCACGCTTGCAAACAGATGATTTTTTGAGCTGAGCAAGCAAACGAGAACTAAAGCCCTCTCTCGACAGACTAAAGTAAAGATCTATAGGACGCTGATACTCCCAGTCCTATTGTATGGCGCAGAGGCATGGACCGTGATTGAGTCGGACGAGACAGCGTTGGAAGTCTACGAGAGGAAGATTCTTCGCAGGATCTTTGGTCCTATTAGAATCGGCGACGAGTTTAGGTCCCGTATGAACCGCGAGCTGTACGGGCTATTTGATGAGGTTGGCATAGTCCAGCGCATAAAATTCCAGCGGCTGCACTGAGCTGAGCACTTCATTCGAATGTATGAAAGAGCTCCAGCACGCATGGTTTACATGGAGGGCCCAAACTTGATTGGTGGACGCCGACATAGAGGACGACCGGGCACTCGATGGAATGACCAGGTATGGAGAGATCTCTCCGTACTTGGCATTCAAAACGACTGGCGCCAGCGCGCACAAGATTATGGAGGCTGGCGCGTCCTCCTAGACGTGGTCATGACCGGTAGACGGTTGACGGCCATATAAGTAAGTAAGTAAGGAATATATGTGGGTACGCCATGCTTTTCCCACGGTCACCTCTACGTAGCTTGCTCACGTGTTTCGAACAAGCACAATCTCCATGTTTTCGCTGAACGAAATAATTCATTTAATACAGTTTATAGGAATATATTATTACTGTAGGTAAGCCCCTTAAAATGCAATTATGTGACGTATGAGCGCTAAAATTATTTCTTTGATTATCAAATCACTACTAATAAGAGAAACCGCGATGGAAGTGTAGTATGTAAAATTAAAAAAATAAATAAAAATAAATAAACGTAATAGGAATAGATGTAAAAGTAAAATCCTGTTAATAGTATTGCGTTAAAAAAAGTTTCCACCATCTACAAACCTCAAGTAAAAGTGAGACCAAACTCAACAAAAATTGTTAAAAAATCCAAATCTTGCTAGACATCATACTCTTAGAATATCATACAAAAAAATAAACAAAAGACTTTTCATCGAAATCTACGCGGACGAAGTCGCGGGTAAACGCTAGTATGTAGATAATTTGACAAATGATAAGTAACAAACTGAATCACCATATCCTTTCTCATTGTAATAATTTCTCTAAAAATTGCGGACAACCGCTTTCGAAAGTTTGTATGTATGTATGGATGTATGTATGGATGTTCCTCTCGTACGGCTAAACCGCTCAACCAATTCGTCTGAATTTTGGTATAGAGATAGATGGGATGATGAAAAAGAACATAGTCTACTTTTTGACAAAATCGGAGGGGGCGTTACCCCTTCCCCCATATAAGCGATAATCAAATTTTGTCATATCTTTGCATCTATTTAAGGAACAGAGATGAAATTTGGTATACATGTTAAGAGGATGAGGAGAATTCAACCTATTAAGTTTGGTCAAAATCGGAGGGGTGTTGGGGGCTATGGTATTCATGACATGAGCAATTTCATGAAATGTGTCGTATAAACATAATATGTATTAGAAGTAATATGAACACGTTCATCTGGCGCATAAATTTTTTTCCGTGCACGTTTAGTGTGTTCATTTCTTTTCACTTAGGGAGTAAAATAGGTGTGCAGTTAGAAATATAAATACAGCAAAAGAAAGATCATATAGACTCCTTTTATTATCGTATATGGGGCATTATTCCTGAACTGCCCCAACTTTTTTGGACACATCTTTTATCGTGTTCATACTTTCAGTATTTATTCCTCTATATGCCAGTAATATAATCAGCAAGTATTGGATTTTTAACTCCAACCTTTCCTAATACAAAGGGTTAAATTTTCAATGGTGGGGTCAACATCGATAAATTCAAAAGCTCATAACTTTTTTTTCTATTAAAGCAAATTAAACTTCTAGAATCGATTCTGAAAGGTCATTTTATTCCCTTTAATAATATTTAAAAGTCATTAAAATATTTTTTAATTAACATAGAAAAATTGTCAATAAATTTTTTTTGCTTTTTGAGGCTTTCGGGCATTTTAAATATTTATTTTCTTTTTTTTAATCGAAAGCCCATCTTTTTTTTACTGTAAAAACCTTCAAGGAAAAAATGGAGAACATAATACTTACCGAAATACAACAGTTAAATGAGCGCAAGGTCGCGTCGCGCGAACTCAATGCTATGTGAGAGCCAAGCCAAGCGTCTGTCTACTGCGGCGCCAACGACATGTCAACTGTATGCTGCTGGTGTATTATGTGCAGCGCTAGCGACTGTTATATTTAAAAACAGTTCCAGTGTTGTGTTGCTGGCCTGCCTGATATATTTATTTTTATTTAATACCCTCGGTTGTGCTGAATTTTATGATTCGTTTTTTTCTTGTGTTTCGTGTTTTCTTCTTGTTTCTTTACTTTTAGTATTTCTTTTTTTACATTTGCAAGGCAGAAAATGGCATCGACATCTATTTTTCGCAGTAAGTGTGCTAACCCTTTTAATAAAGAAAACCACACTGTAAGTAGTTCTTTGAGAAAGATGACGGAAGAGCAGCAGTTATTATTTCCTCATTTACCAAAAGGTATGAAAATATACAATAATTGTAGAATTCAGTGTTCCAAATCCAATGACATTTCTCTTGAAGGTCTTAATACTGTGACTGAAGAACAGAATGATAATGAGACTCCGAATAATTCGGAAATCGATTACGATATGGACAGCATTGAAATGGATCCTGATTTTGTTTTTTTCAGATAAGGAAAGTAGAAATTCAGAGTGTACTGACAAATATCACATGGCAGGTGTAGAAGTATTAAATCAGATTATACAGAAATTTAAAAATGAGAGTACTACTCTTTCTGAAAAGATTTGTCTACTAACTCTTGCGCCCAAATCCTGGAGTCGTAGGAAAGTTATGGAACAATTTGATGCAACAGAGCGTCAAGTCAGAAGCGCGCAAGAATTAGTAGAAGAAGAGGGAGTGTTTTCTTTTCCTAAAGCTAAGCCAGGTAGAAAATTGGACAGCGAAATAGAAGCTAAAGTAAAATTGTTTTACGAAGATGACGAAAACAGTCGAATGTTGCCGGGAAAAAAGGATTTTATATCAATTAAAAGCAATGATGGTTCTCGCAAGCACGAACAGAAAAGATTGATTTTATGTAATCTTTCAGAGTTATACGCAAAATTTATCTCTGAAAATGAGAATTTAAAAATTGGTTTCTCAAAATTTGCACTGCTAAGACCTCGACACTGCGTATTAGCAGGATCATCTGGGACCCATACAGTATGTGTCTACCATGAAAATGTTAAACTCATGTTAGATGCGATCAACATTGAACGTTTAACAGAAAATAAGGAAATATCGTTGACTGATTATCATGATTGCTTAAAAGAAATTACATGTGAGGAAGCTTGCCATTTTAACGAATGTTCAGCATGCCCTGTTGTTGAAAATCTAAAAAATTATTTGATCAATCTGTTAGAGAACAGTGATATTGAAAAAGTGACATACCAAGTTTGGGAACAAACAGACGGGAGCACATTGAAGACTGAAATTGCTGAGATTTATGACTTTGTGGAAGAGCTTTGTACTTGACTTAAAAATCTAAAATCATATTCTTTTAGTGCAAAACAGCAATCACTCTTTTTGAAATACACCAAAGAAAATATAAAAGAGGGAGAATTTGTGATTTTGTTGGATTTTGCAGAAAACTATGCTTTTGTTGTGCAAAATGCTGCACAAGCCTTTCACTGGAATAATAATCAGGCCACAATATTTACAGTGGTTATTTATTACAAAGAAGGAAATGAATTGAAACTTTTAAGTATGGTTATTATTTCAGATAACTTAGCACATGATACTGTAGCTGTACATGTCTTTCAGAAGATTATCATCGGTTATTTGAACAAGCATTTTAAAGAAGTTGGAAAATTTTTTTATTTTACTGATGGAGCTGGACAGCATTTTAAAAACAGGTATTTTTTCAAAAATCTGCTACACCACAAAAATGATTTTGATGTCTTGGCAGAATCGCATTTTCAAGCCACAGCGCATGGAAAGGGACCAGGTGAAGGAGTAGGAGGAAATTTGAAAAGACTTCGTTCTAGTCTTCTTTGGTAAATGAGGAAATAATAACTGCTGCTCTTCCGTCATCTTTCTCAAAGAACTACTTACAGTGTGGATTTCTTTATTAAAAGGGTTAGCACGACTTACTGCGAAAAATAGATGTCGATGCCATTTTCTGCCTTGCAAATGTAAAAAAAGAATTACTAAAAGTAAAGAAACAAGAAGAAAACACGAAACACAAGAAAAAAACGAAACATAAAATTCAGCACAACAGCACAGAGGGTATTAAATAACAATAAATATTTCAGGCAGGCCAGCGACACAACGCTGGAACTGTTTTTAAATATAACAGTCGCTAGCGCTGCACATAATACACCAGCAGCATACAGTTGACATGTCGTTGGCGCCGCAGTAGACAGTAGACAGACGCTTGGCTTGGCTCTCACAGAGCATTGAGCGACCTTGCGCGCGACTGCGACCGTTGCGTCTCGGTTAGTATTACGTGGTTTTTATAGTAAAAAAAGATGGGCTTTCGGTTAAAAAAAAGAAAAAAAATATTAAAAATGTTTGAAGGCCTCAAAAAGCATAAAAAAAAATTTAATTGATAATTTCTCTGTGAATTAAAAAATTTTTGAATGACCTTAAAATATTATTAAAGGGCATAATATGACCTTTCAGACTCGATTTTAGAAGTTTCATTTGCTTTAATAGAAAAAAAGTTATGAGCTTTTGAATTTATCGATATTGATCCCACCATCGAAAATTTAACCCTTTGTAACTCAGGAAAGGATTGGTGTTAAAAATCCAATACTTGCTGATTGTATTACTGGCATATAGAGGACTAAATACTGAAAGTATGAACACGATCAAAGATGTGTCGAAAAAAGTTGGAACAGTTCAGGAATAATGCCCCATATACTATTTTTTACAAAATTAAATTTTTGATGCAAGGTTGTTCTAAAGTTACGTATAATGTGAATAAGCAAGGGCGTATCCAGCTTTCCTTGCAGCTGTCCTCGAAGGGTGAGCTGACTTTGTTTTTGGTAATCAAAAGTGCTTAGGACCCTAAGAACCCATCTACTAGTTATAGCCACAAATTTAATACAACAAAAATATTTAAATAAAACAAAAAAATTAATATGAAAGTGCGAAATATGTAGTAAAATATATTTTTTAACGAACTTTTCTCTTTCTCTTTACATTAAAGATCAGATGGAAAGTATAATTAACTCAAATATTCTATGTGCTAGTTTTGATTTGCAGAAAGTTTTAAATACTCCTTTCGGTAAAAATATTACCTTTTTTGCTCTCGAAAATATGCGTACTATAGATTAAGCGTATATGAGAGTGGTACCAGAAATGGTTACCTTTTTTTTATAAGGCGAGCAAGACGGTAAACGAGGATGCACTGAAATATTTTCGGCCCTCTATAAATATCTAAATACCATGATGCCCGTAGATTCGGCACATTGTACAATTGAATCATTTGTGCGCAATCGAACCATTTGGGCTCCAACTGAATTGAGTGGTTGACGAATTTTGTCACACCATGATGCCCGTAGATTCGGTACATTGTACATTTGAATCATTGCAGTGGCCAAAAAAAAAAAAAAAAAAGTTAATATTATTGCTAAAAATGTGTCAGCACTGTCTCATAACATCTCAAACTTTTTTACTCTGCTGTTATTTTTGTTTTGCTCCAGCTGTCCTCTTCAAGAATAACTGTCAAACATAGAGCAAAACATTTTATTGTGCTGCAGTGTGAGCGGCTTTGCAAGTGAGGTTGTGAAACAAAAAATAAAAACAATTTAAAGAAAGATTAGGCGAGCAATGGAAGTATTTAATATTTTAAATAAAGGTATTAACTATTATATTTAATTATATTCATGTACTCAGAATGTTGTGTTTATTTTTTATAATTAATGTAATATTTGTCCACTTTTATATAAAATTTGTATGTAAGCTAAAATTTCACTTTTAGTTGTGAAGTTAATCGAAGTTAACGATCAAACTTATATTGAAATATTAACCAATATTTACAGATTATTTATTTATTTCAGCTGCTAGTTTTTACTAGCCGCTGCGTAACCTTGAAAAGAACAACGTGGTCTCGCCGTTTTCGAGCATTTTTTTATTCGTGTAACTGTGCTTTTTGTGGTGTCTCGTCTCTGTCTTCATCTTTGTCTTCGTCTTCGTGCGTTTTGTTGTGTTGTTTTGTGATTGTCATTTGAGTTCAGATGTTATACAAATTTAAAATTTAAATTTATATTATTCTTTATTTATTGTATAGGAGCTTTTTACGAATGTAAAAATAAGTGGTGTTCCGAGACAGGTACAAATCCAGTCAAGATTCAAAGTATATATCAATCTTTGAAATTGAATGTAGAGAATGATGGCTACATAATGGAGTTGAATATTTGGATCAATTGGAAAAACGCGTTAATTACTGCTGCAAGAGAATTGCAATATTTTGGCGTAACTGCAAGCGAAATAAAACATTCGTTTTAGAAAAGTATTCCGATTGGCTTTCAAAAAAAGAATCGTTTTCATTTAATTCCGATGTACACACTACACCTGAAAATAATATTGAGCGTGGTCGTCCCAAAATTAGTTTCTCTGAGTGTTCAAGCCGAACAAAGAGAAGACGGATTGCTAAGATTGCTGATTTGGATGAGTCTGCTGCTGAATATTTGCGTTCTACTGATGTTGAAGAAAAAATATCGCCTGCAAGTGCTAATGAGATTATTTCGCTTATCATGGAAGCGAGTTTAACAAAGCACCAATATATCCTCATTAGGTAGTTTGTCAATAGTAAAATTTTTACAGAGCTTTTTTGCAGCTATGATAATGTTGTAAAAGCAAAAAAAAAATGTTATCCGGAAAATATTACTGTTAGTAAAGCACATGCAGAAGTGGAGCTTCAAAGTTTATTGGACCAAAAACAAAGCGCATTATCGAGTTGCAGGATAACCTAAAACTTATAGGGTAATGGGGTTTCGACGGAAGCTCTGGTTACAGCGAATACAAACAGAAAGTGGAGAACAATAATTTGGAAGACAGCCACTTGTTTGTGACGTCATATGTTCCGCTTGTCTTATTAGCAGCTGAAGATACTTCAAAAGTTATAGGGAAAAACCCACGACCAGCATCCACACGAAATTGTAGACCTGTTTCAAGTTATAAAGGAATCAACTGTATTGAGTTTGAGGAGGAAAAATACTTTAAAGAAAAAATTAAGAATCTTCTCATGACGAAGATCAGTGTTGGTGTTAAAACTATATGTGTTCAGCATATTTTGCAACTTACAATGGTTGATGGCAAAATTTGTAATGCGCTAACCCAAACATCATCATAAAAATGCTATATATGCAACGCGAAGCCCACACAGATGAACAATATTGAGAAAAGTTTAGAAAGCGAAGTTCATCAGGATCGATTTGAATTCGGATTGTCACCACTTTATGCATATATACGATTTTTTGAATATTTTATTCATTTGTCATACAGACTTGATATACAGACAAGTCTGGCAAGTTCGAGGCATCGAAGAATAAGCAAAATTTGTTGAAAGGAAAACAAAAATGCAAACAGAACTTCGTTCAAAAATGGGATTGATCGTCGATAAGCCGAAGGTTGGTGTATGTGGAGCTTCGAATGATGGAAACACTGCCAGACAATTCTTCAATAATCCTGGCCTATCTTCGGAAATTACAGGCCTAGATAACGACCTTATTGAAAGATGTCCAATAATATTGCAAGCACTCTGTTCAGGGTACAAAATTAATGTTGAAAAATTTAAGACATTTGCACTCCAAATAGCCGTTGATTTGACATTGATTTGATTCCGCCTACCGTTCATAAGATTTTAATTCATAGACCATCCATAATTGAAAACGCTCTGGTGTCGATTGGGGAATTGTCGGAGGAAGCTGCTGAGGCAAGAAATAAGGACATAAAAAAATTTCGTCTGCAGCATGCAAGAAAAGCTTCTCGAGTAGCAACAAATGAAGACCAACTCAATCGTCTACTCCTTTCATCGGATCCGTTTATAACAGGACAACGAAAGTAACCACCTAAAACGACGTCAGTTTTAAATAAATATGTTATACAATAATAGCAAAATTATTATTCTGTCTAAAGTTTTGATATGGGGATTTTTAGCAAGGGGTGTAACTTAAAGAGTGGGTTGAATATGAACTTTTTTTTGTTTGTTTTATTTATTATATTTTTATAGAATTTTGGAAAAAATTTTAAATTTTTATCTACACTAGAAGTATTTTTGGCCGCTTGCTCCATACAACCTCGACCACTGTGC
>JAWNNP010000841.1:0-43291 GCA_035044805.1 Leucophenga maculata
AAGAATTTTTCCTGATATATGACTTTTTTTTGTCTATTTTGACTGGACTAAAACTGATAAAAATGATAAAACTTACTGTTTTCGAGAAAAATGGAAAGTTTGAACTTTTGACCTTGAATAAAATTTTTTCCACATGTAGGATCGTCGGGGACTTTTGACATTTTATTTATAATGATGTATTTAACGTCTCTACTAATTTTCAGGTCAAATTTCTATTTTGACTGGACTATTTTCAATTCAACAACATGCAGCCGCTGGCTGATTGTTTTATCACATCCATTAGGTTTCGTACGCCGGTATTGAAGATACGATCTCGGTAAAGAGTGTCGCGTTATAAACTGGAGTCCTTCCATAGCATACCACGTGTTGGAGCCATCAATTGTGTCTATGTGGGTGTAAAATCACTCACCAAATGGCAAAAGCAATCTTCTATCACGACTTGTGGCTGTTATTTAAAAACAAAAGCTTAAAACATCTGATAAAAGTTCAAATGTATGTGCAAAAAACATATCATTTGATACACATACAGATGATCTCTTGATCCTTCTTATGAAGCGTTGCACCAAGTATTTCGGAAAGTGGGGACATAAAGGACCACAGCTCCGCAGCTTTAATTAAGGCTTCAGCAATAATACAGGATTTCGTACACAAAAAACAACCTAAACGCAAAATAAATAAATAATATCTTATTATACGATCGATGCATTCAAAGTTACTTGTTTCCAATTTTTGCGCAAAAAATGTTGTAAAAAGTCTAAGCCTCCTTATGTAGTTTAAGCAAAACTGATGCCTTTTTCATTTTGCGTTGAAGAATATACGGACCAACCCCTATGTGCTTAAACGGTGAATTTGGACAGGGAGCCGCCAACCATTTTCACTAATTGGTTGCAATTTTGGGTAGAGGTGTTATCCTTATTTATAACTACCATAATCATCACGACTTCCAAGAAATTAAATACAAAAATCCTTCATTTCAAGAGACAATATTTTTCCTTTTTCTACTTCACATTTGGTCTACGTCTTCGTCGAAAATAAAACAAATTCCGAAAAAATTCCTAGCTGCAAAAGAGCTTCATGACATTTGTAATATCAAATCATATAACTACATACGTAAATCTCAACCATAGGCACTGTGTATCTATCCTATTCTTATCTAAATCCTATTCCTAACCAAGAAATTCTCTAGGAGCTTTAATTACAGGGAGTAGTCAACATATAAAAATACTCTTGGCAAATAGATGGCAAAACAACTTCGACTAGAGTCAGTTAACCTTCGAGAACCTTCCATCGAAAATTCAAATTTCATGGAATATGTCCCAAATCGAATAAGATACGAAAACATCCAACGGGGTAATGTAGTTGCAAATTGTATAAAAAATATTGAAATCTCCATGTGCTGGCCACCAGTTAACCCTAATGAATCTTGGTTCATTTATGAAGATTTATATGGAAGTTGTCACCGCTCAATATGTATCCATCTCTTTCTTAATGTTTCGAGTAATATAGTTCCCGAAAACATAAGTGTAAATAGCATCTAGGTAACTGGGTAAAACTCAGCAGGCATTAATAAGCTCTTATAACTTTAAAATATAATATGAGACTCCAGCATCTCACCCAACAGTGGGAAATAGCAAAATTTATTTATTTATCCTATAAGCAAGCCCAATAAACCAAAAAATTCAATAAATGGGTGCCGCCCAATATTATTAAAGTCCTGCATTTTAAAACACTCCTTGCTTCACAAGAATACATGCTCAACAAAACGTCACCGCCGGTCTGTCCATACTGCAACGAATGTACTATTATTATTTGCGGTTATGAGGGAGGAAGTTATGTATAGTGGGTTATAATTCTTGGCTTTCTTCGAAATTCAATCTAAAGGCGGCTAAATTCAATTGATACACTTTACAGCCTACCTTATTTGAAGAAGGTAACAGCCAGAATCAGTGAATCTATAGTCACTAGCAACAGGTTGTGGCGTGGTCTCGAAAAAGAGAAACACAAAGGCTTGCGTAACTTGCGGGGTCAACAAAAAATCATAGCATACCATGATAAATCAAACATAGAAAAATTAGACTTCAAAAATTTCATTCTCAGCAATGCCTCACAGTTACAACAACAGTAGCTGTTATCGTTGCAAAGAGAAGATTATGGAGAAAAAAGGTGAACGTAAATCTGAATAAAAATTCTTATGCAGTTTACTTGCCGAAATCGGGCAGAATTTAATTACCTTTAAAGGCTTGCTAAAGGGGAGAAAGCGGTTGAAATACTATAAGTTGAGCGGAAGTCAAGGATGCGCTTAACCTTCACTGCATTTTTGCTGGAAACGAGATTGATGTACTTAATTAGCTTAGCTCTGTCATTTAATTTCATTGCATTATGCATTGCTTTTGTATCTGACTAATAATGGTTCGTATTTTAATCGAAGACATTTCTGAAGCGTATTTCTGAAGGTAAAGTGCAAAGAGAAAAACTAAAGCGTTCACACTTGACAATAAAATTTCGGAAAAGGATAAAAATTGTCAAAGAGCGCCTTCAGTGTTGCTTAAAAAAAATTTGATGGGATTTAAATGGAGATCAACGCCATATGAAGCTCCGCAAATATTCAAGAAATGATTGTTAAAACTCTTGAATTTAGGACAATCAACAACATTTTAATCAATATTTCGTCAGTAAGCCTTCTCAATGCAACACCAAGTTCTCGTTGTTCATATTGATAGCCAGAAATTTGAACGGAAAGGCCTATATGGACTTAATATTTGTTGCTGATAAAGAATAAATACTTTATGCGTTCTGACATGCATTCTTTTGCTTCTTACATAAATTTGCACAGACTTAATACACCATTTTATCCTATGGATACGTGGTATAAAAACTAAGCTAAAGATTTTGAAATTAATGTTAAGTCAATAGAACTTAATGGATGCTCTGTTTGAAATATGATGAACCGATAAAACCCTAACAAAGACTAATAGCACCGATCTCGTATGTTCAGCATTGGTATATCATTGGATGACCGTTCAGCAGAAGAAAACCCAAAATCGCAGTCATATACTGCAAGATACGTTAAACACATTAAATACGTAACCTTGACATTTACCAGGAGTGTTAGTGAGTGTTTTCATTTACTTGTAACTGCATTGAAACTTCGCCAACTTCGACTTGCCGGCGCAGGATTTTTAAAATTTTAAAATAAACTTGTAAAATTCCGGAGCAGTCCTAGTCGAATGCAAAAAACATGACGTTTCTATCTATTACCGTTTCCGAGATCCTTTCGTTCATACGGACGGACGGACGGAAAGACGGAAATGTCTATATCGACTTCTCTATCGCTCCTGACCATAATGGGGGGTTACTTTGGGGGGTCTCCGACCATTATTTCTTCTTGTTACATACATTTGCACAAAACCAATAGGCTCTTGTACCTTCGGTACAGGACCTAATAAAAGGGAGGACAGAAGCATCATTTTAAAATAAACTTGTAAAGAAGTCCTAGTCGAAAAAACACGAAATCTCTATCTATTACCGTTTCCGAGATCCTTTCGTTCATACGGACGGCCAGACGGACATGACTATAGCGACTCCTCTTTAACTCCTGACCTTAATGGGGGTAATTTTGTGGGGTCTCCGACCATTATTTCTACCTGTTACATACATTTGCACAAAACCGATAGGCTCTTGCACCTTCGTTCTAAAAAACAACTCGCTGCTTTTCAAACGGACAAGTTTGGAAAATATACCAGAGGCCCCTTCTTCTTCCACCAATAGAATTGCCGAGTTGAATTTACCACAGGATGAACAGGAAAATGATGCAGAAGATCAACCAAAAACTAACGAAGATAATGTTAGTGGACCGAAACCACCACCGATAATTTTTCTTGGCGTAAGCGATGTAAGTGATATGAATAGCTATACGTATTGCTAGTGTTATTCGATGGAAGAGTTTTACTATAAAGCGCAACAGGACAATTGAAAGAGGATCGGGCGTAAAGTGTAGTCATAAAAATGTACACTTATCAACAACAATTTAATCCATCAAATGTGAAATCGAAAAGTGAGTCCACGTTGTAAGAAATATCAGCAATATTCGAAATCGTTTATCGAACGACCGTATGCGTATGTTCTTTGTTGACCTAGTGCCGAGCTCAAGTAGTTCCTAAATTTGTCTATTCATACCGCCCATTAAGCTTGCTGGTAGCTTTCGCTTAAACATTCGAAAGAATTTTATTAAAACGACTGTTTCCAGTCTAGAAGGAGTGCAACATCATACCAGAATATCGATTCGGGTTTAGGCACGCACACGGAACACCTGAACAGTGTCATCGAATAATAAAAGCACGGGAGTATTCCTCAACGTTAAACAAGCATTTCGGTCTGCACCCATTGATAGGGCTTGGACAGGTGCTTGGCAAACTATTCGACCCATTTCACATACCTCATATTTATTATAGAGTCACGCTTACGCCGCAAAATTATAAACTTAACTTCTCTCGATCCTATTAACATCTTTACCAAATTGTATCCTTCTTCCTCAAATGGTTGCAAAGATATGTTAAAGTTTGTCTGTCGCTTGTATGGGTGGTGGGGCATTGCACGCTCCGATTTTGACAAAACTTACGATGTAATCTTACTTCACGCAATATCATTAACTTCTGTACCAATTTTCATCGCTGTACCTCAAATAAATACAAAGATATAACGATTATATGGGGGCGGAGCATTGCCCGATTTTACTTATAATAAGATCTTATTTCTCGCGATATCATTAATATGTACTCCAATTTTCATCCCTGTACCTCGAATGGATGCAAAGATATGTTGAATTTTTTTTATTGCTTATATGGGAACTATTTTCTGACTGAACTGAATTTCGCCTGTGAATTTAAGCTTGATAGATGGTAATGAAGACCAAGTACCGCCTCCATTCTGGTAGTGCAACACAAGCGCTCAAGTTGTTGCAGTTTTCTTGAATAGCTAAATCTATCTATCTTGCTATAGATCCACAAACCATCTTTAAGGGGAAACTCAGACTATGGACCGTTACTATTTTAAGTCTTTATTTTTTTTTTTTCTTTTAAGTCTTTAATCTAGAATGAGAATGGGAGATTGGAATCGTTTGCTCAAGTTTACATTGTGAGAATAGTTGTTGACTGCCATTCACCTGGGAATGGCCAACAATGATTCTTGTGTCAAACGGCCCAAGCAACTCACAAGTCCGTTAGGACACGTATCTCATGGGTAGCTTCTGAACACCAGTTCAGAGGTGAGCTAACCCCTTTAATAAGGGATTGGTGCGCTGGGCTTGGGACCCGCCACTTTAAAAAAATAAACCCCCAATGAAAACGTTTGTGAAGCCTCGGAAGGAATTCTATGATGACGACCCCCGCAAACGATATACGGATCACAAATTGAGGATATGCACCTGGAAAGTCCGCACCCTTAATTGGGATGGTGCAAATATCCAGCTGGTTGATGTCTTCAAAAGATGTAAGGCTGACATCACCGCAATCCAAGAAATCCGATGAATAGGACGGGGTTGCTCTAAAAAAGCATCCTGTGACATCTACTACAGCTGCCATGCGAGTATGCACACGTAACCTCGTCTCTAGGTTCACGCCTGCTGACAAGCGCCTAGCCGCGATACGCATCAAGGCTAAATATTTTTATATTAGCCTGATTTGTGTGCACGTCCCGACGGATGAAAAAGACGATGATGCTAAAGATGTTATAAGACTCTGTCGCGCGTATTGTGTAATAGGCTGAAGCCATATACCGATTCACTGATAGGCCGATATCAGTGTGGCTTCAGACCAAAAGGGTCGACCAGTGACCAAATATTCACATTACGCCAAATCTTGGAAAAGACCCGTGAGTTCAACAAAGACACTCACCACCTATTTGTCGATTATAAAGCCGCTTTCGACACGCCGATACGATCGAAGTTTTTAGGCGGCCTGTCTGCACTAGGTATCCTGACAAAGATTGTTCGTCATTGCATGACGACGCTATCTAACACACAAAGCGTTGTTAGGGTGGGGAAAAATCTCTCCAACCCTTTTGATACCAAGCGAGGTTTGAGGCAGGGCGATGCTCTGTCGTGCGATTTTTTCAATCTCCTGATGGAATACATCCTACGCCAATAACCGTACATACAGAGTATGTCGGGCTCGATCTTCCAAAAGGAAGTGATGCTGCTCTCTTACGCCGATGACATTGATATCACGCAGGAACGGCGAGTCATCAAGGCGTTCTCAGAGTTTAAAAAACAGTATCGACTCATGAGTCTTCAGTGTTGTAGAAAATTTCGTATATCTTGGATCCGAGATAACCAGCAACAACAACTCAGCCTGGAGATCAGACGAAGAACCACGCTTGCATACAGATGCTTTTTTGGGCTGAGCAAGCAAATGAGAAGTAAAGCCCTCTCTCGAAAGACAAAAATCAAGATCCACAAGACGCTGATACTCCCGGTCCTATTGTATGGCGCAGAGGCATTGTGATTGAGTCGGACGAGACAGCGTTGAAAGTCTTCGAGAGGAAGATTCTTCGCAGGTTCTTTGGTCCTATTAAAGTCAGCGACGAGTTTAGGTCCCGTATGAACCGCGAGCTGTACAAACTATTCGATGAGGTTGACATAGTCCAGCGCATAAAATTCCAGCGGCTGCATTGGGCTGCGCTCCTCATTCGAATGAATAAAAGAGCTCCAGCACGCATGGCTTACATGTGGGGCCCAAACTTGATTGGTGGACGCCGACATAGACTCGATGGAATGACCAGGTATGGAGAGATCTCTCCGTACTTGGCATTCAAAACGACTGGCGCCAGCGCACATAAGATTATGGAGGCTGGCCCGCCTTCCCAGACGCGGCCATAACCGGTAGACGGTTCACTGCCATATAACTAACTAACTAATCCAGAATGACATTTTAATTATCTTTTATTTGGCTTGTGTCTTTTAGTAAAATGTATTAGTATAACTTTTTTCGACTTATGTTGAGATCTTATATATATATAGCATTCGCTTGTTAAATTTGGTTCATAAACGCATGCTTTAAAACTATAAAAATACGTTGCTTAAAACTGGCTAATTGTCCATAACTTCTTAGGTTCCGGCATTGTCCCGTGGATTGTGTATGACAAAAATTTGGCTGCAAAAATACAATTGGTAAATTAAGTAAATTCACAAAAAAAAAGGAAGATAAACTCACGTCATCATGGTGTAACAAAGCAGATACAGGCCGGCGCTAAGACAATTGAATGTACCCGGATAAAGCTGCAGAGTTGCATTGTAGACAAAAGTATACAACGGTGCGGAGAGCAGTGGTGAGACATATTCCAGCGATATTGTGAGCGCAAATATTTTGCCAACGTCAGTTGCGGGTGTAACATGCGAGAGTATAGCACGGCAACTGGGACCCATTATGCCACGCATTATACCAATACCCATGCCCATATACAAGTGCCACGAAGAGACTGCCATAGCACGCACAGTGCTCTCTAAGACACAGCAGCCAAACGCTATCATGACCATGACTGGTATTGGGAAGTTTAGTACGCGACGCATAAAAAACATGCCGAAGATGTCGCACTTAAACATACTAAAGTCCGACACAACCCAGTTGAATTGTTTGCGCACGAAAAGATAGTTCACATTGGCCTCACCCTCTGTAGAGTAATAAGCAAGTTAAATAATATGGCATATCGTTAATAGCGGTAAATTACCTATTGTAAACATGGCTACGGTCAGTGCGATCATTGTAAGCCAGATTATTTCACGATCGTAATTCGGACGACGTTGAAAGCAGGTGCGCACCAGTACTTTGACCAAATCAAAACGAAAGAATTCAAGTATGCGCGACTATAAATATTAAGTTACAGTTAATTCAATTTATTTACGATCATCTATTAACAATTAACTTACACCATGCTGTATAACATCGGGTTGCAAGCTCTCCTGGCCATAAAGAACAATATAGCATAAGGCTATCATCAAAGCGGCAATTGCTTGAGCAAAAACAGTGAACGCATTCGTTGCCTCATAGATTAAAGCACTTGCCACACTACCAATCATCATGCCTGCGCAAAGTGCAGCCTCAGTGAGTGCCATACTACAAGTAAGGCAAACAATTTGTTTCGATTAGCAACAGATTACTAATTAAAGCATTAAAGACCTACCGAAATGCGCGTTTTTGCTTCTTAGCCACATCAGATATATAGCAATACATGTCGGTTATTAAACCGCAATTTCCACCGCTGAAAACCGAAGGCACAGAGCAGAGTAGATACCACCAGGGATTTATAGCATCATAGCACATGCTTGTTACAGACAGCACAGCCAATATTGCAGCACCTGCCAGATAACCTACAAACCATAATTTTTCATACAAAGAAAATAAAAAAAATATTTTAATTGAATTTACCCGTGAATGTAGACAGTAAAACAGGACGCCGTCCGAACTTGTCCGACCAGGGACCCAGAAAGAGACTTACTACAGCTGGAACAATGTTATCTAGTAGCGAGTTAGTCATAAATATAGGCGTGACATATGGTTGTACTTTGGTTTCAATGAGCTGATATGTAGAAAATAAAAACCATAAAACAATTAAAATAATAATAGAAATATATATTCAACTACAATTAAGAATAACGACAAAATTTCAACAAACTGAGTCAATTATGACGCAGCTTCTATGTACAATCTATGTATCTGCATTTGCAAATGCCGAACTAAATGAAAAATTTGCAATGCTTCTTAGTCATAAATATTCGTAGACGGCAAAACCAATTTGGTTATAAATTAATTATTGTCAGCTAAAATTGTTAACTGCTTTGAAACATAAGCTTAAATACATTACACACATCAGTGCATGGAATTTAATACTTTATATACTTTATATATGTATATAATTAGATTAAAACGCTTTACTGCCTTAAAATAATAAAAGAAAAATTTCGTTTCAAACTAGCGCTATGATACATATTGTGAACAGAGGTTATATGCTATCAGTTATATACATATTACATATTATTAGTAAGGAAAATTGGCAACGAAAATCCTTAAATGGAATTTATTAATCTAAGTCTAAAACTAAGAGTTATTCACAGGCACAACTTATATGTTTATATGCGATTTCCTTATCTGAAAATTGTTTATAAACCGAGAGATTTCTTCCTCAATTTTTATAATATTAGCTGCGTCGGGCGGACGTTCAGTTGAAAAGTGAAAAAAGTGATTTAAAATCATTTTTTATATTTTGTTTCGCAAAATTTGTAATTTATTCAAATGGGCCCTTGTACATGTACGCCACACTTCTTATCCGTACAACATTATGGGTATAAATATGGTTTTATATACTGTAAATTGTGCGCTGGGCTTGGGACCCGCCACTGTAAAAAAAATAAATCCCCAATGAAAACTAACAGGAAGCCTCGGAAGGAACACTATGATGACGACCCCCGCAAACGATTTAAGGATATGCACCTGAAATGTCTGCACCCTTAATCGGGATGGTGCAAATATCCAGTTGGTTAATGTCCTCGAAAGATGAAAGGCTCACATCACCGCAATCATAGAAAACCGATTGATAGGACAGACGACGATGCTAAAGATGAGTGCAATTAGCGCTTGGAACGTCTGTACGATCGCTGTCCCAAACACGATGTCAAAAACGTGCTTGGCCAAGATTGGAAAGAAGGGAATCATTGGCCCAACCGTCGAAAAATCTAGCCTTCACGATATTACTTCCAATAATGGAGAGAGGCTAATCGATTTCGCTGCAGGTTGGACTATGCTAGTTAGTACTACCAGGTTTCTACACCTTAACATCCACAAGGCTACATGGCTGAGTACAGATCAAATAACACGCAACCAAATTGATCATGTTTTGATTGACGGAAGGCACGCATCGAGAGTGCTGGACGTGCGAACGTTACGTGGTCCCAACATTGACTCGGACCACTATCTTGTCGCAGCCAAGGTAAGCACGAGGCTCAGCGTAGTGCACGCCGCACGTTCCAACATGCAACGAAAGCTAGACGTCGGCAAGCTGCAATCAGAACAGACCGCCGCAGCCTTTTTAAACACACTCTTCCGACTGCTCCGTGAAACCTCTCCGTCTTCTCAAGATATATGTGAGCAGTGAAAACATATCACCCGCTCCATGGATAGGGCTGCCAAGGATGTCATTGGTTATACGAAACCTGTGAAGAATTCTTTGTACGACGAGATGTGTCGCAATGCTACTGCAGAGACGAACGCTTCCTATCAGCGAACTCTGCAGTCGGAAGCAACGCGAGCTGTTAGAGAGGGATATCGAGAGAAACGGAGAGAGGAGAAACGCCTTTTCAGACGCAAGAAAAAAGAACAAGAAAGGCGGGAGATTGAGGATGTTGAGATGTTACGTGACAAAAATGACGCTCGAAAATTCTATCAAAAGATCAAGCGTCTGACTGAAGGTTTTAAGCCCGGAGTAACTTTCGGTAAGGATGAGAATGGATATCTGGTAACGGATGAACAGGAATCACTAAGATTATGGAGGAGTCATTTCTCCAACCTACTCGGAGGCGATGAAGCGCATAATTCCGCCGATAGAGAAATGACACTGCAAAGACCAGTTAATGATGCCACTATTGTAGAGCCACCGGACTATAACGAAGTCGATTCAGTTATTAAAAAGCTGAAAAATAACAAAGGGGCAGGCTCTGATGCTGCCAGCTGAGTTATTTAAGACCGGCGGCGAAGAGCATACCCAATGACTGGAATCTAAGTGTTCTCTGTCCTATCTTTAAGAAAGGAGACCCTGCTGATTGTGGCAACTACCGCGGAATAAGTCTTCATTCAATCGGATAAATGATTCTGTCGAGCGTATTGTTTAATAGGCTGAAGCCATATACGGATTCACTGAGAGGACGATATCAGTGTGGCTTCAGACCAAAAGGGTCGACCAGTGACCAAATATTCACATTACGCCAAATCTTGGAAAAGACCCGTAAGTTCAGCAAAGACACAAACCACCTATTTGTCGATTAAAAAGCCGCTTTCGACACGCCGATACGATCAAAGTTCTTCGACGCCCTGTCTGCACTAGGTATCCCGGCAAAGATTGTCCGTTTTTGCATGACGACGCTATCTAACACACAAAGCGTTGTCAGGGTGGGGAAAAACCTCTCCGACCCCTTTGATACCAAAAGAGGTTTCAGGCAGGGCGATGCTCTGTCGTGCGATTTTACAATCTTCTTACGCCAGTGCCCGTACATACAGAGTATGTCGGGCTCGACATTCCAAAAGGAAGTGATGCTACTCGGTTACGCCGATGACATCGATATCATCAGTACGCAGGAACGGCGAGTTAGCAAGGCGTTCTCGAAAATTGAAAAACAGTCTCTGCTCATGGGTCTAGCGGTGAACGAGGACAAAGTACTTGGTGCCGTCTCGCACTCCGTCAACGCGTCTTGGACGGTCAGTGACGATGGAGAATTTCAACTTCAGTGTTATAGAAAACTTCGTCTATCTTGGGTCTGAGATAACAAGCAACAATAACGTCAGCCTGGCGAAGAATCACGCTTGCAAACAGATGTTTTTTTGGGCTGAGCAAGCAAATGAGAAGTAAAGCCCTCGCTCGAAAGATAAAAATCAAGATCTATAAGACGTTGATTCTCCCGGTCCTATTGTATGGCGCAGAGGCATGGACGTGATTGAGTCGGATGAAACATCGTTGGAAGTCTTCGAGAGGAAGATTCTTCGCAGGATTTTAGGTCCTATTAGAGTCGACGACAAGTTCAGGTCCCGTAGGAACCGCGAGCTGTACGAGCTATTTGATGAGGTTGACATAGTTCAGAGAATAAAATTCTAGCGACTGCACTGGGCTGGGCACCTCATTCGAATGGATGAAAGAGCTCCGGCACGCTTGGTTTACATTGGAGCCGAAACTTGATTTGTGGACGCCGAAATAGAGGGCTACTGGGCACTTAATGGAATGACTAGGTATGGAGAGATCTCTCCGTACTTGGCATTCAAAACGACTGGCGCCAGCGCGCATAAGATTATGGAGGCTGGCGCGCCTTCCTAGATGCGGCCATGACCGGTAGACGGTTGACGGCCATTTAAGTAATTAAGACACACAAAATTTGTCGTTTATAGTAAAAAAAAAGAAAGAGGGAAGGATTGGAATTGAGGCTTTTCTAGTGGTCCAATATGGAGAAAGCTATATGTATATAATATTTTATTATAATTGATGAAAGACACCAAATTTAGCAATTTTAGCTAAAATAACAAAACAAAAAACGAACACCAATTTTTTCATTAAAAAAACCGGAAAAGAAATGAAGGGATACTACCCCTTTACACACAGTCCATCTGAAGAGAAAAAGAGGACATTTTATATTCAAACTTGGAGGTGCTTTCTCATATAGCATCCAAGCTCTTGTTACTCATAGTCAGACGGATATGCCTATATTGACCTGCCGTTTATTGGGTGGCACATCCTTAAGTGGTCCGATTTAGATCATAATGTAACAGTTTATTAGAATTGAGTAAGCAAAATGTTACATACCTTTGCACAAACTTATTATACCTGAATCTAATGAACCACATTAGAACAAAAGCAGCAAACACTTATTTTCTAGAATTATTTCTAACATGATTTGACCTACTTACTTTTGCCTCCTCGCTCTCATGATTCACACCCAGCAGTGGCTGGCACTGCATAACATTATAATGGCAGATCACGATGCAAGTTTGATATAGAATCTGATTTTGGTAGACCGGCCCTAAAAAACACTTTCCTTGATTTAAATTTTGTATCACTAATTTTTCAATTTTTTTTACCTATCAAACTACGCGCAAAAAAACAAAAAAAATACTGCTGGCTCCAAAATGCACCAAGGGCGTGTACTCGGAGCCAGATTGATTGGCGGCGGTTGCGCTGGTGAAGCACCCAAGTCAAAACTATTTGCCATTGAGCTATTAGTGCCGCCATTTCTTATGTCAGCTGCATACACGTGCTTTATTATGGCATTAGGCTCGTCTGCATTAGTACCTATCAAAAATAATACTGCAGGCTCCACAATGCACGAAGGACGGACCCCTACTACACTCGGAGCCAGATTGATTGTTGATGCTGGAGAAGCACCCAAATCAAATATTTTTGCAATTGAGCACTTTGTTATGTCAGCTGCATCCACGTGCTTTATTACGGCTTTAGGCTCTTTTGTCGTAGTGGAGTCCATTGAACGCCTTTCTTCATCGTAACACATTTTCTCTTTTTTTATTTATTTTATTTATTTATTGCAAATTATCACAGATTATTGTTTTTTTTTATTATTTTATTATTTCACCACAGTGTCGCGCACTTTAATTATTGCAAATAATTCCAATCAGTAGTCAAAGGCGCGAATTATGTTCAACTGAAGAAAGACGGCGAACTAAGAACTTTAAACGTAACTAAGCAAGTATGATCCGGTGGAGACGTGGTGAATTTAAATAAGTGGAAGTTAGGTGAGTAAGGTGAAGATGACTACAGAACTGTAGCGAATTTGCCGAGAGAGAACGAGCTTAGTACCAAGTGATGAAAGCCTACGTATAAATCACAAAAAAAAAATGTTAAATGATGATTTTTATAATGTTATCAGTGGTAGGCATAAATTACAGAAACTACAAACATGACTTAAGGACTGGTCGAAAAGGTGATTGCGAGTTGGTATGTCCTAGGCGGAGTCATTATTTTGCACAGGTCACGAGGATTTAAAGTGGGCTTTAGAAAGAGTTGTCCATAGTCGTGAATGACTTTTTGATTTATAAGTTTGTACGCAATATGAAACGTTTTTTGTTTATGTTGTAAGAATATTCTGGGGTAGAAATGTTTGCACTCTGTCGAATCAATTTGGCCATGTTAACGAATTCCTTGTGGACAGAGTTTGCAAGAAGTGGTCCCTTTTGCGCATGTATAAGAAAAAAACCAAGCTCGGCTTGCTCTTACCTTAACCTATGAGCGTTTTCGCAAGACACTGCTTCGTAAACAATCACCAAACTGTCTTTTGTGCATGAATGTATGTTGATTTGTAAACAGCAAGCAGGGTATACTTAATAAGGTAGGTGCATGCTGCAAGTCGTTCTGTTTTCTGGTCACATAAATTTTAGTGTTCGCGAGGGAGAGCCTGTTTTTCAACGTTGACTTCATATGACAAACGCAACAAAAAAAAAAAAACACTTTGCTCGTTTTGCTCAGTTACTAACTCTCAGTAGCTGAGCGAAGAACGGGTCTGTTTGATTTGAGCGATCAGCGAGAGACCGATTTGTGTGTTACGCTCAAACCAAAACCTCAGCGAAAACACAATGAGACAGTGAGCGATAGCCTTTCATTTTTTTCGATCTTTTCAGTGAAATTTCGTTGAGCATATTTTGCGAGCTCTGCTTATAACTTACTAACCTAGTAAGGTTATAGGTATGTGTGGAAGCTGTGTCTTAAGGTCAGTTTGCTAGGTCGGCTTAGAATTTCGGTAAAAATTTAGTGTGTGGATCACATTCAAAAAGGTATATAATTATGGGATAGTGGTCACATGGCGCATCGATTGGGGTTTCCCCTCCTCACTAGTAATTCACCATAATTCACCATTGCATTGCAGCCGAAGCTGACCGAGATCAGTTCGCGTCTACAACTTTACGTGTGCACACGGAACTTTCATTGAAAACCTTAAAGTAAAACAAAACTCTGAAAGTTTCAAAATATTCTTTTAATATTTTTTTTTTTTGTGCTTGAAAAAATTATAAAAATAGAAATAAATAATTATTTAAAATTATTTTGCTTGATTAAATAAAATTCGAGAACTCTTTTTCAAATTTCTTCATTTGAAATAAGAAACTACTGGTGGACATTGCGCTTGGTCATTCACTGTGCTGAGGAAATTTATTCTTGTTGGTAATAATGCATATAAAGTTAGAACAGATCTTTTAAAATATGTCTTCTTTATTTTTATACCCTTCATATAAAGTGTGAAAAGTATATGTATATATATTTGTTCAAAAGTTTGTAGCACATCAAAGTAGCTGTCGGTGACATCATAACGTATATAAATACTATGTATAAACTGAAACTGATCGAATAGACGAGTCGACATAGTAAGATTTGTCTGTCCGTCCGTCAGTCAATATGAAACCAGAGATCTCGGAAGCTGTAAACGTTAAAAACTCCAAAACTTCGAATTTAATTTGTTCCTATTCAATTTTTCTGGTGTACAAATTTTTTAGAATGGTTTGTAACATGAGTTTTTTTTCTTTATTTTTTTTTTTGTATTCTTAATATATAGCAGAGCATGTACACGTACGATAGGAATTGGACTTTTCAAAAAGTTCCTCATGTATTTGTTTAAATATTTTTAAGCAACTGCTCGCGAACATCTGCATGACTGGATCGATTTAAAAACCTTTTTAATTATTCCTAAAAACTGCAAAAGGGCCACAGAAACATTGAAATTCCGGGAAGAACTGAAACAAAACAAATGTATGAGATTTTTCAATTAACTTAAGACTAGACTTATGAATCGAACGATGAATAGCGTACATAATTAATTTTTCTCTTTTTGTTCATTATGAAACTGAGTATTGGGGCCTTAAAATATGACATGGAGTCATAAACTCCTTTATAATTGTTGATAAGAACGACACAATCAATTGATTTTTTTTTGTTATTATCCTATCGGCATGAAAATAAATCGGTTTAATATTATCCATTGAAAACAAATCGAGAAGATCTGGAAGATTTGGACCCCCCATGAAACCATGCGTGCTGAAGCTCTTTCATCCATTTGAATGAGGTGCCCAGCCCAGTGCAGCCGCTGGAATCTTATGCGCTGGGCTATGTCAATCTCATCGAATTGCTCGTATAGCTCGCGGTTCGTACGGTACCTACGGACCGAAAATTCTGCGAAGAATCTTCCTCTCGAAGACTTCCAACGATGTTTCATCCGACTTGAAATTCTCCATCGTCACTGACCGCCCAAAGACGCATTGACGGAGTCCGAGAAGACACCAAGTACTTCGTCTTGTCCTCGTTCACCGCTAGACCCATGAGCCGAGACTGTTTTTCAATCTCCGAGAACGCCTTGCTAACTCGCCGTTCCTGCGTACTGATGATATCGATGTCATCGGCGTACGCGAGCAGCATCACTTCCTTTTGAAATGTCGAGCCCTATATATTCTGCATGTACGGGCACTGGCGTAGGATGTATTCCATCAGGAGATTGAAATCGCCTGAAACCTCTCTTGGTATCAAAGGGGTCGGAGAGGTTTTTTCCCACCCTGACATCGCTTTGTGTGTTATATAGCGTCGTCAGGCAAAGACGGACAATCTTTGCAAGGGTACCTAGTGCAGACGGAGCGTCGAAGAACTTCGATCGTATCGGCGTGCCGAAAGTGGCTTTATAGTCGACAAATAGGTAATGAGTGTCTTTGTTGAACTCACGGGTCTTTTTCAAGATTTGGCGTAATGTGAATATTTGGTCACTGGTCGACCCTTTTGGTCTGAAGCCACACTGATATCGTCCTATCAGTGAATCCGTATATGGCTTCAGCCTATTAAACAATTCGCACGACAGAGTCTTTTATCCGATGGAATGAAGACTTATTCCGCGGTAGTTGCCGCAAACAGCGGGGTCTCCTTTCTTAAAGATAGGAGAGGACACTTAGATTCCAGTCATTGGGTATGCTCTTTTGTCTTTCAAAAAATAATACTTTGAATCAGTATCGTTCTTTTTTTCTCATTATAGAACATTCATAAAATATATTGTTCTGACTACAAATATCGGTTCTATTTTTCATTACATGCTTCGAAAAATCTTGATTAGTTTTTGGCCTTATAAAGTTCCGCCTACTAGAAAATGAGTAAGTGAAAACTCATTCTCATTTTTTATGATTCAATTATTTTGCGCAATCAGTTTTAATTGAAAATAAATTCGTAATAGGCGACATCTTTGTCGGGTATATAACAATATATATACTGTATCTACGAGTATATATGTATGTACTACATATATCTACTCCACATAGCTAAAGATATAGAAGTAATCGAGTGTAAAATGTTTGCAACTTCAGCTTTAATGTGTCTGATTGAGCTATTTGCGTTTAAATGGGAAAAATTATTTCTCCAAATTTTTTTACGATTTTTGTTTTTTTTGGTACTGAAATCCAGATTAGAAATCCTTTGAAAGAATTTTTAGTAAAATAAAAGTTAGAGATCAGGATGGAACACCCACATGGTCGATTGATGGTTTTGTTTCTGGCTCATAAGCATATATGTAGGATTCGGCACCTGTGACGATCTTATAAACGTCTTTTAAAGCAGCGCGAACGAATTTTTTTAGCATTTCTCTCAACCAATCCACACGAGACCTTTTTTGAGCGATTCTTAAGAGATACGTCAATCTCACGGTATGTCACATGACGATCTCGCAGTATCAGTTCACGCACAGCATTGATGTTTTTTGACACAATAACCAATTTTAAGCGACTTTCACGGAATTCGTCGCTGAGCGAACTACGATCACGATTGAATTCACCAAACCAGCGTCAACAGTGGTTTTTGATGGAGCTTCATCGCCATACAAAGAACTGAGTTCATCGACAAACTCTTGTTGAGATAATCCACGTCGAAAGTTGTGAAAAATAATCCAACGAAAACCTTTCCTTCAAATTTTAATTTGTTGGTGATATGGATTTTTTTCAACTCACTGTAAACAACACAAATAGCGCTGGTACTTAAAAACGTTGTGAGTACGTTCATGCTAAAAAATGACAAACTTTATGCTCGCTGTCATTTTCAATACATCAGAATACCTATCATCGTATTTCATATATAAATTTCCATGAGTTTATACATCTTGTGCGGTACACACCGTTGTACTTTATGTGACATACTTTACAAAATGCGTTGGCAATGTCCAAATTGACAGCTACACAGTATTTGTTTTGCCAAAATCTTAGAGTATATTAAGCATGACCCTATGTATTTATTGAATAGTAGAATGCTTTCTTCTAAAACCAAATTGATGGCCTGGAATAATTTGCAATGTCAGAATTGGCTCTAATCTATAAAATAAAATTTGTTCAGCCAATGAACGTATTGGTCTGTATGTGCTAGTATTGGTTGCGTCCTTATTAGTTTAAGGTATAATAATAATTTGTGCCTTATTGTTTTAGTGAAAACCTTTCTGATATGAGTAATTGCTATATCCGGTAGTTCTTTAAGTGTTTGCCTGACACAAGATCAAATTCAAATTTTTTTTCGTTATTTCTGATATATTATTCAATCTTATTGCACGAGGTGAATTGATTGTTGCATTCGGTAATTCAATATTGTAATTATTCATCTCAATTGTAAAAATTTATTGGAAATGCTTTGCCAATGTATCTGGAACGTCTATGAATAATCGCATTGTTCACTTTTTTTTCGTAGCTTTTCAGACTGATATGTTCGAAAAATTAGTGGCGTCTAAATTAATTAAATAATATTCAAACGCTTTGTTCTTTTCACCTTTCAAAAATGAATTTTATGCTTTTAGTGAATTTGTTTAGTGTAGCCTTATCTTTTGGGTAGAGTAAGTAGGCACAAATCACATTAAAAATTATTTAAAAAAAGGGTTTCCTGCTTTTGTTCGTATGTGCTTAATTAGATTCAGGTATAAAAAATTTGAGCAAAGGTTTGTATCAGGCTGACATTTATAATAACCTCTTTGTTTAGTACATACTTTCATGATCAGAATCGGAAGTCGAGTCGATATAGCAATGTCTGTCTGTCGTTTGATTGTGTGAACAACGAGATCTCGGAAACAGTTAAAGCTAGAAAATTTAAGTTACGGCCCCTTACATATATGTCTTTCAAGACCGCCAAGTCAAAAACAAATATTTTCTTTTGATATTCATTTATATTCTACAGTCATAGAGTAGGAGTGTATATAAAGTTTGTGACAGACAGACAGATTCCATACAGTATATATATTCGTGATCATCAAAAAAGTCGAGTCAATATAGAAACGTTCGCCCGTCAGTTCATATAAACAATGAGAACTTGAAGACTATAAGAGATAGATTCTTCAAGTTTGGATGTTTAAATGCTTCTATTTCTACTTCCTACTTTAGATCAATTGTATTTCATGGGGTAGGGGAAAAGTGCGGTTATGTTGTGGATTGGCACTTACTATGCAAACCCATTACTCATGCTGAGTTTTTGTATGATAAAATATTAATGATGTGGTTCATTTTGAACCACTAGAAAGGGTAGCACACATCTGTTCCAGGGACTTTAAGGGACTTGTATTAAGAAAACGTTGTTGCTAATTCAATCCAAATAAAATATTGCATCAAAATCTAAGTAGGACCACTTAAAGATGTGGCCCCTGAAAACGGCAGGTCAATATTGGCATGTCCGTCTGATAATGAACAACAAGAACTTGCAGAGTATTAAAGATAGCACCTTCAAGTGTAGCCATACATATCTACCCTTCTTTTTAGGCCCTGTACCGAAGGTACAAGAGCCTGTTAGTTTTGTGCAAATGTATTTAACAGGTAGAAATAATGGTCGGAGACTCCACAAAGTTATCCCCAATATGGTCAGGAATGATAGAGTCGATATCGCCATGTCCGTCCGTATGAACGAAAGGATCTCGGAAACGGTAATAGATAGAGACTTCGTGTTTTTTGCATTCGACTAGGACTTCTCAGGAATTTTACAAGTTTATTTTAAAATGTTGACCCTCAACCCTTCCCCATAAAATCACCCCAAGACTAAAAATTTCTTCGGCACAAAAAAAAATTAAGTATGCCAGTATAGAGATAACGTTCCTCTAAGCCAAAATTCAAAAAGTTCATCAAAATCGTATAATAAATGATTTTATAAGCAATTGAATTTGAACGACCTATGATACTTCCGTCCTCCCTTTTTCTTTTCATACATAAAAAAAAATGTTTTATAAGGCACTTATTCGTGCAGTGAGAAGTGGTCATAAGCTCGGGAAACATTTAATGTGTTTGTTGGGCTACCTGTACTGGTACAGGGCCTCTTAATTTTCTTACTTGTTTTTTTTTTTTTTGATTTTTTGAATGAAAAAATTTGTGTTTTTTTGTTGTTATTTTACCTACAAATGCCAAATTTGGTGATTCTAACATCAACTGTAATAAAATATTATATGCAAATAGCTTTCTCCATATTGGACCACTAGAAGAGAAGCCTCAATTCCAATCCTACCCCTTTCTGAGTTTTTTTATAAAAACATTTTGTTGTGATTTAGTTTAGATTCGAACGACAAATTTGGTGTGCCTTCCACTCATCCCAATACAATAGCTCACACGGTATTTAAAATAGCGCAAATAATGCAAATGTATACAAAAACAAAATTAAAATCAAGTAGTTAAATCAGATGATCGGCTAAACATCAAGCTGTTACTGGTCTATAAAATAATTAACCGGAAGTTGTTAAAGCTCAGGAAGAAATTGAAGAATCCTTTCTAGCCGCAGAATATAAGTATGAAGCTCGTCCTTTGCCACATGCGGTAATAGATTTGCATTACTCAGGATTTTACTTCTTTGTATAAGCCGGCCATATTGGATCCGTTGTCGTAAGATTGTTCACGACATATTTGCACAACCAAACCATCAGCTTATAGTTTTTCTAGAGTGCGCTGTGAGATGTATTCTCCAGTCTTTCTGTCAACTTCAATAAAACCAGTAGAACTTTCCTTTATTTCACAAAGAGTTTCTGTTTTTTTTATGTATTGAATCACCTGGCTCATTTGCTCTGTGTGAAATATATCTGGAGAGCAGTCAAACATGATTGTAAAATAGATGGCATCACTGATCTCATTAAAAATGGTATTTCGAACTTTGTATGCTATAATATCCATGATTTAATTTTGTATCGTTGCTGCCAAATTGGACACATATCCTTTTTTTTTCAGTGGTTCAATTGATACTTGGGAGCTCAAATTAAGGCTGAGGACCATTTTCAGCGAGATTACTCGGTGTTTCTTTAAAACCTCTAAAAGAAAGACAGTTTGTGGCAAGGTACATGACTGCGCCTATTACTACATGTAGAAATGTTTCCTTCTCGGAGTTTATTAATCGCTCTATGTCGCTCTATGTCGCGGGCTTCCATTTTATAAGACATTCTTTATGCGTTTGTGATAGTTCATGTTCATTTAATTTTCTGAAGTCTTTTTCCAATTTGTGAGACCATCTTTACACAAGGCTGATGTAGAAGTGCTGTCGAATAGCTTGCAGGCGATGCATTAATGTGCATTTTTTATTCGAATAAACAAGCCAGGATCTTTTAATATTTTCCTTATTCGACATTGATCCGCATGAAGTTGATAAGTCACACACGCAATCAACCACATAAACAAAAAGTGTTTGTCACTTGACGTTCGACTGTTCGAATTTGTTTGGGTCGGCTCGTACAGATGCGACGGGGATTCCTCTGCCAGAAAATTCACGCATACTACACACGCGCTTAAAAAATAATGCATTATTGAGACTAATCTAACAGTTAATTGAACTTTTTTTTTCAAAAATTTAAACATTTTCAATAAAGTAAATGAAAGAACTGTTTGTAGTGACGCTATATCTTTTGATGGCCTCATCACTGCGCTTTCAAAGATTGAGGGATGAAGGGGCTTACGTACACACAGACGGACTATACTCACTCATATAAACCATTACTGAAAAAATATAAGTGTCTTTGGTGAGAGAAAAAAAAAATTTATAGGTGGAAACTTGAGGTTACAAACTTGAGGCGTCTTTTACCATTAAAGCATAAAGACTTGATCAAAATGCAGAAAAAATTGATATAGAGGAAAATTAAGTAAATAAAAAAAAAGAAAAATTTCATACGATATCAATAAAGAAGAGTTTATATCATCTATTAAAAAATTGTAATTTAGGATGGCAGACCATTTGTGCATTTAGCTAGCATTTAGCTTCATCTGACAAGGGGAAAAATATGCTCAAGGCTTTTGAAAGCCTTATGGAGTTATATGATAATGACAATGGTAGTGATGATAAGATGATGGAAACGCTGGGAACAATACCTGTTGCTAATATTTATGTTGCCCGGTATCACACACTCCAATTATTTGTAAATGACGTACATATATAAAGAAGTCAATATTGCCGAAAGAAATGAGGCTTGTATGCAACTTTACAAACTTTTACATACTGAAGTATTTTACGGAAGAAAATGTTGATATACCATTTCTTTTGTACACAGTTGAATTCAATAAAGACCAAGTAATGAATCGAGTCATAAACACCACCCATATAACAATTATGCACATCAACCGCCCACAGTGACTTTATTCCAATTTTTTCTTCTTACTACAACGCGTTTTTGTTGATAAAGGATGGCTTCCCACGTACATAGGTTGAAAGAATGTTAACAACTTTATTGTAAAACCAAGATAAGAGTCAATCTCGACTCCTTCGATACTAGCATCTTTTTCGACAATGTGTTTTTAATTCTTTCTCAGTTGCCATCTTGCAATTGCATGGTGCCTCGTAAAATTTTTTGACCAAGAGTTGTATTCCCTTTGTGTCTCGATAATGGAAATTGCTTTCAAGACATATATGTAATACATATATACATACATATTATGTTTATATTGTGACGAGGCCCTCAGGCACAACGCAATGGCCACAGACAACTACGATTTTACTTACAAAAAAAAAACGATACACTACACAAGAACACAAAACTCAATATGGACAAATATACCTAACACAAACCAAACGATACACTAGACTTCGAAAACCTCCAATGCTCTCCTCACATGCATCGGCATTTGCAACAATAAATATACACCGCAACAGTTATTTCTATGTGCTACAGAGGTAAACGAGTAGGCATACGCGAACATTTGGAGTAAGCACCCACGTCTGCTTACGCAGTCAACCACACCTACGCTACGCAGGCGCAGAAGCGAACGCATTTTTCCAATGCGCGCCAAGAACAATCGACAGTTAACAACAACAACGTAAACGCAAGCACTCAATGAATGCACAAAGGGACAGAGACAACATGAGGCCAAAATCTATGCACAGTTAAAGAAATGCGTGGAGAGTTGCTGAGTGCAGTTAATCAGTTAAACCGATAGACAACGGGCATTTGAACGTTCGACACGAGGACAGTGAAAATATTCTAGGAGTTCAAATCGGATAGTGGAGCTAAACGGATGTGTTCGCAGATGACGGCAGCAAATACAGCAACTTCATACGAAGCAACAACAACACCGGTGACAGCATACGGAACAACAACAACAGCGGTGACAGCAAAGGAAACAACAGCAACGCCAGTAGCAGCATCAGCGGGGCAACGGCATGCAGCGACAGTGGGAAAAACCAAAGCCGGCGAAGAAAGCGCTAGTAGTAGCTACTACGTGGTAGCTACTACGTGGTAGCTACTACGTGGTAGCTACTACGTGGTAGCTACTACGTGGTAGCTACTACGTGGTAGCTAC
This sequence comes from Leucophenga maculata, assembly GCA_035044805.1. NCBI lineage: Eukaryota > Metazoa > Arthropoda > Insecta > Diptera > Drosophilidae > Leucophenga > Leucophenga maculata. Next base: position 23,499 of record JAWNNP010000841.1, read on the forward strand.
TACGTGGTAGTTACTACGCTACTACGTGGTAGCTACTACGTGGTAGCTACTGCGTGGTAGCTACTACGTGGTAGCTATAAAATTGCATTACTTTTGTTTCGTCACAAAATATCACATTTTCCCCGAATGTGTCATCTAGGTTAACATGCATATTTGCAAATAGCAATCGCTTTTTTACATTTTGCATAGACAGCAACGGTTTCTGTCTTGCAACTCTTGACGTATACTGATGTTTATTCTGTGTTTTTTGTACTCATTCGTGGGATACCGTGACATCAAGCTCTTCTTTGTGGCAGGTAGCTAGTGCCTTTGAGAAAATCCGGGGATTTTCATTAACTCTTCTTATTAGATATCTCTTTACTAGCTTTGTCATAACGGAAGGGCGGCGGTTCGATAACTTTAAAGTCAACCTATCTTCATTTTCAATGCGTTTTAAAATATTGTGTACAGTTTACTTTGATTTACAAAACATATCACATAACTCCTTAACAGATCTCCCTAAGGTGTGATGATAATAAATCAACTGAATAACATTATCCGACGTTCGTTTTCCTGGCATTGTAACTTCTATAAAAATACGAGTTGCACTGTAGAACTTGTGATAACAAAGACAATTTGTGCCGAAATTCTGTGCTAAGAATAGCAAAGCAAAGCATACACGAATATTTACCGTAATAAGTACCGTTGCATTTGCTTTGCATAGCTAAGTGATGCTAAGTCAAAACAATTGTTTGACAGTCATAAAAGTGTTATTTTTGTTGTTGCATTCAATATTTTTGTTATTTTCGTTTTTGATACTCATACCTAATAATATTATTCTACGTTCTGTAAAAAAAAAAACTGAAAAAATCAAAACATATATTATCTTTTGTTATTTGAAACTTAAAATATGAATTTTTCTTCTAAGTCAAAACAATTAGTAGACATACTGTATGTAGAAATTAATTAATGAATTAAGAAATTAAATTTATCTAAGAAAAGCTGCGCTCAAATCCAAGTTAAGTAACTAAGAATCTGTTCGTAAATATAAAAATAGCAGATTCCAATTAAAAATCAAAAAAAAACTAAGTCGTGGTCAGTCAATCCTGGAAATTTCCAACTGCCAGTGTTCACTGAAACTACAAATATTTTTGTAACGAACACCTGGGCATCCGGCGAGCTTACATCGGCCTGTGCCTCGTTACAATATAACAATCCCTAAAAAATTTCTGTTAGAGTTGTTTGCGAACATGTTTAAATTTAAATAAAATAGCTCTATGTGTTTTGAGTTATTTAAGCGGCCGTGTTTATATTAGTTTGCAGCGCATATAGAATCGACTCTTCAACTACATATGTAGTTTATCAGATCGTCGTTGATAAAAAAAATTGCAAAAACTCTGCTTGTGTCTCTAGTTCCGCGATAAAATTTGGAAGATTGGTTTTTCCTTCAAATGGAAAGTTTTTATTTGAATACGCAGGTAAATGACTATCCAAATCGGCACTCCTAACTTTTTGCGCAGTTTTGCATTCGAAGAACAGGGCGTATCACATTCTCCGGCATATGTTCCTTTTCGAAAATTTGACTTTCAACAACTTCCTTATCGGTATCTGATATGTAGTCATCATCACTCTGAAGCGCATTTTCAATTTCGTTGACGTATTTTAAATTACCATAAAATGATAGTGGATCCATTTCTAGAATATTCAATACTGAATGAAAGGTTCTATATGGCTTTTTAGTTTATTGTATAAACTAGCTTTTACCCGCGACTTCGTCCGCGTATCTACAGATAAAAAGTAGAATATTTAATTACTTTTCTTATTTTGCCTCATTTGTGAAACTATACGGGGGTGATGTACCGCCCCTCTAATTTTGACCAAATTCAACCTGTTTACTTTTTATGATCCTCTTAACATGTATACCAAATTTCATCTCTGTACCTTAAATGGATGCAAAGATATGACAAATTTTGATTGTCGCTTATACGGGGGGTGGGGCAACGCCCCTCCGCTTTAGTCCAAACTTAACAGGTTGACTTCTCCTCATCCTCTTAAAATGTATACCAAATTTTATTTCTGTACCTTAAATGGATGCAAAGATATGAAAAATTTTGATTATCGCTTATATGGGGGGTGGGGCAACGCCCCCTCCGATTTTGTCCAAAGTTAACAGATTGACTTTTCCTCATCCTCTTAACATCTATACCAAATTTCATCTCTGTACCTTAAATGGATGCAAAGATATGACAAATTTTGACTATCGCTTATATGGGGGGTGGGGCAACGCCCACTCCGATTTTGTCCAAACTTAACAGATTGACTTCTCCTCATCCTCTTAACATCTATACGAAATTTCATCTCTGTACCTTAAATGGATGCAAAGATATGACAAATTTTGATTATCTCTATGGGGGGTGGGGCAACGCCCCCTCCATTGTCCAAACTTAACAGATTGACTTCTCCTCATCCCTTACATCTATACCAAATTTCATCTCTGTACCAAATGGATGCAAAGATATGACAAATTTTGATTATCGCTTATATGGGGTGGGGCAACGCCCCCTCCGATTTTGTCCAAACTTAACAGATTGACTTCTCCTCATCCTCTTAACATCTATACCAAATTTCATCTCTGTACCTTAAATGGATGCAAAGATATGACAAATTTTGATTATCGCTTATATGGGTGGTGGGGCAACGCCCCCACCGATTTTGTCAAAACATAGCCTATGTTCTTTTCCATCATCCCATCAATCTCTATTCCAAAATTCAGACGAATTGGTTTAGCGGTTTGGCCGTAAGAAAGGAACATCCATACATACATCCATACATTCATACAAACTTTCGCATTTATAATATTAGTAGGATAGTATATATCAGTGATTCCAAAATTTGTCTGGGTACAACCCATCTAATACAAGTTCACAAACTCAGAACACACCTCTAGGAAAAGTAACCGTTAGCAATAAATGACTTTTCAAATAACAAAGTTTAGATATTTTTTATTACTTTATCACCATACTTAGGTTGAAATTACAATTTGAGTAAAATAAATTCAAGGATAAATAACAAAGCAAAATTTGTACACGCCATGTGGGGCTCAGCAAACAAAAAAGATATTTTAATGGGAAGAGTGAAATTTTTTTCCAATATTTCGCCATTACAGTCTTTACATCAACTTTAACTCGAGTTACTTTTAATCCAAGTGAGTTTTATAAGTCCAATTTATTTCGGTATTAAGTTTTAATGTTCACCATATTAGAAAATCCGGCCTCATATAAGTATGACGTAGTAAAAGGGAGGAGCACTGTCATAGCTTCATTAAACATGCATGCATAGTTTCCAGCAATTGAGAGCCAGAAAATTTCGTTAATTGCTTACGATTAAAACTATTTCTCACTGACAAATATTCTGATAAATCAATTAGTTCTTCACTTGCTTGAACTAGTCCAGTTTTTTCATCTCCTCATCGAAATAGTGGTAAAAGTCTTTTTTTTTTAACAGTGATTAATGGGTGATTAATTTCAACAATAAAAGTTATAAATGTTTCAAAACAACCATACTTCCCATTCTCAGTACAATTCTTCCACAGAAAACGATGTTTCATGAATGCGCGAATTTTATCGTAAACAGCAAAAATGTCTGATCCGTTCGAACCTTGCATATTAAATTATAACTTCATTGTGCAATTCCACTAATCGTAACAGTTCTTTTTCCCTGGATAACCAGCGAACTTCCGTACGCAACAGGGGAGATGTATGATGACGACCCATTTCTTCACACAGCTTTTAAAATAAGCGAGCTTGTAAGGGTCTTGTTTTAATATAATTTACAATTTTAACAGCTATATTTAGAAATTGGAAACCAGTGCCTCTTTATGAAGGCTACAGTGTGTCCACAAAGCACTGGGACTTTGTTCAAGAATTCTTGTAACCGCACTGCTACTTTTCACATTTCCCGCGTACCGTCAGTACATATACCAACGCAGTTATTCCACTATATAATTACTTAAATGGCAGTCAACCGTCGTCAGGTCATGGCTGCATTTAGGAAGGCGTGCCAGCCTCCATAATCTTGTGCGCGTGGGCGCCAGCCTATTTGAATGCCAAGTACGGAGAGATCTCCAATGAAGTTTGGGCCCCCATGTAAATTATGCGTGCTATAGCTATTTCATCCATTCGAATGAGGTGCCCAGCTCATTCGCTGGACTATGTCAACATCATCGAATAGCTCGTATAGCTCGCGGTTCACACGGTACCTAAACTCGTCGCCGACTCTAATAGGACCGAAAAATCCTTCTAAGAATCTTCCTGTTTCATCCAACTCTATCACGGTCCATGCCTCTGCGCCATACAAAAGGACCGGGAGTATCAGTGTCTAATAGAACTATGTTTTTGTCTTTCGAGAGAGGGCTTTACTTCACATTTGCTTGCTCAGCCCAAAAAAGGATATGTTTGCAAGCGGGATTCTTCGCCTGATTTCCAGGCTGACGTTGTTGTTGCTGGTTACCTCGAACCCAACATAGACGATGTTTTCTACAACACTGAAGTTGAAATTCTCCATCGTCACTGACCGTCCAAGATGCGATAACGGAGTGCGAGAAGACACCAAATAATTCGGCTTGTCCTCATTCACCGCTAGACCAAGGAGACCGTCTTGCTGACTCGCCGTTCCTTCGTGCCGATTATATCGATATCATCGGCGTAAGCGAGCAGTATTACTTCCTTTTGGAAGGTCGAGCCAGACATATTCAGGAAAATGTTCTAGCGTAAAATGTATTCCATCAGAAATGTATTCCATATATCCGATGGAAAGAAGACTTTTTCCGCGGTAGTTGACGCAAACAGCGGGGACTCCTTTCTTAAAGATATCATTGGGTATCATTGCGTTCATCGGCCCATATCTTGCATAAAAGTTGGTGCATATTCCTAAACAACTCTTCGCCGCCGGTCTTAAGTAACTCAGCTGACAGCCCATCAGAGCCTGCCGCTTTGATATTTTTCAACTTTTTAATAACTGAATCGACCTCGTTATAGTCCGGTGGCTCTACAATAGTGTCATCATTAACCAGTGGTTCCGGTGACATTTCTCTATTGGTGGAATTGTGCGCTTCATCGCCTCCGAGTAGGTTGGAGAAATGACTCCTCCATAATCTCAGTGATTTCTGTTCATCCGTAACCAGATTTCCATTGTCATTCAAACAGAAAGTTACTCCGGGCTTAAAACCTTAAGTCAGAAGGGGGGTTGGGTTTTCACCTTCTCACGTTAGCTCATCTATTAAAGGGTGTATAGGGGCTACCCAGGAGATACGTGCCTCAAGGAACGGACGTGTGAGCAAAAGAATTATTGTTGGCCATTCCCAAGTGAATGGCAGTCAACAAGTTTCCACATAATGTGAACTTCTGCAAACCAATCCCAATCTTCCACTATATAACTTGTTCTTATACATGAGAATCAATTACATCGAAAATTACCTCAGCTGTTTCACGAGAAATTGGGTTGCAAAACAACATATCTTCATGCACGTCTTCTTTTCATGTATAACGCACAAAAAGAGTTATTTGTGATAGTCCTTGCACGTCGGTGGACTCATCTAGTAGCAGAGCATAATATTTCCTTTAAATTCTCCGGATTAATTCATCTCTTACCATTTAGCCAATTTTTCAATTCTTTCGATAGTGGTATGCGAATCGATGCAAAGATATGTTGAATTTTTTGTATTGCTTGTAATTGTGGTGAGGTGACCGGAGTACATTTCGTGACCTACCCGAAGTATGTCTGTGAGTTCCAGCTCAATCGGTTGAGAGGTTTCATACATACGTTCATTTTTATATATACAGGTAGATTAAGTTTATTATTTCTCGTATTTCTTAAGCGCGCCACTTAAGTACAAACAACTTAAGTTATACCTACATATCGGGTCCGCCAAATAATTTTATAATTTTTTGCTATAAAATGAAAACTACAAGAAATTTTTTCGAACTGTTTTTTTTTATTTGAAAGCGCAATCCTTCCGGTTAACATTGGAATATGATTTCTTTCATATGGCTGCCACGGCTAGCCATGCAGTACCCAATACGGTTGGTCCACGGCACGGAGCGCCATCCTGTTGAAACCAAATGTCACCAAGGTCCTCATCTTAAATTTTTGTGAACAAAAATTCACTTAACATGGCCCGATAGCGCTCACTGTTGACTGTAACAGTCTCACCTTCTTCATTTTGAAAGAAAAATGTTCCACAAAATCAGCATCGATTTCAAGTCGATATTTCCCGGCGGTCTTCGAGCGTATACACAACCATATTCGTTCAGCGGAATAATAATACTAACTTTCTGTCAAATCTGTCATGAGCTAAGTGTTACCAGGCTCGGAATAACCAGTAGTTAAAAAAAAAAAAAACGTTAGATGGCGGACCCGATATATTCAAATAAAATTTTTTTCACAAAAATGCGTGTTCTTACTTTGCGAACTGTCTTGAGACTATTGTACAAAACTATTGTTTCTTAAAACTAAGACAATCTTATATATGTAAATAATTTATACCGTTAATTTTCGTCTATGCTTTAGTCGTATTTGTTTGTGTACCTATTTTTAAATATTCTTTCAACTTTGATTTTATCGGAGCGGATTACGGGTCGCACGACTACCAATCTACGTCCGACTCATCACTAGTTCGATTCACTCTCTCGTCCACAAAGCGGTTAGTCAGTTATCGATTGCCAAGCAGGTAGATCGACAAATGTCAGACCGATTATAATAGACGAACCAATAGCCAACCAATAATCGAATCATTAAAATTACAACCTAATAACTTTAATATTTAAATTTTTAATAGTTTTAACTTATCTTTTATATGTGCATTGAGGTTGGCGTCAATGATAAGGCATAATGCAGCCAAGAACATATATCAACCGTTTTACAAATGATCAATACAGTGCCATATGTAAATGTTGCTATTCTGCCCTGGCACAACATTTGTGTCTACGCCAGCCCTTATTGTAAAACGCGTACAAGATTTAAAAAAAAGTGAGAGCGCAGTAAAAACGCGCTAAAATGTTGCAAAGCCTAAAATAGATTTATTTGATATAAATTTCATTGTAAATTTGAACTTGAAAAATTACAATAAAAAAAATGCCTATAATTCATTAACAGCAGGAGCAGTGGCAGAAGGAGAAAGTAACAAAAACAACAACAATTCTAAAAAAAGAAAATCCACGTACATCAACTTGACGAAGAAGACTAGGACGCCTACGACAACATTAAACTACAAGCGAAAATCTACTTAATTATGGGCCGCGTGTTCCTCGAACACCTTGGCGGTGCTAAATTGTTTAAATGTGCTAAATGTCCGGCAAATTTGACAAATATCCATCAATTGATTAGTAAACACTTTACGGGTGCTACAGGTAAGCTAAAAAAGTTATAATTTTGATCCGGCGTAATGGCAATGAACATACCTACCTAAGCTTAATACCCAGCTTACGTTGTGATTCTTATTGCTCCTATACATACATAGCACAGCCATTATTTTCAGTGAACCGCTTTTTACACTACAGGTATACATGGTGTACCGAGTTTCACAATTTGGGCATTTTTTCTGGTTAAACACTTTTCGCTTCACGTATTTAGCACATTTGCCAAGTTTCATAATTTTATGTGAAAGAGTTTCGAAAAAATTGTATGTGTAGGCCTTTATAGGAAAGCATAGTACCGTATCCTCATCCAACTATGCTGTATATCGAATTGGGTTCGCTTTTTATACGTGAGACCGCTCTTTTTTCGATTTAAAGATTTGTCATGCTCTGATCTGTGCAGTTGCTCTTTCTAAATGAAGTGGCAGTGTAAAAAGCAGTGTCCGGCACATGCCATGAACCGCGCATAGGGATTTTCTCTGCCGCAGCGCTGTCTGCACACGTTCAGTATAAACTTTCGTGTTTTTTCTGTTAACTCGTTGTCGTGGTGCAGTTATAGCGGTGTTATGCCGCTGTTGAGGCGAAGCAAAATGAATCAGTAACTTTTCAGCCGTAGTTGATGCTGTTATCATTCTGTTAATTCGCACACTAACGCAATGCAAAAATATGACTGTGTGGGTGCCGGACACTGGTATAGACTTTTATGTTACCTGAGCCTTTGCTGCTCAGCTTCCCTTTTATTCATATTCTTGACAGTGTTTTCTATATGTTTGGCAAAGACACGCTTTTTGTTAAATAATGGTGGGAATCACACTGCCATTTACTTCTATTCAGAAATGATACAGGAGGTGAACTGTGTTGTATATTAGGAGACTTAATATCGTTTTATGTTAGTACAGTTGTCCTCACTGCTATAACTCCTTCCAATTGTAAATATGGTTCCATATTGCTGCTGCCAATTTTGAACCTCAATGGCTTTCGGGCTTTGAACAACTTCTAATTTTGCAGTTGAACATTCATACGTAATCTTGTTTGAGGTCGAATGGAACAGATTTACACAAGAATGCGAAGCGTAATCCGCACTTCTAACGATTAAACTTATTTTGGTGAGATACTACTTTACGTACTTCCGCGAAGCACATATAGCTGCCTGTTTAACAATCAAATCTAAACATTGTTTACAATCGATTACCAAGAAATTAAAGGACTTTTCTGTTTTGCTTATAAAGTCTTTAAATATTTTTGTTTTTAAATGTTTGTGCCCTGTTTTTAATTTTAAACGATCTTATATTAATTGCAGGACGTGCTTATCTATTCAAACGTGTAGTAAATCTGATCTATGGCAATGTTCAGGAACGTGTCATGCGTACCGGACGTCACATGGTACGCGATGTGATGTGCAAAAATTGTCAATCCGAGCTGGGCTGGATGTACGAGTTTGCTTTCGAGGAGTCAGAGAGGTAAGTCTTAATTGGTTTTTTTTGGCTTCTCTTAATTTGATAATGTTTTTTTTAAATAACTTTTCTACAGATACAAAGAGGGCTGTGTCGTACTGGAAAAGGCACTGATAATCGAGATCGATGGCTTCCTATCAGAAGATGGTGGTAGCAGCGGCAGTAACAGCGGCGGCACAAGCCAATAGATTTATGCGATGATGATTTATCCGTTCTATAAGTGTACTGTAAAACTCCAAACTATTTTTCTTTTTATTAGTGTATTTAGTTTTGTTCTCACTCTAGTAGAATTTTGTTTAGTTTGGTTGAAGTAAGACGATAAAATGACGATGAAAATGGCAACACGGCTGTTAAAGTAGATTAAGGCAATTAATTTGGAAGCTAATGAAACTGTTTGGACCATGAATCTTTTATTTAAACGAATAAAGTTTTATGGACTAAACAGTGACATAAAAACACTCCTATTCTATAACTCGTCGTCGCATAAAGTGGCCTCTTACATTGCATTGCTAAAAAATTGGCCTAATATACAGTTAGAGAATAATTCTATAAGTTAAAATTGTATGAGATGGCAACAATATTTGACGTATTACATGATAGTAGTTCATTATAAGTTACCATTTTCATTATTTTGTATGAGGCTCAAGCACAAATACCGATACTTCCGCAATGCAGACGACCATTGCCACTGCCAATGATGTATTTGACTTAGTCGCAAGAACACGACGTGCAGCACACATCTGGATTTATGGGAGATTGGGGCTTGTTTGCTCAAGTTCACTGTTTAAACATATTTAAACATATTGTTCCCGCTGCTTCTGCTACGCTACTTGTGTTACTGTCAAGTACAAACAGACCACATTGGCCTTCCACAATAAATAATAATAAACAATAAGTACGATGTACGATAAGATGTGAGCAAGCTGAGCATGCGCGTCTAACGATTAAATTTACGATCCATAAATTATGTACTTGGATGACAAACGATCAATGCAGCGCACACATCTTTAATATACAAAGATGTGTCGATAAATATGAAATATAATACATAAATACAGTCCAACTAGCTCTTAAGAATTGTATATAAGTGAAAGAAAAATAAAAACAAGAGGAGTTCTTAAACGGAATCCAAAGTGCGTGTACGTTCATTGGGGCTCGTTTGCTCAAGTTCACATTGTGAGACACGTATCTCCTGGGTAGCTTCTGAACACCAGTTCAGAGGTGAGCTAACGTGAGACGGCGAAGGGGCCCCCTCTCCTTTAATAAGGGGTTGGTGCGCTGGGCTTGGAACCCGCCACTTTAAAAAACCAACCTCCAATGAACACGACTAAGAAGCCTCGGAAGGAACACTATGATGACGACCCCCGCAAACGCTATAAGGATCACCCCTTAATTGAGATGGTACAAATATCCAGCTGGTTGATGTCCACGAAAGATGCAAGGCTGACATCACTGCAATACACGAAATCCAATGGATAAGACTGGGTTGCTCTAAAAAAGTATCCTGTGACATCTACTACAGCTGCCATGCGAGTAAGCATGAATTTGAATGTGGTTTCGTGGTGAGTAGAAAAGTACGTGCCCTCGTCTCTTGACGAGCGTCTAGCCGCGATACGCATCAAGCCTAAATATTTTTTATATTAGCCTGATTTGTGCGCACGCCCCTACGGAAGAGAAAGACGACGATGCTTAAGATGAGTTCCATGGAGAGAGGCTAATCGACTTCGCCGCAGGTCGGAACATGGTAGTTAGTAGTACCAGATTTTAACACCTTAACATCAATGCAACCAAATTGATCATGTTCTGATTGACGGAAGGCACGCATCGAGAGTGCTGGACGTGCGAACGTTACGTGGTCCCAACATTGACTCGGACCACTATCTTGTCGCAGCCAAGGTACGCACTAGGCTCAGCGTAGTGCACGCCGCACGTTCCAACATGCAACGAAAACTAGACGTCGGCAAGCTGAAATCAGAACAGACCGCCGCAGCCTTTTCAAACACACTCTCCCAACTGTTCTGGGAAACCTCTCCGTCTTCCCGAGATATATGTGAGCAGTGAAAACATATCACCCGCTCCATGGATGAGGCTGCCAAGGATGTCATTGGTTATACAAAACCTGTGAAGAGTTCTTGGTACGACGAGGAGTATCGCAATGATACTGCAGAGAAGAACGCTTCCTATCAGCGAACTCTGCAGTCGGGAGCAACGCGAGCTGTTAGAGAGCGATATCGAGAGAAACGGAGAGGGAAGAAACGCCTTTTCAGACGCAAGAAAAAGGAACAAGAATGGCGGGGGTTTGAGGATGTTGAAATGTTACGTGACAAAAATGAAGCTCGAAAATTCTATCAAAAGGTCAAGCGTCTGACTGAAGGTTTTAAGCCCGGAGTAACTTTCGGTAAGGATGAGAATGGAAATCTGGTAACGGATGAACAGGAATCACTAAGATTATGGAGGAGTCATTTCTCCAACCTACTCGGAGGCGATGAAGCGCACAATTCCACCAATAGAGAAATGTCACCGGAACCACCAGTTAATGATGGCACTATTGTAGAGCCACCGGACTATAACGAGGTCGATTCAGTTATTAAAAAGCTGAAAAATAACAAAGCGGCAGACTCTGATGGGCTGCTGAGTTATTTAAGACCGGCGGCGAATAGTTGGTTAGGGTATGCACCAACTTTTATGCAAGATATGGTCCGATGAACGCATACCCAATGACTGGAATCTCAGTGTTCTCTGTCCTATCTTTAAGAAAAAAGAACCCGCTGTTCGAGCCAACAACCGCGGAATAAGTCTTCTCTCCGTCGGATATAAAATTCTGTCGCGCGTATTGTGTAATAGGCTGAAGCCATGTACGGATTCACTGATAGGACGATATCAGTGTGGCTTCAGACCAAAAAGGTCGACCAGTGACCAAATATTCACACTACGCCAAATCTTGGAAAAGACCCGTGAGTTCAACAAAGACACTCACCACCTATTTGTCGATTATAAAGCCGCTTTCGACACGCCAAAACGATCGAAGTCTTGTCCGTCTTTGCATGGCGAAGCTATCTAACACACAAAGCGTTGTCAGGGTGGGGAAAAACCTCTCCGACCCCTTTGATACCAAGAGAGGTTTCAGGCAGGGCGATGCTCTATCGTGCGATTTTTTCAATCTCCTGATGGAATACATCCTACGCCAATGCCCGTACATACAGAGTATGTCGGGCTCGATCTTCCAAAAGGAAGTGATGCTGCTCGCTTACGCCGATGACATCGATATCATCGGCACGCAGGAACGGCGAGTCAGCAAGGCGTTCTCGGAGATTGAAAAACAGTCTCGGCTCATGGGTCTAGCGGTGAACGAGGACAAGACGAAGTACTTGGTGTCTTCTCGCACTCCGTCAATGCGTCTTGGACGGTCAGTGACGATGGAGAATTTCAACTTCAGTGTTATAGAAAACTTCGTCTATCTTGGAACAGAGATCACCAGCAACAACAACGTCAGCCTGGAGATCAGGCGAAGAATCACGCTTGCAAACAGATACTTTTTTTGGGCTGAGCAAGCAAATGAGAAGTAAAGCCCTCATTCGAAAGACAAAAATCAAGATCTATAAGACGTTGATTCTCCCGGTCCTATTGTATGGCGCAGAGGCATGGACCGTGATTGAGTCACTGGGCTGGGTACTCCATTCGAATGGATAAAAGAGCTCGCATGGCTTACATGTGAGCTCAAACTTCTTAAATGCGGCCACGACCGGAAGACGGTTGACGGCCATTTAAGTAAGTAAGTAAGAACCCTAATATATTATTATCACTCATACATTGTATAGAAATACACGCACATATATTAATTCTTTAATTCGTAAATTATTTCTCGCAGCCTTTTTAAACTTACTTATTTCTATATTATTTACTTTTCTCTGTTTCCTTTTCCCTTTTTTTTTTCTTAATACAATTCAATTAAATTTTTTTTTTTGTTTTTTTTATTTTGTTTTTCTAAAAAACTCTCTTTTTGAACACTGCAGCCATATTTAGGTTCCTGTGTACCATTGTGTTCTTAACGAACCATTCGCAGCCAGTAATCAGTCTCAAGATTTTGTTTTGGGTGGTCTGGATGAGCTTGATCTGGCTATCTTACGCCAGCCCCCATATTTGGCAGCCATATCTCCAAATTGGCGCTATGATTTGATTGTATATGGTTATTTTGTTACTCAGCGTCAATTTGTTATGAGGTCTTAGCAGCCAATTATATTTGCCCACAGCGGCTCGAATGCGAGTTCATAAGACCCTAATATGGGCGGCAAATGATAACCTTCTATCAAGACTAATGCCTAGGTATTTGGTGTGATTCGACTGCTGGACGGGCACGTCGTCAACTATCACTGCCGGCGGGGTTTGGCGTTTCAGCGTGTAACAGACATAAGCAGAGATATGGCTGTTTATGCTTCTTGCGCATTGTACAAACATAGCGGCGCTGCTTTAAACTCACATGTTGCTATATAAGTGACACATCATCCGCAAATGTTGCCAGTATCATGCGATCTGGATCAATGCTCCAATTTTCGTTTGCCTGCGGCATATCAGCAGCAGCATATAACGAGTACAACAGTGGTCCAAGTACGCTTCCTTGTTGAACACCAGCATTCACATCGTACCTCACAGATATTACTCAGTGAAATCGCACCGCAAACCGCCTTCCTAAAAGGACGACCGTAGTAGACTAAAGTAGGGTCCAGCCAATGTATTCTTGATCTTGACCAGTAGTCCGAAGTGCCACATTCTATTAAACGCTTCTCTAATATCTAGAAAAAGTGCATTGCAATACTTTTTTCAAATCCTTGCAATATTTGGTCTATAATACGATGCAGTTGCTTAATAGTGCTATGTCCAGCTCGAAGCCCAAACTGATGTTCAGGAATTATACCCTTCGTCTACAAAATTGTAACCATCCAGGCAGCAACTAGTTTCTCAAAGGGAGGAGACTAATTGGCCTATGGGACGCAGGCCAGCTTTATGAATCATGGAAATTAATCCAAACTTCGACTGCGCTGGAAAGTGTTGAAACCTCACAATAGCATCAAAAATTAATGCTATATAAAGGATTGCGTGGCTTGGTAAAGCATAGCATATCTCATCATACCCAGGCGCTCTATTCAAATTCTGGCGCCCAATTACCTCAGCAATTTACTTTGGTCGCTTCGTTGCCCGTGCCTGTGTTGGTAAGCCTCGCGTCAAACCAAGCCGCTTTGTAATCACACAACGCACGCCGGAGAATCAACTGTGCATTGTTCTAAGCTGCCTTGTCCAGCGGATTCCGAGATCTCATTCACCTAGTATGTTGCCGTTTTTTTTCGGAGATTAGTTGATGAATCTCACTTGTAAGTGGAATACTTGCCATATGAAGTTGCAACGATTGTTGCAGCAGCGGCTGGAACATCTCCAAATTGGTGTGCTTGAATATCAGATGCTCCTCTACAGGATATTCCATCGCTGCAGCATTTAGCGTAATGATGAGTGGCACATGATCGGAGTTAAACTCAACGACCGACCGAATACTGTTATGGATGCCTAAAATGCCTTGCGTTAAGGCAAAGTCCAAGCAACTTGGAGCACCTCTTCAGCTATATGGGTTAATCGTTGCACCTCCTGCGGCTAGCGTATTAATTTGCGTATTGAAGATTAGATCCTCTAATGCATTGCCTCTTTGGTTGATCCTGCCTGTTCTACACAACCAGTGCGTTGCATTCCAGTCACCCGCAACTAAGCATTTGTACCAAAATGTCGGAAAACTCTTCTGTTGTCCAAGGAAATCCTTGGCTGTGACCATAAAGTAAAATTTTTGCAAGCATTTGTCGTTCTCTAATTCAGGGTGACTAATGCCTTTTTCATTTAAGAATGTATTTATTTCAATCAAGCTCAAAGCAAAAAGTTTCAATACCTTACCTTATTGTGAAGAAGGAGGACGGAATACTGAGTCTTCATTTTGTTTAATAATTCTTTAAACTGATGATGCTGTTAACAATCGACCAGAAATGTTTGGGCAAAAAGCAGTGAAACGTAAGAATTTCGTTGTTTATTTTGCTCCGAAGAATCATTGTTGCCCCTTATTTTTTGCTATCATACTTCTGGTTCTATCAGTTGCTAGAAAATATTTTATTTAAATCGATTATTGTCTTTAAGGTATTTTTGCATGGCATTCGCTATATCTTCCGCTCTAATTTGTCCCGAGAGTGGTAGCAATCCTAGAAGTTCTTCTTTTGGACCATGGTGACAAAAACTGCAACTTGTGCCGTGTCTTTTATGTCGCAAGACTCATCTATAGCAAGTGATAAGGCAGAAAAAAGTTGAATATCTTCCACCTGCAAATATGTTACATTTGGAGACATTTTAGCTATTCTATCTTGTACTGTTTTAGCGGATGTTGGCGAATCTTTGATTTTTTTAAGATATCTGGTTTGTTTTTAAAATCACGAAACAGTTCTTCAGATGCACGTATGCACCAATCTATGGCATACTCACCATCTGTTAATGGTTTGCCTTTTTTAGCAATTGCTAGTGATTCCTCGAAGCTTACCAGATTAACATTGCTTGTAGATTGCGTCCAGTTACTTAACATGGAACTTGATTGTTGTTTTTGTTTTTGAAGCTCGTCGACAGCTTTTTTTCGTTCTTCGGCGGCTAGCTTTACTTCGGTTTTTTTATTACTATTATATTGAAACAGCAAACTATAAGCCACAGCCAAAGCACTGGTGAAGACACCAAATTGTCTTGTACACGTGGCTGAGAGATAGAATCGGTGCCTAATCCTCATTCATAGATTCTGAATGATTTTTAATGGTTTTTTTTTAACGTTTTTTTTATAGTTTTTGATTTAACTTATCATTCAATTAAATCTATTATAATAATTTATATTTAAATTATCATTTAATAACTTGTCATTTTGTAGTAAAAAAAAAGCAATGTGGCTCACTTATATAAGCACACTATTGAAGTGAAACTGCTGAACAAAATGGAATCAAGTTTCACTTTGCACACTATTGAAGTTGAAAATGTGCGTATACACACTTTCTCCATAAATCTATGTTTATTTCTACATCTATTTTCCTTAAAACTTATATCAAGCGTGTTGCTCAAGGCAGACACATCCGCCAACATTTTGTACAGGTACGCCCCGATCCTTTAGTGTCCACTCGTACCACGCCTTTCTTATAGTGCTCTTGCGTAAAAAAGTCACATTAATAGTTTCGTCCGGTCTCAGCAAGATTGGTTCCTGCAATAGAACAATTAACATTAAATAAGGACAAACTGCAGCAAATGCTCGTGCACTTACATTGAATAAGAAGTATGTGGGCAAGCAGGATGGAGTACTTTTTGCAGGATTTCTCGCAGCATTCCAACGCGTATTCAACACCACATTCTCGTTCAGATAAATCTCTGAGTGTGCGCACAAGGCGGACAACATGCAATCACACTTGCCGACGCGGTAACTTAGTTCAGTTGGTAGTAGACTCGACATTTTACAAACTGACAACGCCCTCGGCTTGTATTCGATTTTAAAAGCAAGCTGCTCCGTCGCTATTTCATAATCGTTATTTGTATGTAAAGTAAGACTGTTGGTGAGATGTTTATTTTGACCGGCTAGCTCCGCTTTAAGTTTGCAAATTCCATTGTACAAACGCACCGACATAATTGGTCGCATAAACACGTCAACCCGCTGCGGTATGCAGCGTCCACCGTCGGTGCGCAGACAGCAAAGCAAGGCGTCTATCTGACACGGGGGCAGTTGTCCAGATTCGTGTACAGCAGCAAACTGTTCGGCAACAATAAGGTCAAGCATTGGCAGCAAATTTTTATACTGATCGCAACGCATGTAGCATTGATAGATCGCTGCAAAGAAATAATGCTGATTTGTGCCCTGCAGCAATTGCTGTGCTTTGTGCGCTTACATAAGTCCTGATTAGAGGAAACTTCGACCTTCTGAATGGAGTTCAACGTTTGGATGTAGGTATTACCTATTACTATTTGATAAATGCATACTTTAATTTGTGTTTTAGCGGCGCTCTCAGTGAGTATTTTTAGAATTGGTGAATTTGTTTCAGCGATAACAGCGACTTGAATCTGAAAATCAATTTAAAGTAAAATTTAAAATAAAAGTTACTTTGATTAATGACGTCATATGGTCGACTTACGGGAGGAGCTTCGTGAAGTGTGTGCACATATCGGACAGCAGCAAGTTCCCGAAGAGTTTGTCTGAAAGCTTTACCATATTTTTTGTATTTGTAATTATCGCATTTCGATAGCATTCTAATGGATTCTTCCCATTCAGCACTGATATCGATCTTCGGTACATCGAGTCGCCTGAAAAAACTGTAAATCGTGACATGTATTTAAAATGTTATCTATTTGAGAGAGACATTCATCAGTAGATTTTATTTCATCTGGTACCTCATATAAACTATTACTACGTTTATACGACATCGACCAATTGCTGTTTATACGATATATACATCAAATAAACAGAAAGTTGCAACTGTTCAAAGAGGTGGCATCATATACCAGTAAAAATAAATATAACAAATTTTCAAAATTTATATATAGTGCGTTTCATAACTATAGCAAATCCATGAGTTCAAATGATTACTCTACAATTTCAATTCTGATCGCTAAATGACAATTATTTTAATGCAGAATTGTTTATTAGGTTATTCTGTTTTGATTTTGTTCTATTAATTTATATGTTGTGCCTGCCCCTCTATTCTATTTACCGTAAACAAATTATTTGTGGTTACAAAAATTCGTTTTTTCTAGCTTTTCATAACTATAGCACAACCATTGATTTATTTCATTTTATTGATAATACGTGACAAATGGGTTAGTTTAATTAACTAATAAACAATTCTGTATTAAAAGAATAGTCATTAAAGTTTGTTCGAAATCGGAGGGCTATGCCCCACCCCTCATAAAAGTGATATACAAAATTCATCATATCTTTGCATTCATTTGAGGTAGAGGGATGAAATTTAGAATATTTATTATTGGTTCCGCGATGTGTTAGATCCATTGAGTGGAGGTTTTAGTTCTCTATAAAAAACAAACATACATATATATATTTAGACAATATTTATATCATTATTTTTTACTGGCCATCGCAAAGCTTGCCTGGTACCGCTAGTAATCTATACTAATATATAAAGCTGAAGAGTTTGTTTGTTTGTTTGCTTGAACGCGCTAATCTCAGGAACCGCTGGTCCGATTTGAAAAATTCTTTCAGTGTTAGATAGTACATTTATCGAGGAATGCTGTAGGCTATATTTGGTCGGAGGGGGCAGTGCCCCACCCCCCATACAAGCGATAAACAAAATTCAACATATCTTTGCATCCATTTGAGGTACGGGAACGAAATTTATTACACATGTTAATGGGATCGTGTAATGAAAATAATTTTTACTGGGCGCAGCAAAGCGTGCCGGGAACAGCTAGTTATATATTTCTTCTTTTCAAAGTAACTACCCTTCGATACAGTGCACAATAACTCGATTTTCAAGATACTCTTCTTCGATTCACCGGTGTCCATAAGCAATTTTCTGAGTATATTGAATAGTAAATAACTCAATTTAGCGTGGTATTTCCAGTAGGCGTAATCAACGCAAATCAATATTACAAATTTTTGCGTATTCTCCTTCGCTTTGCTATTCATGATGAATGGTGTTGCTAGTTCATCAACATCAGTACTGACCGCAACGTCACAGATAGAAATGTTCATCCTCGATTTCATCAAATGTTTGCTCGACAGTTTCTGCTGCTTAATCATAATCGCTTTATATAGATGAAGCATGCAAATTATATATAGAACAGGTACAATTGCAATTCGTGAATATAACGAAGCTCTTGATTAAACTTTCTGCATCCACATATGTGCTTTATCACATCGCAAGAAATACGTTTTAACAAGGTTTCCGGAGCTGGAGGCACGAGTGTGGTGACGGGAACTAGCCCACCCTTCTATCTTTGCCATCCACAATGCTCTGCATTTTTATTTTTTCATTTATTTGTCACTGCTAGGTTCGATATAGAAAAGAAAGTGCTCCTATTTCGGCAAATTGTGAAAGGGTGTTTTAAACAATTTATGAATTTATTTAAAGGGTTATACATAAAACGAAAGAACAGGATGTACTCGTTTTGGAATTTATGAAGCCAACTGCAGATTTGGGCAGCGGTAATATTAAGAGCGACCTTTCGCCAGGTGATCCCAAATGGTCACAGCTAATCAATAAACTTATTGCAATAACCCATCCAATAAAAGATGTTAAAGACTGGAAGAAGGTTAACATGTTCGTAAAAACCAATCATTGGATTGAAAATAGTCAGTAATTCTATTCTATCGAATCGAATTACTTTATTGTAAGAAAGGAACAAAATGAAACACCAATTGTAGTGCTGTGAATTTTACTGCGGGCATAGTAAGTAGAGCGGAAGGTATCTTTATAAAGTATTGGATATACATTCACGACTAGAAATGATATATGTATAATGTTAGGACCCAGAAACAGTTAGAATGTTGTCAATGGCTGAAAATATGGGGTGAGCTCAATGAAAGCACAAGGACTTGCGGTAAAGGCTAATTTTATATTAAATTCCTAAAAGTGGGAGCAAATTATTGTCGCCTTATTCAGCCAAATCATGGGAAAAACCTAATCCCGTTGCTGACGGAAAACAGACAGACCAGTCAGAAAATGATCTCGCCGCGGCAAAATATAACCAGAGTAAATATATTATTTTTTTTTAAATATTGAAAAAACATGAGAAAACAGAGAAGAAAATTACAGTCGGGCGTAACCGACTGTAAGAGGCGCTGGTTGAATAAGCTGCAAAACAAAAAAGGTAGGAAATAAAAAACAGAAATGGTGCTGACGAAAAGTATTTTGCTCCTCCTACTTCTCACTATATGTGCCTTTAAAAT
>JAWNNP010000842.1:0-313649 GCA_035044805.1 Leucophenga maculata
TGATTGTCATATGTATATAGGGGTCTAATATTTATACACATACGTACACATGCATATGTACAACCTTTATTTCATACGAACTGGAACATGGACGCCGAGCTTTATGCAGGCTATAGCTTATATGCTGTGGTGTTTCGTAGCAATTATTATATAAAATTATTCGCAAATGATGGACGCAACCCTACTAACTTTGAACAATGTTTAAAGATGAGAGAGAAAAATTACCCGGGTACAAAACTTGTTGAATTTCAAAATGTGTTGTGATCATGTGTTTTTATTTAATGAATGTAAATACAGCTCTTATTTATTTTATAATCTAATCCTTTAGTTATAAAGCTTTTTGTATTTTGCTCTGTGATTTGAAATTCAACAAGTCAATATCAACTCATATCAACATAGCAAATTGGGAGTAATGTTTTCATGCAGGTATATTTCCATAGATAGTATGTACAACATTATATAACTTTTGATAGCAATTTTAAATTGGCGAATCTTTAAGTGGCAAGCCTGGAATTAGATGAATTTACGTTTATGAGTAGCACTATGGTCCCAACGCCATTTTTTTTTTTTACGTAAATTCAAAAAATCATAATCGTGATTTATGCAAGAAACACATTTTGTTCCAATAGCAAATACTCCAATGAACTTCTTTTTTTTTTTGAACATTCCCATAATTTTTATTCGGCCCTGAAAATTGACCGTTTATTTTGTGCGCACGTGGTTGAGATCTACACAATATATTGTTCACTTTTATTTCCTCTATAAAATAAATAGAAAAATACCCATTAATAAAAATAACTATGGAAAACATAGCTCCAGGTTTGTTATACATGTTTGTATATGTGTTTTGTTTGTAGAAGTGTTTTGTTTATTGTTTAATGTGCTTTTGTGCTGTGTTATTTTAGCCGACTATAACCTCACATAAATTTTGGTTCGTGGAGTAGAAGTAAGTATATTGTCGTGTATTGTCGTATCTATAAATGCATTCATTTTTTCTTTTATAAACACCAATAATCTTGTCCCCGAATTTCCCCGATTCCATATAATTGTAAATTTCACCAGGCAACTTTGAGTTCGAGCACGCAGAATTGCTTGAAGTGTGGCTGCAGAACAAGCATAAAGCATCGTAAATTTTTGACTTTATTTTAAAAAAGTTTAATGGAAGGCTTTTGGAAATTAGGGAGACGGAAATAGAAAAAAATGTTATAACTACGCTAAAAGATTCTGCTGGATGTGAACGTATTAAAAGAAAATGTGCGGCCGAGCTTTCTGAGAAGGAAAACCACAACACATCCTTACTTGTCCATGCTGCTAAAGGAAACAGCAAAAGGCAATGGAAGTATGTTCAAAAAAAAGTTTCTTGCTCAGGATCCTATTCCGTTGACAACTGATGAATTTTTGGCATTTCTTCTGGAAAATGGTTTAACCAAGAACACTTATGTGAACATCAGGCTGCAGAATAAAAGTTGTAATTGCGATATACATATATCCTAGCTATATGCATGTGATTGAGGCAAAAGAAAAGTGCAGACCTGACAATATTTCAGTTTTTGAAACTGTTGTCGTAGTTCCTTTACAAGATATTTTGGATCACACTATCAAGCGAATAATGACACTTCAAGTTGAAGTTTTAGAAAGGTTTGTTAAAACTAGAGAATTAAAGCTAATAGCCACATATGGGTTCTACGGCTTAACAGGGCAAAGTATTTATAAACAGAAATTTCAAAGTACTGAATCGGATACCATAGACCAAGACCTCTTTGCCAAATCAATAATTCCATTGAATCTGGGTAACAATTTAAATGAAATTCTTTGGATCAACCGCACCCCGCAATCTATCAGAATTTGCAGACCAATTAAAATTGAGTTTATTAAGAAAACCTCTGAACATATTTTAAAAGAAAAGGATAACTTCAATAAAGTATCACCTCCATATGACCTTGTTTTTGGTTTTAAATACACTTACGGGCAATAAATCGACACAAACTTGCCCGATATGTGGAGCAAAGCCTTTACAATTGATGAGAATATCGAGTATGAATTCCGCAACTTTTAATCATAAACCTGTATCTCTTCAGTATGGAGTGAGTGCCCTGCATGCATGGATTCGTTTTTTCGAATTTGTACTTAATTTATCATACAGGATTGAGCTAAAAAAATGGCAAGTTAGAGGGTCTCATGACAAAGATTTAAGGCTCATTCGTAAACGGGTTATTCAAAAAAGGTTATGGTCGGAACTGGGACTTCACGTTGACAAGCCAAAACAAAAGGGATGTGGAAATTCAAACGACGGTAATACAGCTAGAAGAGCATTTGCAGACACTAAAATACTGTCGTCAATTTTAAACTTAGATGTCGATGTTCTTCAAAGATTCCATATCATTTTGATAGTTATTCCAGCGAGTTTGCGATCAACACGGAAAAATTTAAAGATTTCTCCAAGAAAACAGCCGAAGTACACATAGAAAAGTAGCCTTGGTACCCAATGACAGCAACAGTCCACAAAGTATTAATTCATGGAGCAAAAATTATTGCCGCCTTCCTCCCAGTCTTCCAGTTGGCTGCTTGGGTGAAAATGCATCTGAGGCTCGAAACAAAGTATATAAGCATGATAGAAAAACGCACGCGAGAAAAACTAGTAGACAAAACAACATGCAAGTTGTTTTCCACAGATCTATGGACTCCAATCGATCCATTAATCTCAAGCTTATGCCTGACCCAGCGGAAAAATAAAAATAAAAAGAAACATCTTTCGGCTGATGTTTTAGCGCTCTTGTAAGTGCCAACTTCTACACCCAGTGAAGGCGAGCTCTTGAATGCCAGAAGCGATACTGAATTAGATGACTCTCCTATATGGATGAGTCTGACTTGGACGAATGTGATTTTGACAACGAATATGCAGTTTATATAGAATCTGAATTTTTGGATGCGCAAAAATCATAAAAAACTAATAACACAAATTAAAAAACTGAAAAAAATAAGTTTACAATTTATTTAAATTTTTAAATTAGAATTGTGCTGATTATTTACATATTTGATATAAGGTAGTTAAATATTATAGTTTAAAGCTTAAAAAAAAATTTGATTCAAAAAGCTATAAAATCAAACATTTGCATATTAAAATATAAGGAAAAGGGCGGTGTCACGCCTATTTTCCCCAGTCAAAAATTCAATTGGTATTATTTAGTTGAATGCAAAAAACCAGACTAAAAAATATTGTGTAATTCTCGAGTTATTAATTTATGTAAAAAATAAGGGCTTTGGGACCATAGTGCATAGGTAAAAAGGGTGTACCAACTTTTTGCAAATGTATATAACTGCCAGAAGGAGACCAGACATAAAGTATGCATATTTTTGATCAAATCATAAGTCGAATTATATACATGTCCGTCTGTCCGCTTGGCTGTCTGTACGAAAATTGATATCTTGTAGACTTTAAGAGATGGATAGAATGCATCCGCTAAGCGCCCCTCCCTGTATAAGCACATTTTATAACGTTTAAATTGGTTCTTTCTTACGTTAGTCCTTATAAAATATTCCATTTTGGTTCAGATTGGACCATTAAAAGGGGTAACCTCATACAAACCTATCCCATTTTTCTGAATTTTTTAAGAAAAAAAAATTTTTTGCTTGAAACGACATATGATTTGGTGTATTTTGCATTAATACAAATAAAATATTTCACACGGATCCATTTAGGAATATATATCCCGTACAAATATAAGGCTCAATGGTGGTTACAGCGTATTTTGTAGTCAAATATCCACGCAAATATCGCAGCAACGGAGGCTGATTGGCTGTGTTAATGCAATTTTTTCTCATATTGTCTATTATAAAATGAGCCCTGTGAATCATAAGAATTGCATACACCCAAATGACAAATGCGTCATACATTCAGGCATGTATTTTATGTAGCAATTTGCAATGAGCTAATTACTCAAACTATGTAGTTAATTGTTTTATTATCCGCCTATCAACAACACCTCTTCCTTAGCAGCGAGTCTGTAGAAAATTTTCAGTAAAGAGGAGTTGTGAAAGTTCTTTGTCTTTCAATGGACCAAATAACCATGTGTGAATAATAGAAAAATCAGAATATGAAAATGACTAAAAGAAAAAATCTCCCACTGTCTGCATATTCTACGTAAGCAAAAATTGTCATATTATTTTTCTCAGAATTCCAATATCATTTACAGACAGTAAATGAAGTTCTAATGATTTGAACAAATAAATAAAATGAATGCACTTATCGCTACGTCATACATTTACTCAAGTATTTAGGTGTGACTTTTATTCTATTAACTTATTAACTGAGTGGTGAACGTGTCTGTTGGTAGAGACTTGGTTTTATGCACATAAATACAAATGTAAATACAAAATAACGATTCATTCAAATGTAATATTAATGTTTTTTTATTATTAATTTCTTCTTGTAACTCATACCACTTAAATATGCGAAAAGCTTATAATATGAAAAATTTTTAAGTAACAAAAATTTTATAATTCGAAAAAAAAAATGTTCTTTATTACAATTCATTTCACTTGGTATGCAAATTTCTTGTAATTTATTTTGACGCAAAGAATTTTAATGCACGTTTATTTGGCACATATAAAATGGTTCATTTTGCTACAAAGTTTACAACGCATTAAACAAGTCATTGGATGTGCTATAAACCGGGAGTACAATATGCTTCTTTAAAGAGGCGAAGACATCGCATCATCTCGTTCATCTTTATACCTAAATTATTTTGATTTTTTTACACAAACTGCAGTAGTTAGCTTATTTCATAATAAAAGTATTTAAAGCAACATTAAAAACTCTCCCAGTAAAAAATCTTCATTGACATCGAAGTAAATAATTTTCCTTGTTTTACGCTGAATTCCACACCCTAAAAAAGTCATGCAAGGTCCTGTGTCATACTAAAATGTTCAATTTCATTTGAGTCCTTGAACAGTGCCTGACATGTTAAGCGGAAACTGGTATACACAGTCTTTATTTAACGCAACTCTGTCATTTGATAATTTGCTATTGTGTCACTTTCTAATAATAGTTTTTGACATTCCACTGCACGACCGTTGCCACACTCGTATACAAAAGTATGTGTCTGTGTAATTGTATATGCTTAGATAAAACTTATGAAATATGTATCTGCCATTGGCCACCCTACACAATTTCACATCAATTTATTTGCATATTTTTTATTTTCTGTTCTACAAAAAAGTTAAACTTTTATTTTAAGTTAGGAAGTATGTTCTTTTATGGGTTATATTTGACAGAAAATAAATGAGTTTTATAAGTTTTTATACTTATTGCATGTCAACTGAACGCTTAGAGAAAATATACATTTTTTATTCACTTTAATAGTTCAGAACATTAATCCAAATTTTTAGTTTCACAAACTGAAATAAAGCTATTTATTGTAAGTCTTTAATAATTAATTAAACAAATTAAGCAACTGAATAATCTATGCTTCGTCGCATGCAGAAATATCTAATCGTGTATGTACCTGTGAAAAGAGGAAGCTAAGCCACACGAGGATGACTCTTTGCCCAAGAGTGTGTTATATAAATTAGAGACATATAAGAAAGAAGGGTACTATATTTCATGTTGCACCGATGTTGACTTTGTTAAAATCTTATTAATTTAAATTGGAACATAATATAACTGACCTTGTCTATACGAAGGATGTCAAAAAATTATTTTTCACTTTTTTGCCGATTAGAATAGAGTTTGACAGAAACAGAAAGTCATAAGTCAAAAGTTTATTAAGAATTAAGGGGAAAGAAGAGTACAAATACGAAATCTTGAATGAGAGAAAGATTAAATCTCTATTCCGGACAATTCCTTATGACTTTACACGAGATTTTAGAATTCAAGAATTCAAGTGCCTAAATTAAATATAAATATCAAAGAACCATTTCCAAGTAGTTTTTATATTTTTCTTCGTCGTCGTTTTTCTTAAAACCTTTTTACATGTTGTTTGAACATCTTCACTTACTTTCGCTTTCGTTTCTTTGATGCCAAAACCTGTTTGGGTAATGGAGCAACAATGTATGCCCTGGAAATCTATGGAAATCTACTCGCGTACTAAAACGAATAAATCCATTAAAATAAAATACTAATCTGCCAAAATTCTTATATATATACCACTGATGATCCAAAGATAAGCAAAGTGGATCTAGTAATTTCTGGTTTTTGACGATTCATATATTTAGGCCCTGTACCGAAGGTACAAGAGCCTATTGGTTTTGTGCAAATGTATGTCACAGGTAGAAATAATCGTCGGAGACCCCCCAAAGTTACCCCCATTATGGTCAGGAGTGATAGAGGAGTCGATATAGACATGTCCGTCTGTCCGTCCGTCCATCTGTCCGTCTGTATAAACGAAAGGATCTCGGAAACGGTAATAGATAGAGACTTCGTGTTTTTTGTATTCGACTAGGACTGCTCCGGAATTTTACAAGTTTATTTTAAAATTTTGCCCCTCCCCCCCTTCACCATAAAATCACCCCCAACTCTAAAAATTTCTTCGGCACAAAAAAGAAGAGTCGATATAAACATGTCCGTCTGTCCGTCCGTCTGTCCGTCTGTATGAACGAAAGGATCTCGGAAACGGTAATAGATAGAGACTTCGTGTTTTTTGCATTCGACTAGGACTGCTCCGGAATTTTACAAGTTTATTTTAAAATTTTGCCCCTCCCCCCTTCACCATAAAATCACCCCCAACTCTAAAAATTTCTTCGGCACAAAAAGAAGAGTCGATATAGACATGTCCGTCTGTCCGTCCGTCTGTCCGTCTGTATGAACGAAAGGATCTCGGAAACGGTAATAGATAGAGACTTCGTGTTTTTTGCATTCGACTAGGACTGCTCCGGAATTTTACAAGTTTATTTTAAAATTTTGCCCCTCCCCCCCTTCGCCATAAAATCACCCCCAACTCTAAAAATTTCTTCGGCACAAAAAAAGTTAACGCCTCTCTTAGCCAAAATCCAAAATGTTCATCAAAATAGGATAATAAATGACGATTTTATAAGCAATTGAATTTGAACGACCCCCCTTTTCTCTTCATTCATATTCGCGCAGTGGGAAGTGGTCATGTGTTTGGTCATAAGCTCGGGAAACGTTTAATGTGTTTGTTAGGCGACCTGAACTGGTACAGGGCCTCTTACAGTCGGTTACGCCCGACTGAAATTTGCTTACTTGTTTAATATGTAATGTCGTCAAATTTCTTCGTTTTTACCCAGTCCGTTCAAATTATTAAGTGATAAAAATTTGTGTTATGCCAACCAATGACATATAGAATGGTTTAAGGTAGTTCTCCCATTCATATCAAAGAACTTTCTGGGCCGATACAGCTTTAATATAACCACCAGTTGTCGATTCCACAATACACTGCAGTAAATCTTCATATGTGTCGATGTTACTTAGCCTTAAAAATACCAAGCTAACTTCGTATGACCCGCAAATAAATACAGATTTTTCTTTTGTTTGATGCCAATTTTATGACGCGATACTTCAAAAATTTTAGAAGTCGTATTCTCGATCATTTTTCGTGGTATAATTGTTTGCCATTTCGTATTACTACAATCTTTAGAGAAAAATTTGGTTCACAGCTCTTCTTCCTCTTCATCGATAGCAGATTAATCCATACTATCGAAACGAAACTATCGCTATTCGATCTAATATCATCATCGGACCTGTCATTGTCCTCAAAAAGGATAAGGTTCTAGGTTCGTTTGTATGTATGTTTTTTTCCTTTTATGGATGTTCAGAGATTTCTCCGTCAATTGTGGACCGATTTTGAAATTTTTTTTTGTTCGAAAGAGTACACTCCTGCGGTTGTCCCATAGTCTACAAGTCAGGATCTGATAAAGGGATCCCATCGAAATTAAGAGGAGAATCCCCGCCCCATACAATTGATTAACTAAATTCGTCATATATTTCCATCCATATGAAGCACGTGGCACATATTAATGGGATCGGGAGCAGTAATCCTGTTAAGTTTGGTCAAAAACGGAGGGGCGATGCTCTACCCACTATAGGTGCGATAAACAAAGTTCAACATATTTTTTAATCTATTGTGAGTACTGGCATGAAGTTTGGTATATATGTATGTTGATGGGATCGGGGGGAAATAAAATCGCATCTTAAGTTTAGTCAAAATCGGAGGCCGATACCCTGCTCCCCAAAAATGAATTAAAAAAAAATTCAACCAGCTTAAAAAAAAAACAAGTAAGAAAATTACAGTCGGGCGTAACCTACTATAAGAGGCCCTGTACCAGTACAGGTCGTCGCTCGAATTAGCAAAATTCAATAGTTTATAAAATCGTCATCATTCATTTATTATCTGATTTTGATGAAATTTTTGAATTATGACTAAGAGGGACGTTATCTCTATACTGGCATATTTATTCCTTTTTGCGCCGAAGAAATGTTTAGATTTGAGGTTGATTTTATAAGAAGGGGGCAGTGGGGAAGTGGCAAAATTTTAATTGAAACTCCTAAAATTCCGACGAAGTCCTAATCGAATGCAAAAACAACGAAATCTTTATATATTACAGTTATCGAGATCCTTTCGTTCTTTCGGACGGACAAACGGACATGGCTATATCGCTCCTGACCATAGGGGTCTCCGACCATTATTTCTACCTGTTACATACATTTTCACAAAACCAATAGGCTCTGTACCGAAGGTACAAGCAACATTAGTATTCTTAAAATTTTGAACAGCTTTCGGTATCATTGTTGTTCCTTGGTGATCGCATTTCGTATGGTTCTGCATAACGAAAAATGCTTCTTACAAGGCAAACATGTACAATTTTTTATGAGATCATCATTTGATATAAGTGGTTCAGTCTTTCTTACTCGTTTAGAAGTTATTAAATATTTCTATATGCTTTTGGTCAATTCTCGAGTTTTGTCCTGATATTGAGACGGCATCGAATATTTTTCACTGTAGATCATAGTAAATTTTTTATTGCTCGCTCAACGCATTGAACAAACAGCGTTACTCTGCTTATTTGTTAAGAGTTAAAAATAATCCTAAACGCTTTTTTAGCTTGGTTAATACTAAGCGTAGAAATATTTCTTATTCTTCAAACTTTCATGTTGACAGTAGTGAAGCAACCTCTGATTCTCAGATATCGGATTTGTTTTCTACTTTCTTTCAATCGTATATCATATTCCTGTAGGATCCCATCTTATAATTTTATATCAAGTCCTTTAAATAGCATTTCAAATGTGTTAACAAGTCTAAAATCCATATAATATTTATATCTCCCTGGTCCTGATAATATACCGTGTATGCTTGAACAATAAGCCAGCTCCATTTGTGTTCCTTTATTTTTTCATTTTAAACTATCTATAAAACAATACAAATTTCCATTTCTGTGAAACAATTTTTAATTATTCCATTTCATAAGAAAAACAGTAAATGTGATGTGAAATGTGATTATCTCTAAATTGTTTGAAACAATTAGTACCGAGTAAATGCAAAGCTCGCTAACATCAGTTGTCGGTCCATTTCAACATGGCTTTTTCATAGGTAGGTCCTTTTGTACTAATCTTCTAGAATTTTCTTATATGGACTTTTTGTCTGGCTGCCAGACTGATGTCATTTATACTGACTTCAGTAAAGTTTTGGACAGCGTATAAAATAAATGCTTTAGGATTTCCATCTTCTTTTGTAAAATAGAGACAATCCTATCTTGTATGTAGATATCAAAAAGTCCGTTTTAATAATTGTGTATCTAAAACTATAGATGTGTCTTCTGGGGATCCACTTGGCAGTCATCTTGGTCCATTACTTTTTGTATTATTTGTTTTCACAATCATTTTGTCTTAAGGGTTAGTAAAGCGAAATGTGTCCTTGGTTTTATAAAGCGTTGATTCTACTATTTACTTTTAAAAATTTCAATTGGTCTTCTGATATACATCTCCCTCCATATGTAGATCGCCGGAAACTTATACATCTTCCAACTCTGTCTGCAAGACGATCGATGCTTTCTATGTTTTCTTGCAAAAGATTCTTTGTGGTGAAATAGATTCCCCATTTCTGTTTGAATCATTTATTATAAACGTTCCATCTTGCTTTACGCATAATTATGTGCCTTTATGGTTGCAATGATTCATTGTGCGCTCTCGGCTTTTTTTTAATAAATTTTCTCATTTTTTTTCTTTCGACTCTTCTTTATACTGGATAAAAAAATGTATCCTTAACTTTGAACTTCAATAAAATATAATTTCAAACTTTAATTTTTTAATCTTTTGATTTGTAATTACGGCAGCTTGGACTACTTCCATTGACTGTAAGTCTACGTACAGTCGGTCAACTTCTACTTAGAAATAAGTTTTTGTATAAATAAGTTTTGAACAATATTAAGTTAAATCAACTGTTTAATTAATTAAGTAATTTAAGATCATAAGAAAAGCCCATGGAGGAACTGGCATACTCATTAGAAGAAGAATAAAACACTATTCTCTACAGGGATTCTCAACCAATTACCTCCAAGACACTTCGATAAATGTGCAATCAAAATTTGGCAATCTCACATTATCGGCAATTTATTGCCCCCCTCGTTTTACTGTAACCGAAAAACAGTTCATAGACTTTTTTAACACATTGGGTGATCGCTTTTTAGCTGCAAGAGATTATAACGCGAAACATACCCATTGGGGATCACGACTTTCAAATCCCAAAGGGAAACAGCTCTATAAAGCACTCATAAACACTCAAAACAAGCTTGACTATGTCTCACCATGCAGTCCCACATACTGGCCAACAGATCCGATGAAAATACCGGATCTAATAGACTTGCAATTACACGAAAAATCTTAACCAGATTAATTTCTGCAGAATTACTCGCAGATCTGTCATCGGATCCTCCTCTCCCATAATTTTTAATCTATTGGAATACCCACAATACAAACGAAATCCCAGTTTTCTCACCGCTTACAATACGAATTGGCTTAAATACAAAAAATATATAAGCAGCCACATTGAACTCAACCCTGGAATCAACTGCGAAATGGATATAGACAACTCTGTCAGTGCCCTTAACTCAATTCTCGCTGCTGCAGCAAAACACTCTACACGCCGCCTAATAAGAAAATGGCAAAACTTGAGATCTCCAGCTGCAAAATTAAGGCTGAAAACAGCTACTTGTGAGCCCTCAAAATTGAAGATAAGCTAGCCCAGAGAAGATACATCGAATGTCTCTCACCAAAAATTTCCGTTATGGAAAGCTCGCGCTACTATTCAGTCACTCGCTGAGGTATCTAAACCCATTAGAGAAAATACTGGCGAATGGGCTCGCAGTGATGAAGAAAGGCTAACATTTTTGCAGCACATCTTAAAAATGTATTTCAGCCAAACCCATCTACAAACGGTTTCTCTCTTCCTCCATATCCGGATAGGAATTATTCAGCACCTCTCCGAATACACATACATGAAGTAAAAAACATCATAAAAAATCAACTAAACCCAAAAAAAGCTGCAGGTCATGATCTTATTTCTCCAAAAATGATCGTGGAACTCCCCAGTCCAGCTATTAATTATATTACCAAACTGTTCAATGCCATTCAAAAAAGTGGTTATTTCCCCACCCAGTGGAAAAAATCAATCATTGTCAACTCAGGCGGCATCATATAGACCCATAAGTCTTCTATCATGTCTGTCCAAGCAAAAATAAGCCAGTGCACTCAAAATATCATCCCTACCCATCAATTCGGTTTTCGCGAAAAGCATGGCACCATTGAACAAGTCAATCGTATTACCTCAGAGATTCGAACTGCGTTTGAGCACCGTGAATACTGCTCCTCAATCTTTCTCGAATTTGCCAAAGCGTTTGATCGAGTTTGGCTCGAGGGGCTTAAATACAAAATGATTGTGTTCCTCCCACAAAATACTCACAAGGTTCTTGAGTCCTATCTCAGCGAAAAAACCTTCGTTGTGCGACAAAATGATTTTCTAACAGTAGAGTCGGAAATCAAAGCTGGTGTACCCCAAGGTAGCGTACTCGGTCCCATGCTATACATGCTATACACATCAGATATCCTAATCAACCACAACCTCACAACATCAACATTT
Source organism: Leucophenga maculata (assembly GCA_035044805.1). Classification (NCBI taxonomy): domain Eukaryota; kingdom Metazoa; phylum Arthropoda; class Insecta; order Diptera; family Drosophilidae; genus Leucophenga; species Leucophenga maculata. Next base: position 12,087 of record JAWNNP010000842.1, read on the forward strand.
GCTGACGATACTGCAATATTAACCAGGTCCCGATGCCCAATACAAGCTACAAATCGACTTGCAGATCACCTCACCCATCTCGAAGAGTGGCTGGGCAACTGGCGGGTAAAAGTCAATGAACAAAAAAGTAAACACGTTACATTCACGCTTAATAGAGGTACTTGCCCTACGCTAACTTTGAACAATATTACGATCCCACAGGCCAATGAGGTCATGCATCTCGGCATTCATCTCGAAAGACGACTCACATACCGTAAACACATTGAAGCGAAGAAAACACAAATTAAGCTGAAGGCCAACTCCCTACTGGCTTATTAATTCACGATCATCCTTAAATCTGGATTACAAGGTGTTGCTTTATAACACAGTAATAAAGCCTATTTGGACATACGGATCCCAGCTATGGGGCAATGCAAGCGCCAGCAATGTGGAAATAATTCAAAGAGCTCAATCTAAAATTCTTAGAACAATAACTGGTGCACCATGGTACATTCGAAACGATTGTATTCACAGAGATCTGAATATTCCAACTGTGCAGTCTGAAATAGCTCGAACAAAGCGAAACTATTCTCAAAAACTCGACTATCACCCAAACCCGGCCGCAAGAGCTCTCACTCAACAAAATAACACAACGCGACTCAGGAGAAATGACCTCCCAAGCTCAGTGTTAAATTCTTAGAGCCGCTATAAATTACTAGCCTCCATCTGGATGGCTAGTACATATTATTAGTTTAGATTTAAGATTTTATTGTTAATTATTATAGTAAGAAGAGCAAAGTCAGCGTTCAGGCAACATAAAACTTATAGGATGAAAAGTTTCAACAAAAGAGCTGTAACAGTCGGAAGATTGAAAATTTCACTAAAGAATTATTCAAGAGGAACATATTTCTCTCATTCAAGAACCAGAATCTAAATATTTGGGTCATGTCTCGCCTGCAAGCGCAGATGCAAAAGGAGTTACTTCTAAAATCTATGAATTTTTGGAAGAAAATCGTATTGATTAATCAGGTCTTATCTGCATTGGTTCCGAGGGCGAAGCAAGGAATACAGATAAACATAATGGAATAATACCAAGCTTAGAGAAATGTTTGGAACGACTTCTTCAATGGTTTATATGCCAGCTCAATAGTTGGTCATATTTGTTATGCATAAGTGTATACGTCCCAATGTGGTTTCATATAAAAAAAAAACCAATTGATGCTCCTAAAAACCTCTGGCTCATAATCGATAAGATGAAGTACTTGACAGATAATGTGAAGTTTGCACTTCTCCCTACTTTAGAGGGAAATGCATTTGCAGCTCATCTAGCAAATATTCTTGTGTCCATAATAGCTGACGAAAGACCTTCTTTAAGAAAGAAAGCTGCTTTTCGTTGCTTCATCACGTTTTAAAACATTTCTGCCAACCAAACTTAATTTTAAGGCTACAGACTACATTTGATACCTTTATTCCTCTTGGCTTGTTATTTATCTGAATAATGAACTATTAAGTTCTATTTTATATCTCTTAAGCATAAAAATATCCGCCGTGCTTATTTATATACCACATTTTCTTATATATTTCCAGACTTAAATCGTTTGTAAATAAAATAAACTACAAAAAAACAACAACAATGATTCGGCATGCAAACACAATTTGGCGACGAAGCAGTTTTATAGGTAATGTACCAAAGCAAAGTTCATATTTGGGAGTAGTGGCTTGCAATCCAGTGAATTGAACAAGTGAATGAATGAATGAATGAATCAGCTTAGCAGGTGGAATATATAGAAATGCCAACAACAACAATAATAACAACGACGGCGCCAACTTCAATGACAAGCTCAATAGTATCTTTCAATCTCAGTGCGATAGCAGCGACAGTGACAACTACGACAGCCACACAAAATCACAACAAAACAAATTTGAACTTTGAACATGAATTCATCGCCGGAGTCAATTTACAGCAGCAACAACAACAACAACAACAACAAGATTTGGCAAAATTCCTCTATGGCAAGCTATTAGCGACTCTGTCAACAGCGTCAGATACAAAAACGACGACATTGCCTCAACTACTTCCGACGTCGTTGACGTCGACAAAAACAGCCGCAAATGCATTCCAGTACATGGACTATATCACCGAAGCCGCCTTGGGTTTAACCAGCGGCGGAGGCAGCATTGATGCCACAAATATAGGCGCCTATATTGCCAACAGCAGTAGCAGCACCAGCAACAATAACAACAATGTCACATTTACAACAACAATTGGCAATGATGTCATCAGCACCACGACGGAGCCATCCGTCGATTCGTACTTCATTAGCATGGCCTGGCCTAAGGCCATTATTGTTGCCATCTTCCTGGTGCTCATACTTGTGACCATTGTCGGTAATACTCTAGTCATACTCGCCGTGTTGACCACGCGCCGCCTGCGCACCGTCACAAATTGTTTCGTCATGAATCTGGCCATAACCGATTGGTTGGTGGGGACATGCGTTATGCCGCCCTCGGTAATCCTGTATATTGTGGGTGAGTAGTAGAACACAGAAAGCAGAATTTTATTATTTAACATTTAATTGCATTCGTTAGTCTATGAAAAATTATGAATAGAAAAAATGCCTTCGTTAGCGTCTGCGACAAAATAATACCATGTAGAATTATATTGAAATAGAATGAAGGCAGTAATTTATAAAAACGCAAAAAATGCAGAAGTGAGAATATGTTTGAGCGGGAATGTCTTTTTTTAGATAAAATTTGAAGGTGGACTAACAGTTTAACATAGATAACGCTAGAAACTATATTTTTTTATGCATTTTATACTCAAAGTTGAATTTATTTTTTCAAGTTTGAATATTGGCGTTTCTTTAAGCGACTAATGGGGCGTTCTCTCAATCTATCGCTCTATCTGCTAGTATGACGATTTATTTGAGCTCTATGGTCTCCAAATTCAGGTCGCGTGATAAGCTACAAGGCTTTATTCTGAAGTGTTTGTAAGCGTTTACAGTTCATCATTACATCCAGTCCCCAAATCTGAATCCCATAACTCTAAGTGGGCACGACCATAGCCTTATATATGGCCCTCATACATCGCAGGAAGCACGCTTCCTTGTAGAACACCAGCTGCCATCATATGGGGAAGAGAGATTGTAGCTCTCACTTTTATCTGGAACTGGCGTTCTCGAAGATATGATCTAAAGAGGAGATAAAAGGGGGTTGGGAGGTGTCTCTTGATTTTTGCAAGTAATTCCGTGTGTCATACACGATCAAACACTTGTTGCACGTACACAAAGATACCATTACAGTAACTTTGTTATCAAATCCTTTAAGGATGTATTTGTTGTGTTGCACTTTTCGTGACAAGATTTTAGTACCTACTATCTCTTATTGCTTTTTATACGTATAGCTAGGTCCACATCAGACCTTTATTCTCCATAAAAAACAACAAATATCCATTAGCGACATTTCTCAATATTGGGAATATAATATTACGAATGTTTATGTTGAGGTAAACGCCAAAGGGTGGTTTTGTCATTAGGAGTGGTATCAGTTGTGTGATTTGTCAGTAGAGGATCCGCTTAAGGGCGTATAATCGGCCCGGTTCCATGGATGCTCAAAATAAATCCACTGTTGAAACTGAGGGATATCAGACGATTTTATTGCGGTTTCAAAAGGAAAATTTCCACAAACAAATTTCCTCTTGGCTGGGAGTATATTCAGCAATGAAGGAATTTGTATTGTTTAATAGAAAATACAGAGTTCCGATATCGATGTTCCTCAAAATGAAGGACAAAAGTGTCTGTGGCAGTTAGTGATAGTACCGATGAGGTATAGTTTGCTGGATACACACTGCTGATGAGAGGCTGATAGGTTGATAGGTATGGTGGCCAGCGATAACGTGGGCAATCACTCTCAATAAAACAAGTGCAAAGATCCCAATCAATTTAAATGTTTAGGACGTGGTTTACTGAATTCCTTTGTTCAGATTGCTCAAAGTAAGTCGTCACGCCAATAATCGTCGATAAAATGACTGAGGCTTTAGGTATCTCAACTGAGTGGGTACATCAAATATTACATGAATATTTGGACATATAAAGCTACTCACGTGATAGGTGCCGTGATTGCTTACACTCGATAAAAAGCGCATCCGTGGGACCACTTCGTTACCGTAAAAGAAACATGAATCAATCATACTACACCAAAGACCAAGTAACAATCAATACTGGGTAAACGCTCGCCGAAGTATACAAAGATGGGCATGTCGATTAACAAGGTCATAGTAATAGCTTTTTGGGATGCATACAGAGCCATTCATACCTGATTACCTTTGAAAGGATAAAACGATCATAGATGAATATTATTCAAAGCTTTTGAACAGATTCGATATTGATTTGAAGCAGAAACGAATACATTTGGCGTTGATAAAAAGATCGTTTGCACACGTATCTAGTCACCATGGCAAAATCCATATCTGAAAAGAATTCCAATTTTGAGGTGCTTGTGAACACTTGTTATTTGGAAAAAAAAAAATGGGAAAGCGATGGCCTAAATGTATCGAGTTGAGAAATAAAACGTTTGTTAACCGAAAAAAAACATATTTTATTTAAAAAGTTACAAACTTAAATCAAATTTTCAACTTTTGATAAGAAATACTTTGTCTCAATTCCTGCCAGATTATAATGGTGTGACCTTTGGCACTATAAAGCGAACTTCATAAACATCTTTACCTATGGCATTAAAATTAATGGGTTTGTTGAAGAAGGTGTTTTCTTTCCGACTCTCTTAATATTATAGCGTCTACCAAGCTGCAGTCAAAGATAAAGAAGAGGTTATGCAATATCTGAGACTTCACTCATGTAATCAAGAACATTTTTAGAGATAGAAAGAAATCATTATATATATAGCACTGCTGTCTTTCAATTGAGACCCGAGAGTGTGAGTGAGAGAGAGCTACTAACCGATTGGTAAATACTAAGCTGTGAGGATGTGGTGATATTTTTGATTGTTATGACTAGATGACAGCACGTGTGATGTAGTTTTACCTATCACGTCAGGATTTTGAGAAAAGTAAGAATAAAACCCAAAAAACGTGTTTTGAGCTTCAGGATGATGTTGAGGATTTCTTGTCTCAATTTTAAATGGTTGGACTGATACCATGTTTCACCTTTTCCGTTCGGACCAAATTTTTTTTTTTTGGGTCTTTATCAAAATGTTGACGTGACGGACGAAAATAGAATTAGAAAAGACTCCGATATCAAAAATAGGAATATATATAGGATTTTTATATTTTTAGTCTTGCATTTATGGATTTTAAAGTGCAAGTTTAAAGCTTTTATTTAATAATTTGGGGAAACACGTCAATTTAAAGAGAAAAAAATTTTGAAAATTCTCAAAAACACATTTTTTTTGGGATTTTTATCCTGGCGTGACGTTCAGCGGACAAAACATTAGAAAACATTTCAATATCAAAAATAAAGTGTAATTTTGCAGCACTTTGTTACTGGAGGGTCAAAATTGAGAGTTCTTCTTTTGGGTGATACCCATGCATAGCCTCTCGCAGATTGAAAAACATGATTCGAGCGGTGAATAAAGACAAGATGAAGTACTTGGTATCTTCTCGTACGCTGTCATTGCATCTTGGACTGTCAGTGACAAGAGAATTTCAAGGACTAACTTTGCATCTATTTGAGATACAGGAACGATATTTGGTCTAACATTGGTGGGATCAGCAGTAGGTTCCATTAGAAAAGTGGGGTTGGCTTGGCATTTTATATGAAACATACATATTTACAAGATTCATTTTGAAAAAAGTTTTTACGAGGCACAGTGAAGTGTGCCGGGTGCATCTAGTATTAAATATTTTAACGTGTATTGCCATTCAGGAAAAAGTTTGAACGTTTAGATCGTTTCTAGGGGGCCACCATTAAGCATGTATAAAGCAATTGTTAGAGCGAGAGTTTGTGCTATTCCGCAAAGGTGATGAACCGATTTATCTTTTGTTTTGTAAATTTCATTTCGTCTGTCTATTTTTATGCTATGCGGACCCATGTTCTTTACATCAACCAATAATACCCACATTGCTTGTTAAATTTTACATTTTTTAATTTTTCGTTTAGAATTTTGATTACCGAAAGTTTAGAAAAATAATTTTGTTCAAAAAATATTGCCAAAAATTTTATACCAAAATTTTGATTAAAGTCCAAAAAGCAAACTCAGCACCTTTTGGCCCACATTTAGACTTTTGGCTGCAGACAAGTTTCTTGGCGGCATGAAGATTTGTTACATTTGTAGGACATTTTTATTTGTTCTGCAGCAGCCTGCTTCTTAAACGCTGCTTACGAAGATTTTTTTTGTCCTACATTTACTGATGCACGTCTTGATGTTGTACTATCACTCCGTTGGGACGCTTTTCCTATTTAGAGGCAACGCAAAAAAAGAAAAATACTTTAGTCAAAATGGCAAAAAATATATTTTTGTATTTTTACTTTGTCTCAGAAGTCACGTGTGAACATTCTTAGATATTGAAGGGTAAAGGTCGTGATAATTGATTGATTTACCTTGAGCTATGTCATGTATGGTTGAGCCATCGCACACTAGCTCCGAAGCGATTGAACGTATAAAAAAAATGTTTCAGATGAAATTTGTAGAAAATTTTATAAATGGAAATACGATTTGAGAAATAGGAAGCAAGATCTTTGCAAAAAAAACTGATTTTCCCACGTTGATCCTTGAATATGTAAGAACGCTCATACACTCATACCAAAATAAACGTTTGTACAAAAGTTAAGCTTATACCGTTTCATTTCGAGATTGCATTTACGCCTGCAAGCGCGATTCACTTACCCGCATCACCGGCCGATTTAGCTGTTGCTACATGGCTATTAGAACTCTGCACCTTTTGTTTTGACTCAACAGTTGTTGAGGAACCAAAAACGGAAGCGGACGATTGAACTGTCTTTTTCTCCATTTTTTTATACTTTTAAATAATTTTAAATTAAATTACGTCTGACTCTGTTCAAGTTCAAAACTATACTGAGGACTTATACTACCTGGAAAACTAAAGTTGACTGACAAATGATTTGAATAAAAATTGTAAGCTTACTATGGAGCTAACATAATATTCTGTGCGTAATTATTGTCAAATTTTAATCAATAAAGTTTTCAAATTCAATTACATAGATGTAGGCTTAGATATTAAAAATTGTCAATTAGCAGATGGGCTGCATCAATTCCAAACTTTGTATCTTTGCACTCAGGTGGGGAAATTTTCCTGAAGTCACGTTAAACAAATTAATGATACATCATGTGAAATGTATTTGCTATCTGGGAATGCTCTTGAATCGGCAGCTACCATGGCGTATGCACTGCCGTAAAACTGTGAGAACCTATGTGATGAAGTTGCGCAAATTCAACTTGCCGAGTTATCCATAAGATGACGGTCTACCGGTCAATAGTTGTACCTTCCTGGGCATACCAATCTGGGTATGAGTCGTGGTATTTACGCAATGCGATACTCTACCGAGAACTGAAATCGAATTTTGCAAGACTGTGTTATTGTAGGCTCAATATTGAGAGTTATTCTTTTCGGCGATTACCATGCATAAAGCAATTAACGTGTCTCCAATCACTTGAGAGGTGCAGAGCGCTTATATATTTCGACAATTAATTGACCGACCATGAATACAAATGACACTGACAAGCTTATTGCTTAAGCGTTGATTAAGTGTTGACATTATTGAAAGGACGACCGTTTAATTTTAGAGATTCAATAAATCCCTAGTCACATTTCAAGACAAACCATCTTGCGTAGCAATTCTCCAGCTTCATCCTCTTTTAACAGCGAATCATTTGTTAAAATTTAGATTCAAATCAATGTCTAATGTCATGGCTGAAATTTGATGTTTGTTATTGGTAACAGTGATGAAAGTTATGAGTCATTTTCCTACCGTACTGTAGGGTTCTTTTTGTATCCGTGTATTTGCTAAGACACGTAATGCGTTTATCAATGCTGCTTCGTAGCTCCCACCTAGCGGTTTCTAGCTCTCTAAAGCTTAAGCAACATAAGATTTCCGCTTGTTTTCTTATATATTTATATTAGGAATCAAGATTCGATATATCCTATAACCAAATCATGCGTATCTCCAAATAGGAGCCACCGCACAGTTGTAAACTGCTCGCTTGTACCGTAGGGCTAGCTTACACCTCTTATAGAGCAACCAAAAGAGCTTCCTTAGTCTGAGGCGACATCTAGTTATAAAATTATTGACATATCATCCAAATGTAAGCCTGTTATTCAGCGTCACACCGAGGTAAATGACCTCGTATGCCTGATCAAGAACGATGTTGTGAAGCCAAATCTGGGCCGGCATTTTTTTCTAAGTAGCAAACACACATTTAAGCACTTCCCTGCATTTAGTTTAATATTCCATCGCTTGGCCCAATTCTCCAGCTCGTTGTCATACTCTTGCTGCATTGAATTGGCATTTGGCAACGTCGTCTGCATAAGATAACAATATAACTTTCTCGGGTGTCATTACATCCTCATCGGGGACAGGGAGATCAGCAGTGAACCAGTAGTACAGCAACGGTCCCAGCACACTTGCTTGTGTTACTCCGGCTCACACGGGATGGACAGTTGAGATCTTCTTTCGCTCTTACACTTGAAAGTGACAGTCTTCCAAGTAAGACCGTAACATCAAGTAGAAAGGGAATGGAAGGATAACCTTGTTTTTCGGTAAAAGACCAGTGTGCCATACTCGGTTAAAGGCCTCCTGTACGTCCACAAAAGCTTCATTGCAGTACACCTTTTCATCAAACGCCCTTAATATGTGGTTCAATAACCTGTGAGCTTGGTCAACGGTGCCATGACCAAGCCGAATTCCAAGCTCTGTTACCCGCGTCGCAAAAAATCTTTGCCAAACCTCCTACCGACATGGAAGGTAGGAGGCTTTTATGGACGATAAGAGCTAGCAACATGTTCAGGCTTCGCTAGTTTCCACTTGCTAGGGAAATGCTGCATCCTCAACATTGCGTTAAATATTAACGTCAAATAGAGGAGCGCACGCCTTGGCAATGTCTTTAAGGTATTATGACAAATTCTGTCGTAACCCGGCGCTTTGTTTCTAGACAAATGCCGAATGACTCCCATGATTTCTTCGGGACGGACTGCTCTCATTACAAAGTCCATTTGAAGAAGGAATTCAAGAAACTGCACCAGTCATTCTCGTCAACAAGTGAAAGCGGCATAAACCTGGCCTCCAAACTGGTTGCGAAGATGTTAGCCTTTTCTTTCTCTGATTTAGCTAGCACACTATAGGGATCCTTAACAGAGTCTGCCTTTTGGTCAACTTTGTTGCCTTTCATAGCGAGTAATTGCCGTCAGCGGTGTAGTCAATTCTTTCCAGCTTCTGTTCAAAAAACTGTGCTTTTTTTTAGCGTGTAGCATGTCTTTGAACACAGCAGCAGCTCTATTGTACGCTAGTCCGTCCAGGGGATGGTGTGTCCAGATGAAATTTCTTTGCAGTCTTCGCTTTATCCGAAGAAGCTCACTTGTGGCTTGGTCAAGGGTGAAGCAAGGGCGTTGCATCGGGTGCTTTGTACTTGGAGGGTTGTCAATGGCAGCGACATGAAGTACATTTTGGGTGAATCGAATCACTGCATCATCTATGTCCATCGCTGAGGTCAGCTCAATGTTGAGGTGTACTGCATTTTCCAGGTGTTTTTGGAAACGACTAATACCTGCGCAACTAGATAGTAGTCGGCCTTCACTCAGTAGATTGATTGAACCTGCTCTTAATGTGACTACTAGTGCCAGATGATCGGAGTGGAGCTCCCATGTGTCCTCAATGCTAATTAGTTGGTCTGGTATTTCGCTGTACATCGCAAAGTCTAGGCACGACGCTCTTGCTCCTTTTCTGTTTAGGTGACAAGTGGGGGAATCAGACGCCAATATAACGATGTTGGCTGACCATAGAGACACATCAATGGCTCCAGTCATTTTCTCTATAAAGAGGGTGCACCATAGAGCATGTAGGGTTTTCTATAAGGTTTCCTAAGTGATGCCTTTATGCTAAGAATGATCGCACCATGTTGATCTGCCATCAGTGCATATCAGCTTCAAATATCTGAGTTATCACAGATTCTAGGAAGTTCATTCATACTCTTTCTGATGTGATGTGTTCAGTTTGGCAAGTAGGCCTCGTGTATTCACACAAGGCTGTTTAAGTACCCTTTTTAACAGATTCTAACTGGATCTACACGTAACTTTAGTATACATTAAAGATATTCTGTTTTTAGGCCCTGTACCGAAGGTACAAGAGCCTATTGGGTTTGTGCAAATGTATGTAACAGGTAGAAATAATGGTCGGAGACCCCCCAAAGTTACCCATTATGGTCAGGAGTGATAGAGGAGTCGATATAGACATGTCTGTCTGTCCGTCTGTCCGTCCGTCCGTCTGTCCGTCTGTATGAACGAAAGGATCTCGGAAACGGTAATAGATAGAGACTTCGTGTTTTTTGTATTCGATTAGGACTGCTCCGGAATTTTACAAGTTTATTTTAAAATTTTGCCCCTCCCCCCCTTCCCCATAAAATCACCCCTTAGGGTAAAAATTTCTTCGGCACAAAAAAAGTATACCAGTATGAAGATATCGTCCCTATAAGCAAAAATCCAAAAAGTTCATCAAAATCGGATAATAAATGACGATTTTATAAGCAATTGAATTTGAACGACCCCCCTTTTCTTTGGGGGTCATAAGCTCGGGAAACATTTAATGTGTTTGTTAGGCGACCTGAACTGGTACAGGGCCTCTTACAGTCAGTTACGCCCGACTGAAATTTCCTTACTTGTTTTATACGAAGAATTGAAATTTCTAGGGACGACTTTGGATAAAAAACTATGCTGAAATTTTTATTTAACAACTAAATAAGACAGCTACAGATAGCCCTTTGGACTAATAAACTTCATTTTTATTAGCATGGTGGTCTTCGGAAATGCATTTCTGAATCTTTACCTTTGTATAGTGGTCCAAAATTGTTTTCATCAGTGAAATGATAAAATGGCCTACTGGAGCATAGCATGTTGTGAGTTAATAGGTGATGCCATGTAAAACGGTTAAAAAACTTCAATATTGATGTTGACTCGACAACCCATTTAGTATTTCCCAGAAACAATAAAAATACTTCAAAAGATTTGACATCAACTTAGTGTTTTTTATTCTTTTTATTTTAACATTTTTGTACTTACATTATTTTGTTCATAAGTTTACAACTCGAACTTTTACCGAAAATTTCTCAGTTGACATGTGTTCACTTAAATTGAGGAGTGAACTGAATAACTTTTAATACAAATCCGCAAGAAAGTTTTTCTTTCAACAAGTTTATCAAGTTCTGCTAATCCAGATAGCGCCTTATGTTGCATTAACTTTGGTTGCTACGTGAATCACATTTGAATACACTAAAAGTTCAAAAAAAAAAAAAAAAAAAGTGCCAGAGGATAGAAGAGAAATTCATCATTTTGACGGCACCGTTTACTGAAATATAGTACAAGCATTCATCTTGCAAAGTTTCAAAGTTCACTGCCAGCTGACACTTGTTACAGAATTTCCATTCACTCGGTTGGACTGCTTCCTTTCTACTTTCCAATGACAGAATATGATGCAATTTGAGATTTATGCTTTTTTGCCATTGATTTTGGCAACATTTGCGTTTGAAATGTGTTTTTTTGGTTGTTGTTGTTGTTGTCAAATGAGCTATTCAAATGTTCTCCTTAAGAGTTTCGTTGTAAGTTATTTTCTGCACATACACTCAGAGAAAAAATAAGAATGGCAAAGATAATTATCAAAAAATTGATACAATTTACGATTTTGGTATGTACAAAAGTGTATTTACTTTCATTCATAGCGAAGTCATTGGTATTTATTACCTGAAATGCTTTCCAGGAGTTTTGAAAATTCGTGATTTTCGATACTTCGACGTGCTTTTTTCGAATTTCTACTTTGCCACCTTTATTTAAACAGACTCTACTTGCATGAAAGTACAAAACTAATCTAAAGAAAACATTTATTTTGTCTAGCACTAAAAGTAAGCGGGTCTCGTTATCGATATTGAAGAAACCGCGATATCAGAGACTTAAGTTGTTTTTGCCTGAAAGAAAATGTTTTTAAATCCTGCAGAAAAATATTTGCAGCATGGTATATTAGGTTTATAGAAATGTAACAGAAAACTTTGAAGACCAAATGAAGTATATGATCAGATCAGATCAGATTTTTATGGGCACTACCCCTTAGGGAGGGGTGGGTACGATCATTAACTTTAACGTATCTGAAGAGGGAATAATTGACATTAAATATAATTAATAGTTGAAATAACTTATTTTTTATAATCTCTTCATGTCTATGATAGCTTGACTTATAATAGAGATGCCACCTCTTTTAGTGCACAAATTTGGACCCTTATCTAATCTTTCTTTAGGATTGAATCAAAATGCACCCGATTCGACACTTCTATATGCATTAACATCAACAATATACTATACTTTTCTTCATAAACAAAACCTGAAAGGTAGAACATGGTACAGGGAATTGTGAAGCACTCTTTTCTGAAGTGTAAGCCGGAGTATTGTCATGATGGAAGAGCACTTACTTCCGTCAATTGAAGCTGGTTCTTCTGGACTTAATCGTGCATAATAAACGCTTCTTATCTGTTTGACTTTTTCGTGTGTTATGGATTTTTGTCAGGATTATTTCATGAGAGTCCCAATAAATCATTTGTCATAATTTAACTAGCCGAAGCCAAGTGAAACTACTTTTTGGAATGGTAAATGAGTGGAACTACAAAATCATCCAAATGATCCAAAATAAAGTGATGATGAAGTGTAAGGTCTATCGACATCGGTTTCTATGACGTTCCAACCTAAAGTTGTACCGGCTGAAGAGGAAATTTATCTGCTGCCAGAATGTTGCCAGATTCGGGTCTTCGTGCTGAAGAGTGTTTCAAATAAGCCAGCCGCAACCGGTGATTAGGCTAATGACTATATTTTCGGTCGCCTGTAGTCTCGCAATGATCTAGTTCCCAAGCAGCAACTTACTGCGCGCACTGAGGAGCCAATAGTGCATGGCCTGGCCACAGCAACACTTGCGCGAGACCTAATAGCTGTTATATGGGCAGCTGTTATATGGGCAGTCTGCGGTCCAGAATGATGCCAAGTTATTTGGCAGTATCAGTCCCCTCGACAGACAATGGCCGTCTTGTGGCTGCTTATACTAATGTTCTTGCGCCTTGCCCATAGCGCGAACATTGCCGCGAATTCTTTGAGGCAGTTGGCTGCATTCTACTTGCAGGATGATCTTTACGTCACATAGACGTCATCTGCGAATGTAACCAACATCATCCTATCTGGATCGAAAACCATGTCAGCCGTGTAGAGGCAGTACAGTAGCGAGCCCAGTACAATACACTTTCTTGTGGCATGCCTGCTTGCATATTATAATTTGCAGAAATTGCTGAGTGAAAGCGGACCGCAAACTGCCTTCCTTCTAGATACGACCGCAATAAACTTAAGTACCATGTTAAACGCTTCTTTAATATGCAAGAAGAGTGCGCTGCAATACTCCTAATTGTTGAACGCCTGCAGTATTTGGTAGACGGCGCGATGCAGTTGTTCAACAGTGCTGTGGCCAGCTCGGAACCCAAACTGGTGTTCAAGAAGAGTCTTAGGGTCCTTTTCCATTTACAGTAAATAAGAATTAAACTTGAATTAAATGGAAACTATTAAATTTTACTATTTAAAATAAAGGATTTCCAGTAGGAACAAAATATTTTTGAACTTTATTACTTGCGCACCTTTAACTTTTTCAGAATCAACTTTGAATTGTTAATAAAGGTTCACAATTTTATCATGGTGCAGTTCGAACGATGCCATAATAGATCCAACTTAAATTTTCGGTCATAATAATCATCCAAACAGCACGCTGTGTGTGCTATATATAAAATCCAGATAACATATACCTGAAGCAGTGATATAAGTCCCTGGTCGCATTACCGAAATGATTGTAGCCAAAAGTGTTTCAGATTAATATGAGTTAAATTTGCCGATACAACGTTGATCACAGGAATTGGGAGTCTCTAAAACCTCACTGTGATGAATGTTGCATGAAGCTTTTCACCTACACACTTAGACGATCAAATTAGCTAAAGAACGGAAGGCATATGATGATTCGAAAAGCCATTACATCTCCGATTGTGCTCTTTAAAAGCTTTTAAAGAAATCATGATTTTCACCGAAAAATCATCTACAGCGATAAAGCTCGTTTTTGACTTTGTCAATAAATAAAATGTGCTTTAATGGACAGCAACAGACTCGTATGTGCTTCAAGAGCCTCCATTGTATCAACAAAAATTGACCGTCTGGTATGAATTTCAGCAGAAGCATGTGATTGGATCATAATATATGTTATTGTGATGAAAATGATTGCTATGTTACGATCGGTATTGCGTCATGTTGAAAGACTATTTTTCAACAGAATTGTATAGACTTGGCATCAATGATATGTTGTTTCACCAATATGGTATAAACTGGCACAAAGCTAGTCAAACAATTCTTCTATTGGAGGGAGAAGTGACGGTAACCGCGTTATATCGAGAAATTGTTTGCTCTATTGGCAACTTTTTCCATGCAATTGAGCTTTTTTATGAGTTACGTTAAGTCATTGGTTTATGCCAAGAGGAAAAATTTTCCGGCCTAAATATATGGAGTAGCGAAATATTGGCTCCGGAAATTCGATCACTGCAAACGTGCTTACGATGGTCATATGAATGAGACCGAGTACCATTGTTAAATGTAAGATAAGTTTCAGCTTTATATCTCAATAATTCTCTGTTTTATTTAAATACACAACTTGTATGTTCTTAATGAATTTGAGTTGAATATGAAATTTTTGCAGATATTGACTGTGGAACTGCGTTAGTGCAAACATTTTAAATAAGCTGCCATTCAACGAATATATTATATATCTGCTAATTATAGAAGACTTAAAATTTTTATTAAACTGACGTCGAAACAATTTTAAAAGCCGATGGTATATCAAAACTATCCTATGAAGGAGGCGATATAATCGATTAACAAAACACGTCATATCTTCGCATCCATGTGAGGTACAGAGATTTGTGGGGCGATGCTCCGCCAACGAGATCCATTGAAAAGTGAGGTCAGTTTGTTTATTAGGAACTAGCTGTACCCGGCACGCTTTGCTGTGCCCAGTAAGAATTATTTTCATTACACAATATATTCTCCTCCTACTCGACTCCAAGTAATTTTCTACTTCTTCCAGCAATATACAAATCCGATAAACCAAATATATTTTGAACTATGAAACTTTATTCTCTTTTTAGGCCCTGTACCGAAGGTACAAGAGCCTATTGGTTTTGTGCAAATGTATGTAACAGGTAGAAATAATAATCGGAGACCCCCCAAAGTTACCCCCATTATGGTCAGGAGCGATAGAGGAGTCGATATAGACATGTCCGTCTGTCCGTCTGGCCGTCCGTATGAACGAAAGGATCTCGGAAACGGTAATAGATAGAGACTTCGTGTTTTTTGCATTCGACTAGGACTGCTCCGGAATTTTACAAGTTTATTTTAAAATCTTGCCCCTCCCCCCCCTTCCCCATAAAATCACCACCAAGGGTAAAAATTTCTTCGGCACAAAAAAAAGTAAGTATGCCAGTATAGAGATATCGTCCTTCTTAGCAAAAATCCGAGTTCATCAAAATCGGATAATAAATGACGATTTTATAAGCAATTGAATTTGAGCGACCCCCCTTTTCGTTTCATACATAAAAAAATGTTTTAAAAGGCACTTAGTCGTGCAGAGAGAAGTGGTCATGTGTTTGGTCATAAGCTAGGGGAACATTTAATGTGTTTGTTAGGCGATCTGCACTGGTACAGGGCCTCTTACAGTCGGTTACGCCCGACTGAAATTTCCTTACTTGTTTTTTTTAATTTTATTACTTCATCCGATCCTATTCACATGTATACCAAATTTCATCCATGTACTTCAAATAGATGCAAAGACATGTTGAATTTTGTTTATCGCTTGTATGGGGGTGGGGCATAGCCCCCTCCGATTTTGAGCAAACCAAGTACGATTACTTTTCCCGATCCCATTACCATGTGTAATAAATTTCGTCCTCGTACCTCAGATGGATGCAAAGATATGTTGAATTTTGTTTATCGCTTGTATCGCTCAGACCAAACTTAGCCTATGTTACTCAGGGTGAATGTGGCTTTCCAACGGTGAAAGAATTTTTGAAATCGACAGAGTAGTTTTTGAGTTTATTCATTACAAACACACACACAAAATTACAAATCTTTCCTCTTTATAATATTAGTATAGATATAGATATACACATATACATAAATAGAACTAACAGTAGTTTTTACTAGGCGCTGCAAAGCGTGCTGGATACAGCTAGTAGCGTATAAATATAATAAAGCTAGGAAGCCTTGCAAACTGTTTCCTCAAAAAATGTCTGGAAATATATTTTCTGTTGATGAAACTTCCTTTCAAAACTCATTGAATAAATTGTACGGCTAAGTAATACACGCAATTGACTGCACATTGATCGAAGTTCGTGACATCATTTGGTTAGAAAAATTATTGGAGATTTTTTAATAACCTAATGATGGCACAAACTTCGGTCAAAATTATAGAGCAGTCAATTGCGTCTATGTTCTAAAAATCTGCTAAAATATGTACTTTTTACGTAACTCATATTGGAAGAATGCTTTAAAGTTGGGTATTTCCTTAACCATGAAAGACACAAAAATCATCCCTACTGCGAAACCAGAAAACTCGACACTTTTAAGATCTTATTTAATTAGGAGACCGTCAAATGTCATTCGGTCACGACCGTATTTAGTAAGGCGCACTAACTGCTGTTTTCTTGTTCGAGCTAGTGCCAGTAGTTTTGTCCACCAATCAAGTTTTGGACCCCCCATATAGATCAGGAAAGGGCAATTAAAACCAGGCTAAGCCACCACCCTGAAACCAACAATATCACATGCCGACTAAGTTTAACAAAAGTCTAGACCCAGAGACTAGACTTGACATACCCGAAGGATTTTGATGTGCTGAATCCGAATCCGTGCTCGAGATATCCTAACCTTAAAGTAAACAAACGCGAGTTTTTGCAGTTATGATATCTCGAAAACCAGACGTATAGGAGCAATTTCGAGCACGGATTCGGATTCAACGCATCAAAATCCTTTGAGTACGATAGGTCTAGTCTTTGGGTTAAAAATTTGTAGGCCTGTGTTATATTAAGAAACTTGCTGTTTCCAGGCTCAGGTGGTTAAGCTTGCTTATGGTTTGGTAGGGGTGGTTTTTAGGGGTTGTTTTTTGAGCTTAAGAAAAATTCTAACCTGATGGGGTGAATTGGACCTTGGATTTGGAATCAGCGACCAAAATCACAAGATCAATATGGTCTGGTCCCAGGCAGAATTTTTTAGATTTTTTTTGTGGATGGGTTAATATGCTTAATTGTAAAATTTCAAATACCAATATTTCGGTGAAAAAAAAAAAAAAATATTATACATCCAAGCTGCGTTTGATAGAGTATTACACATCGGACTGATCTGCAAATTAACTATTTTAAATATGCCCAAAATTATACAAAACTTCTTTTTAGATAGATTGTTTTAATTATTTATGGATGGAATTAAATCAAACAGAATGTTTATTTGTATTGGTGTTGCTCAGGCCTCTTTGCTAGATCGCATTCTTTATACTATTTACATATATGATATTTCCAACTTGGAAAATCGTAAAATGGCAGTACTCGCTGGTGCTACGGCATTATACTACCGTAAAGTAATCTAAACATTCTTGGAAATTATTTTAGCCGAAGGAAAATTAAACCAAATGCTAACAAAACCAACGCTATATATATTACCAAAAACCGTAAGCATTATTTCTTTAAAAATACTGAACTAAAGCTGATTGGGTGCGAATTAAAAAAAGTGCACTATGTTCGATACCTTGGTCTTTTTCTAGACAAAGAATTCTTTTAATGAAGATATTAAGATAAAAGTATTGATAAAATGTCTATTTTGTACGCTTTAATAAGCCGCATTTCTCAATTATCAGTTCAGAACAAATAACCTGTGCAAGGACCCTTATAATTAAATTACAAAATTTGCAAAACATGTTAATAAAAACGATTTTAAATCTTTCGTTTTCCTTCTCAACTGAACAATAACTGAACAATAAAGCAAATTTGAAATTGAAAATAAATTCAATATGTTTGCCCTTTGATTTAAAAATGAAAATTATTTCTACTAAATATGATGTTTAAAACTGTAAGTGGCAAATTTTCAGGATAAATAATTTTTATAAATAAATTAGTTAACTCGTAAATCAAAGTATAAAATATTTGGATTTACTAAGATTTTTCTCTGAGTGTACGGTTATCCAATGGCAATTCGGGTTTTATTATGCCATTAAGAGCTTAAAAATCACAAACTCTAAAGATAAATCGGATTTTAAAAATGGTGTATTTATTTTCCAATAAATATTTCAAATATTTGTTTTAAAAGCCGATTTGATGCATGGGTCGTATGCGCAATCTGTGCAGAAAGGTAAATTATATAAAAGTGCTTAGAGATTAAGGTGCGTCGAATATAAAACAGAATAGTTTCACAATTAAGATGCTAATATGATGATTTTAGATAATTTACTACCAAATGACCTAGTCTAGCTCAAAGGATATCGATGCGATCAAAGCAGAGATATGTAATTTTAAAATTTGTAACAAAAATATAATGGAAGGTTGTCAAAAGCGTTTTTTTTTTTTTTTTTCAAATTTTGGTATGAAAACATCCTGGCCAAGAATATTGCAGCAATTCTTTAGCCAACTTTGGTTTCTTCGCAAAAGAGTTGCATGCTTTAGAAAACTTTTAATATTTAATATCAAACAAAAATTCGAAATAAGTAAATTAGAACGAAATTGTGAAAATGACTAGAAGGATATTTCTAGTATTATTTTTTCAGCAAACTACAGAATTAAATTGAAATAGAAAATGTGCATTAAAAACTCTGAACAATTTACAAACAATTTTGACCGAAAGTGCGTGTATTAAAGGCCAACGAAGTGAAAAATGCATTCGAAATGCAACAATTGCAAAATTTTCTGTTCATGTTAAATAAAGCTGGATGTCGATAAATTTTACGCTTTGCACTCTCAGTCCGTCCGTTCGTCCGTGCTCCCCCGGAAGCGGAGTGTAATTAAATAAAGCAGCACAAAAGCTGTTCTGTGTGCATTTGTGTGTTTAGTGGGCGAATAAGTGGGCGTGTCTCTGGTCGAGTATGTAAGTATTCGCATAAAAAGCATTTGCACACACAAGGCTGGCTCTTTTCTGTGAAATAATTTTGCATTTGTTAAATGCATTTGTAAATAGCAAAATGCCCGACAAAGAAGAGTGTTGTAATGCTCTGCCACAATGTTTCGCCCCGTTGCGTTTCGCCACAGCTCATCACCCAAGTTACTTTTGTACATTAGATGCTTTCAAATATACCAATTTGGATTTTCGTATGGATTTAAGTGCTATTTAGATTTGAATATCAATTGCATAATTTATGTTTGTTAAATTACTGAAAATTGATTGCAATAAATTGTGCTAATTTCTAGTTTATGCAATTGTCGGGTGTGAAGAAGGCTATAAAATTTAAATTTGATGCAATTAGTAATAATGACATCTTACAGTTTAGTACTTATTAAAAAACAAAAAGCAATAATTACGGAGAAAATAGCAGTTTAAACTAAAAATATACTGCATCTCACAGGTATTAAAAATATTTTTAGTTTTGAACTTAAACAATTTGCTATTTCAATTTCTGCTCGTCTATCTGTTCTTTTTAAACTCTTCATAAAACAAGCCAAATTTTCTAAGAGCCTTATTATTATTATTGAATATTTGAAACAATTTTATTTTTTACCTTTTCTAGAGTTCCGCAGGTCAATCAAACAAAGAATTTTCTTGTGTTTATTAAGCATTGGCCGAATGAACTTAATGACCCTAAACTTCTGTTTACTTGTTTTGTTTGACCAATGAAACCCATCCGTTGCTTTGCTTCTCTTCTCTGTTAAATCACTAAAATTTTCTGTTAACTATTTGCAGAAAAGCTCCACTTTAACAGAAAGAAGCAATGCTTTAACAGAGAAGGGCTTTGTTTTAACAGAAAATAGCAGTTTATCTTTAAGATCTATGTTACTTATCACTGTGATTGGTTTATATTAAATGAGTTAGGTTCAGTTTGTTGAGGAATGAGTCGAGTTTGCTTAAGTTTCGTTGACTAATATTATTGATCAGTTTTTTCATTGTTAATTGCAGTGTTTGATTAGATGATCTATGGTTAGCAGATTATTGTTGCGAAATAGCATATTGTGTGTCCGAATCGAAGCCTTGTGAGTATGGTTGCATGCTGGCTTGTGGTGGACAGAAGATCAACCATGAACGCTTCTTATAATAAATTTTTTCAGAAATATGTTCAAATTATCGTATTTCTCGCACGAATGAGTAATAGGAATGGGAGAATATACATTAGTATTGTGAAGACCATCTTGATCCTTCTTTTCGGAGCGTCTATGAAGAGTCTCTAATACTAAGCTATATATAAACTTGGTTTCAGTTACAACATCCGCACAAAAAACGAATGATAAACTCTGATACTTTACGAATAATTTATGAAACTCTGAATTTCGATTTCGACAAAAAGAAACTATAGTTTTAGGTTCCAGAAATGTCTTCCTTCTGCAAACATAAGTCTCTAATTATCATTCAACTCAGACGGATACAAATGACGAAAGTGCCGAATCCAATTCGCTAGAACCATGTTCATCTCTTGACAATTCACTTTTATCAGGCTTTTAAATATTTTCTGTTAATTCCGTTAATTTCTCTCGCAAATTACGCGCGGAACCCAACTATTGTTAAGATCTATTTTCATTTTCAAAATCAGATTCCACATTAGCCAACTTTCCAGTTAACGTAGAACCGCGGTCACTGGATGACGACGACTGCATGCCTGCTTTCTAACCCTGTCTAATCGCCGATAATGAGGATCCGCTCCTCTGCATCTTAAAACGCTTCCTTGTGCCTGCCATGACGGCATAATGTTGATTCTACGTAGAAGGTTGACGCTGCTGACGCATCTCATGCGACTAGTTCCAATTTCTAGTAACTATTAGAATTATTTAAAAAAAAATTAATTAAGCAGCGTAAGCCATATAAAATAGGCTTCAAAGCAATAATCGATGGACTCTGGCGGATAACGAGCCTTGGATGTAGGACTATGCAAGAAGAGTTTAAGCAATGACCAGACTTCAGTCCCGAAATACAGTTTGCTAATGATTTATTCTATCGGCTATGGTGTTACGATGTTATGGGGTTATTGGGTTATGGGAGTTTTTGCTTTTAAGTACTTGGGTTTTTGAAGAGTCTGCAGCAATGTCATATGTTGATTTGCTTTATGATATAATTCCTTGGTTATGGGTTCGAAATTTAAAGTTTTTTAAAGTTAAAACAAAAACCTAAATTATGGGTTCAAATGAACCTCAGATTGTAGCGACCCTAAACTTATAGTTATGGTAAGACTTAGCTTGATTTTAATATTTTGGACACGATTTTTTAAATTGTTGAGGTGTTCATCTGTGGCTATATTCATTTGGAGGCTACTGTCATTGCTGGTATTTTTTAGTATATGTCATTTGGTTGATGCGTAAACAAAAATTGTTTCTATTCATTTGAAATTGTCGAACTTTGTGTCAGGTAAAGTGTTTTTGCGGGGAGTTCTTCTTCATTGGTATAACATGAAGAAAAGTGCTACCGAAAGTCATCGTAATTTAGTGAAGGTTTATGGTTACCATGCTCTAGCTGAACGAACATGGCAGAAGTGGTTTGCACGGTTTAAAAGTGGCTTTTTCGACTTACGTTTGAAGATGAAGAATTGCCTGCATTGCTCAATGAAGATGCGTGCCAAACACAAATAGAACTTGCAAAAGCTTTGGGTGTTGATTAAACAAACATTTTTACGCGTTTAAAAGCATTGGGATTCATCCAAAAGCTTTGAAATTAGGTGCCGTATGAATTGAAACCTAGAGACGTCGAACGGCGATTCTGCATGTCGGAAATGTTGCTTGAACGCCAAAAAAAAAATGAAATTTTTTCATCGAACTGTCACTGGTGATGAAAAATGGATTCATTACGATAACCCCAAGCGCAAGAAATCGTATTGAACAAGGGTGTGTTGTATTATGAGTTCAAAAAATCGGGTCAGACGATCAAAGGGGACCACTACCGAACACATTTGAGTCGTTTTAAGATAGCGATCGCGGAAAACGACCAGAATATACGACCCAGACACAAATTCATAATTTTCCGTTACGACAACTCTCTACGATGTTGCAGGACCGGTTAAAAACTATTTGGAAATCAATGAATTCTGGACAAGGGATTTGACCTCCGGCCAAGATGGTTGATTTCCGGACAAGGCCATTGACCTCCTAAGCTAAGGCAAGGCAACTGAATGTATTCCGTCAATACAAAAACAAAACCAAACTCATCGTCATATCTCTGCATATAAGAGGTTGTATGCATCTCAACCAAGCGGGTACATTAGCTTAACCGTGTGACCACTTCAAAGGATTTTTTAACGATGTTCAGTCGTTATCCGATTGAGTTTTGTCATTACTTCGTTACTGTAGACGAAAAATGGATCCATCATTTTGTTCAGGTCTGTCATCGGATTCGCATAAACTCTGTGATTTCTCTTTAGATTTATTTAAAACTAATAGTTCAACATGGTCGATTTCAACAAGCCCACCATAACCGGTCACTCGATCTACAAGTGCGGTGGTATCGACAAGCGTACCATTGAGAAGTTCGAGAAGGAAGCTCAGGTATTTGGATAAATTATAAACCGAACGTGAGAGTGGTATCACCATTGATATTGCTCTATGGAAGTTCAAGACAAGTACTACTTCACCAGTAGTGACGTCCCTGGCCACAGATATATCAACAAGAACATGATCACTGGTACATACCACGCCCATTGCGCTGTGTTAATTGTTGCAGCCGGTGCTGTCGGTGAACTCGAAGCTGGTATCTCCAAGAACGGTCAGACTCGTAAGTACGCACTGCTCGCCTTCACCTTGAGTGTCAAACAGTTGATTGTTGGTGTTAACAAAATGAACTCGTCGGACCATACAGCGAGATTCGTAATGAAGACATCAAGAAGGGAGTGTCTTCGTTGATTGCTGCTGAATTTACCACTCGGGTCATCGTGTTGAGCCACCCTGCCCAGATTGCCTGGGTGGCAATCCAACATGGTTACACTCCAGTGTTGAATTGCCAAACCGATTACATTGCTTGCAAATTCATCTAAATCAAGAAGAAGATCGATCGTCGTTCAGGCAAGACCACCGAGGATCAGCCCAAATTCATCAAATCTGGTGATGTTGCTATTGTCACCTTGGTGCCATCCAAGCCACTGCACATTGAGTCCTTCTCAGAGTTTCTCCCACTGTGTCGTATCGCTGTCCGTGATATGAGGTAGACTGTCGCTGTCGGTGTCATCAAGTCGGTTAACTTCAAGGATGCTTCCGGAGGCAAGGTTACAAGGCTGGCAAGGGCAAGAAGTAGCTGCTATCCATTGCATACTACATATTAATTAACAAATACAAATCATACCACACCAGATGCTAAGGAACAAGCAAGACTTGTCGGCCAACAAGTTTATGGCCACAGTTATTTGTCATTCACATCGATTACCTTGAAAAGGATAACACGTAGGATAAAAATTATTGCGAGCTTTGGGGAGATTCAATTTTAAAATAGTTGAATTTCCGAGATTCATACGGACGGACAGACGGACTTGGCTATATTGACTCCTCCTGATCCTCCTGACAATAATGGGGGTAACTTTGGGAGAACTTCCACTATTATTTCTTACTGTTACATACATTTGCACAAAACCAATAGGCTCTTGTACCTTCAACGTAGGGTCTAAAAAGTATAAATAAGTACATATTTATATATATTTTGCACGATTTAATTAATTTTTGCTTCTATAAAAAGAATATTTAATAAAACAAATAAATTTATTTATTTGGCAGGCAGTTGGCGCTTTGGTTGGATACTCTGCGACATTTGGATATCCTTGGATGTACTTCTTTGTACTGGCTCCATTCTAAGCTTGTGCGCCATTAGTCTGGATAGGTGTGTATGCATTCAATAATGAATAATTTAACTTCAGCAAATTCTGTAAATTGGCTTCATTTACAAGAAGATCTTATATAAACATTAAATATTCTGAAATTGTTGAAATTAATCTTGTCCAGAAGATGTAAACTAAATATTCGATGAGTGCATAAATTAGCTATCATCCGTCCGTCCGTACTTTGTACCTGTAATCCTTAATCTCTGAAACTGTAAAAAACAGAAAGATCAAGCTTGGACTTTCAGATGCAAATTATTCATACATAGGAAATGTGTGACACGTTATAGCTTGCCAAGCCCACTGCACACACAATGCGCGTTTTTGTGTCCTATAAGCTCGAACTACATGCATATTATTCGAACTGTTTGATGTCAGGCTCAAACATTATATTGCATGTTGCAAACTATATTACCCACTGCTGATGCAATTGGTTCAGAAAGAATAATAATGGCTTTAAAAGTGTATGGCATGCATAAACTTCCTCCAGTATATCGACATGACAAAGTTTGTAGGATATTTCGCAGTACTTTACGCACTTACTTTTTTATACAAAGTATTTTTATATCCTTCACACATTGTGTGAAATAGTATTATAAGTTTGTTCGAGTTGTTGTTACGCGCTTAAAGTATCCCATAAAGCATATAAATTCTTACCAAACAAACCCACTTTGGATTCTTAGGTGCAGCAAATACTACTTTTTTTTCGTTCTTTGAAGCAACTAAGTACACAATTTGAAACTTTGTGTGAAGTGCATAAAAAGCTTCGGCTCAACCGAAGTTTAATTTTTTTCGCATTTTCTTTAGAATTGATGTCATTCACAACGAAACGCACACACAGACACCTTTACACACATTCTCGCAATGTTGCAATAAAGACATAAAAAAGGTGCGAATAGTGAGAAAAAAAAACAACACTTTTTGTGCACAATTTATTTGTTGACGTTTTTATTACACGCAGGCAGCACCCATTCACATTCACCTTATTGACCTAGAGCACCTTACCGGCTCCCTCCACCAACTGCTGCATCAATTACAGTGTGTAGGGAGGGACGTGCGAAGCATGGACTGTGCGTAGTTTACACAGTACATGACTCGACGACGGTGGATTGGCACAGCTTTTGTTGAAGTTTCAATTACATTTTAATGGCATTTCGCAGTTTCTGTTTTCCGCACTGTACACGTGACCTTCCTCTCTCACTCTCTGCCATACACCTTCGCTGAACGCCATTGTTTTTAGCTTTATTAACAACGCATGTTTTATTTATATCTGCTTCTTCTTCAGTTTTTTTTTTAGTCGCCTTGTTTATTTCACTTCCACGTTTTTCTTCCGTTTTCCGTTTCATTTTTCTGCAATTTCTTTTCTTATTTTTTTTTCTAGATATCTCGCCGTGACACAACCCTTGACGTATTCAAAGAAACGTCGCTCGAAACGCTTGGCGCTCTTCATGATTTTCGTCGTTTGGGTGACGGCGCTGTCAATCACATGTCCACCGTATTTGGGCTGGTAAGTTTAATTCGACGTGCGCTCGATGGATGATTTGGTCTGTCTGCATTTTACGACAAGAACGCTTTGGCTAATGGATGCCGCCGGAAATGTGTACGCCATAGCCGATGGCAGTGCCGTTGCGTGTGTGTTTGTGTGAGTGTATCCGGTATGTGTGAGTGGGAGTGCTTTACTTGATTCTCGTTTGATCGCAGAACTAATTTAGGCTGTTAATGAGTGGAATTGGCATGACGACCCTAAATTTAATGAGTTTCTAATGAGATTTGCGGTTGGTGTGGTCACTTCGAGATTTGATGCGTAATTAGCAGTCTTAATGGGTACACAAATGTTCAGCATGATTTTCAATTTTACTCAAATCAACAACTCCATTTTTTTATTTCCATTCCACAGAAAGAAAAAATTTGCTTCGGCAAATGGAAGACAAATGAGAGAAACGAAATCAATTTGTTTGACAAGGAAAACGAATTAGATGTAATTAAGATGTTCTTTTTAATTTAATCCGCAGGCTAAACAAAATCAAATCGTAAGGAAAAAAATGAGTACGGTTTCTATTTTAAGAAAAAAATTCAATAGCGCTCAGAATAGGACATTCTTCTATTGCTGTTTGTGTGAAAATCTCAGGATGGATGTTGTATAAGTCGGTTGGATGTGTGTATAAATAAATATTTTTTGTTGTCATTTTGCAAATACTAGTTTTTTTTATAAAATCTTTATAAACGGAAGCTACGCCCAGCAGCATCTCTGCGTATTTTGACTTTTTGCGGGGTTATTTCTCCTGTGCCACGTCATATTCGCTGTTTTGAGATTGTTTCCAATTAGTTGTAAAAGCAACAGGCTTTAAAAGTAAGACGGGTTTTTATGGTATTAATGAGTTTCATATGATACACAGTCTGCTTTTGATGAAGTAGCTAGATTTGCTATTGTCTGCTTTCAACAGCACTGATGTGGATTCGTTAAATCTTAATGTAAAAATACCTTAAGCCAAATACGAGGGGCACTATTTATATTTCGGGAAGTGACAATAAAGTTTGATATTATTTAGCATGAACATACTCACAACGTTTTTATGTACAAGCGCTATTTGTGTTGTTTACAGTGAGTTCAAAAATTCAATTTGGTCAAAAAAAAGTAAAGAAAGGAAAGATTTTCGTGGAATTATTTTGCACAAATTTCGACATGGACTATCTCAACAAGTGTGTGTTGATGAATGGAGTTCTTTGTATGGCGATGAAGCATCATCTAGAACCACTTTATATCGTTGGTATGGTGAATTCAATCATGATCGTAGTTCGTCGTTGAATCGTTGAGGAGATCATCATCATATCGTGAGATTGAGGAATCCCAAAACATTTGTTCCAGTTAAAAAGTAAGTTAGATAAGGCTAGAAATATAAAAACAGCCCTTGTTAAATCTGTTCAAAGCCATTAGTTAATCGGCTCGTTTCAAAATAATTAAAGGAACAAAAAAAGCTGTGAAAAGTCCTGTCAAGCAAGGATGATGTCATCTGTGTCCATGATCAAAACATGTAAAGATTGAAGAGAAGTGCGAATGATGTGTGAATCACATTACTTATATTAGTACGGAATGCTTACTAAACGCTGAAGGTTCTGGATCATACCTTGAAAACTATACATCTTTTTAATAGCTTTAAACAATATTTGTATTTAATTTTAACCGACTTGAAAAAAAAAAACTATTAATTCATCAGAACCAATTATAAAAACCTAGTTAATGATAATTAAAATTCCTATTAATTTGTCTCAGAAAGTTTTGGTGAACTGTGAAGGAAGTCAATTGAAATAAAATTCAATCAGTTTGTCGATCAAGTCATTTATAAGATTATGACTAATAACTTCTTCTTGAAAGTATTTAAGTGCGATTTTATTCAATATTAAATAGAACCAAAAATTTTCGATTTAATAAAATGGTTCGAGTTTGCCATATCATCCGTTAAAACTGTTTAAATAAGAAATTCAATTACCTTTATTTAAAGCTCTAGCATCATGCGATATGGATCAATGCCCCAATTTATGTTTGGCTGCAGTATATCAGCTATATATATATCGAGTACAGCAGCGGTCCAAGCAAGCTTTCTTGTGATACACCGGCATTCACGTCGTACCTCACAGATATAGCTGAGTGAATTACCTTCCTAAAAGGTACGACCGTGTTGGAAAAAGTGCGTTTTATTCAAATACCTTCAATGGAGATTCATTTCGTTGACTAGCAAACCAATTAATTGTTGAAAAGTTTAGTTTTCCACAATTATAAGATCCTGTACCAAAGGTACAAGCGCCTATTGGTTTTGTGCAAATGTATGTAACATGGTCGGATACCCCCCAAAGTTACCCCCATTATGGTCAGGAACGATAGAGGGGTCGATATAGCCATGTCCGTCTGTCAGTCTGGCCGCCCGTATGAACGAAAGGATCTCGGAAACGGTAATAGATAGAGACTTCGTGTTTTTTGCATTCGACTAGGACTTCTCCGGAAGTTTACAAGTTTATTTTAAAATTTAAGAAGTGGTATTAAGCTTGGTCATAAGCTCGGGAAACATTTAATGTGTTTGTTAGGCGACCTGTACTGGTACAGGGCCTCTTACAGTCGGTTACGCCCGACTGTGATTTTCTTACTTGTTTATTATGTTGTAGCTATGATCAGCAAATAATGTGGTCATTATTATTGTAGAGTGTGTGAGGGTAGTATCTTAAATAAATTTCTACATATGACTCGAATTTTAACAAGAATTTGCCCATGACAAGGATTTTGAGATATTTGTACATGAAAATAGGGAACTTAGACTATGAGATTAGACAAGATTATGGTAAATTTAAAAAAAGCTTCTTTAGAGTGACTGATCGAAAAAAAAAAAATACGAGACGAAAACGGGGACGACTTTGCATAGTTTTATTGCTGCTTTGTATAAAGGTGCACGGCAGTGCATACTTTTAGGAGTTCATTGCAGATCGAAATCATAAAAATTTGCATCGTTCTGCAGTCTAAAAACTGTTGATGACAAACTATTAAAGTTAAATCAAGATCAAGTCGTATTACAATTGAGTTGATTGTGTAAGGTGAATAAGTTATTTGTGAATAAATTTTGAGCTGAAACTTCTTTAGGGCTGGTAGGGTAAGTCGGCTGAATGAAAAAGCCGATCGAAACGAAAACGGGGATGTTCTGAGGTGGGGAGTAATAAAGAGTGGGCGGTCTATCAATACATGTACATCACCGCACACATACTCCGGTCTCGTCGCACCATCGTACAGAAAAGAAAAAGAAAGAATTCCTCTCGGAAATAAACGGATCCTATTCACTTACAACACTGAGAGACTTCTTTCGTTGTGGTGTTTGCTTCAACTGATTTTGATGGTCATTCTTATTAGTGAATAATGACGGAATTTTTGGTAGAACTATAATGGTGACACGAAAAGTGTGGCTGCGGATTCGCTGTCGAACTTCCCTCCACTAACACGCAGACCTAAATAAGCTGAACGCCCTACATGATCAGAACTGTAATACAGGTCGTCAGTATTGCGGAATGCTTGAGTCGTTGACAAAATATAACCTGAAATTCACGCATTGTCAGTCATGTGCTAAATTTGTTAATTTTACTCCTCAAGAAATTTCAGTCTATCGCGCGTGATCCTTCAAATATTCAGCACTTCCGCCATTCAGTTTGTGTTTAGAAGCTGTGTACGAGGGGAGTTTGATAAATCAGTGATTTTATGTAAAATTTTGACTCAGGTGCGCTTTGATTGAAAGCAACCAACCTCGTAAATTTTAACATAAATGAAGAAAATGGAATTTGGAGAATCTCTATAAGTACTATAGAGATTCTGCATCGTCAGTTTCAATAGTAAAGAAGTGTTTTAAAGAGTTTTATTGTGTCCGTAATAGCACAGGTGACGCCTAAATTTCAGATATCCTCGAAAAAGCTATGGTATGATATTGGACGATCTGAGGATAAGAGTGTGTGAGGTGTTGGAGGCTCTAGGCATCTCAGGTATACTTAATTTTACATGTCCAATTAGGACATTAGGAGCTATCTACGCGATTGCTCACACTCGGTAATATGCACAACTGTGTGACCACTTCAAAGTAGTGTTTGGCGATGTTTAGCCGCAAACCAATCGAGTTTCTGCGCCATTTCGTTACCGTAGACGAATATTGGATCCAGAACCAGGGACTAAGGAACAATCAGGAAAATGGGTTGCATCAAAGAATACAAAGTTGGGACTTTCGGCGAACAAGATCATGGCCACAGTTTTTTGGGATGAACGCGGTGTAATTCATATCAAGACAATGCACGGGTGCACACATATGTAGACACCATATCAAGAACAGCTACGAACAGCTAACCCATCCAGTATATTCTCAAGATTTAGCCCCTGTGAGTATTTCCTGTTTATAAACCTAAAATGGCTAGAGATATAGGTCGAATGAAGAACACATCTTGAAACTAATACCTAATTCAAAAAATGAAATACAAATTGTATGAAAGTGAAAACGACCCTAAAAACCTTTCGAAGCATGATAGAGTAAATGTCAGAAGGTATTGATCATAATTTGAGATTTTTTGTCGAATTTTTTTCAATTACTTTTTATGCACACCCTGTAGACTTTCTGTAGATATAAAACAAGCAATTTTAGAATTTCATTCATTAAGCTACAAAATAGCAAACACTTTTGCGAGTACTTAATATGAATGTCGCATTTAGAGTAAAATTCTTCAATCGCAGTTCGGCAATAAATTGTCCAACTGTCCAAAAGACACATATCTCATTACCAACATAAAGGAAGCAAATCTGTTGAGTTCCGTTTCTCAGTTCGTTAAACTTTTTCTCTATTTGGTGAAAAACCCAAACTGCATAGTTTGAAGCAACTTTTAATGAAGTAAATTTATTTCGTGTGCAGCGGCAGCGGTAGCAGTTGCACCAAATGACTGTTGAAATTTTGTGGGTGTTCAGTTTGTTTGTGGCATGCGGTTTACGTGCGGTCTTCATCGGATTTACTATGTACTCGCGTACGTACTTAGTCATCTGGTGGGAGAGTACGAGTATGAATGTGTATTTGTCTCCTTAATCGAGTTGCACACTTTTCGCTGACACTTCTCATGTTTTACACACAATAATAAACTACGCTCTGTTGCACTTTTCATTCTTCATAGCCAACCGAGCGTCTCATCAGTCCCACATCCATCCGGACCGACCCTTATGTCTGATCTCATTGCATTCACTTATGTCACATTTTCATTGCTT
This sequence comes from Leucophenga maculata, assembly GCA_035044805.1. NCBI lineage: Eukaryota > Metazoa > Arthropoda > Insecta > Diptera > Drosophilidae > Leucophenga > Leucophenga maculata. The sequence goes on from JAWNNP010000842.1 coordinate 43,101, forward strand.
GCAGGTACGAGCCGGGACGTCGCCAGCAGGGATACGTCGACTGTCGCTATAATCAGAATAAGGGATATGTGGTCTTCTCTGCAATGGGTTCATTTTTCATTCCGCTTTCAGTGATGCTCTATGTGTACATGAAGATTGGTTATGTGCTGACATCGCGGCGACAGCGAATTGTACGCGACGCGGTAAGTACCGACAGACCGTCTGACCGACTAACAAAAACGACTGAGCTAGATTCTAGGAAAAAAGATAATTTCATCGCCATAATATAGAAGCGACATTCATTCAAGTGTGATTTATACGACATGGCTACCGTGTCCGTCTACGGTTTTATATATAGGTATGTGTACTTCATAATGTGGTCGCTCATGGCTGTAGTTAGTAGCTGGGATTTATTTGAAAACTTAACAGTTCGTATCTCTTGATTTCAGACATAAGAATGTAAATTTAAAATGTAAAATTAAAAAGCTGGCAGAGAATGTTTTATATATTCTTCTCTCATAGTGTGAATACTATTTGTATTATAAGTTTATAATCGAGAATAAGATGTACTGCCATGTTTTAGAGGAACTCTGCTTTACTGGCTGCTTTGTAGCTTCCATTGTATGTGGATCATTGTGATCTTTAGGGGCTGATGATAGTGATAGAATGTCAGACATGGTGCAGCTTGAGACACGCTATTCATAACTTGACTATGAGCATTACCATGAGCGTCATTTCGTCAGACTCAATCACGCTCCATGCCTCTGCGGAATACAGTACGACCGGGAGTATCAGCGTCTTAAAGATCTTGATTTTCGACTTTTGAGAAAGGACTTTACTACTAATTTGCTTGCTCAGCCCAAAATAGCATCTATTTGTGAGAGTGATTCGTCGCCTGATCTCCAGGCTGACGTCGTTGTTGCTGGTTATTTCCGTTCCAAGATAGACGAAGTTTTCTACAATATTGAAGTTTAAATTCTCTATTATCACTGATCGTCCAAGACGCGATGATAGCGTGCGAGAAGACACCAAGTATTTCGTCTTCTCCTCATTCACCGATAGACGCATGAGCCGAGACTGTTTTTCAATCTCTGAGAACGCCTTGCTGACTCGCCATTCCTGCGTGCCGATGATATCAATGTCATATGCTTACGCGATCACCTAGTGCTGACAGGGCGTCGAAAAACTTCGATCGTATCGGTGTGTCGAAAGCGGCTTTATAGTCGACAAATAGGTGGTATGTGTCTTTGTTGTACTCACGGGTCTTTTCCTAGATTTAGCGTTATGTGAATATTTGGTCACTGGTCGACCTTTTTGGTCTGAAGCCACTCTGATATCGTCCTATCAATGAATCCGTATATGGCTTCAGTCTATTACAAAATACACGCGAGAGAATCTTATAACTGATGGAAAGAAGACTTATTCCGCGGTAGTTGGCGCAAACAGTGGGGTCTCCTTTCTTACAGATAGGACAGAGAACCCTGAGATTCCAGTCATTGGGTATGCGTTCATCGGACCATATCTTGCATAAAAGTTGGTGCATACTCATAACCAACTCTTCGCCGCTGGCCTTAAATAACTCAGCTGGCAGCCCATCAGAGCCTGCTGCTTTGTTATTTTTCAGCTTTCTAATAACTGATTTGACCTCGTTATAGTCCGGTGACTCTACAATAGTGCCATCATTAACTGATGGTTCTGGTGTCATTTCTCTATCGGCGGGATAGTGCGCTTCAACGTCTCCAAGTAGGTTAAAAAACTAACTCCTTTATAATCTCAGTGATTTCTGTTCAATCGTAACCATATTTTTTATATTTTCATGCTTAAAGAAAGTGAAGAAAGTGTTGTAAGCCTTAAGTCAGACGCTTGAGCTTTTGATAGAATTTTCGAGCTTCATTTCTGTCATATAACATATCAACATTCTCAAACTCCCGCCTTTCTTGCTCCCTTTTCTTGGGTCTGAAAAGGCGTTTCTCCTCTCTCCGTTTCTTTCGATATCGCTCTCTAACAGCTCGCGTTTCACCCGACTGCAGAGTTCGCTAATAGGATGCGTTCTTCTCTGAAGTAGCATTGCGACACTCCTCGTCGTACCAAGAATTCTTCACAGGTTTTTGTATAACCAATGACATCCTTGGCAGCCCTATCCATGGAGTGGGTGATATGTTTCCACTGCTCACATGTATCTTGAAAAGACGGAGAGGTTTCCCGGAGTAGTCGGGAGAGCGTGTTTGAGAGTGCTTCGGCAGTCTGTTCTGATTGCAGCTTGCCGAAGTCTAGCTTTCGTTGCATCTTGGGACGTGCGGTGTGCACTACGCTGACGGTTGGGCCAAAGATTCCTTTCTTTCTAATCGTGGCATTGAAATCGCCAAGTACGACTTTTACATCGTGTTTGGGACAGCGCTTGTACAGACGTTCCAAGCGCTCATAGAACTCATCTTTAGCATCGTCGTCTTTCTCTTCAGTCGGGGCGTGCGCACAAATCAGGCTAATATAAAAATATTTAGCCTTGCTTCGTATCGCGGCTAAACGTTTGGCAACAGGCGTGAACCTGGAGACGAGGCCACTTAGTTTTTTACTCACCACGAAGCCACTTCCGAATTCGTGCTTACTCGCAAAGCAGCTGTAGTAAATGTCACAGGATAGTTTTAGAGAAAGCCTATCCTATCCATAGGATATCTTGGATTGCAATGATTTCAGCCTTGCATCTTTTGAGGATATCAACCAGCTGTATATTTGCACCATCCCAATTAAGGGTGCGGACATTCCAGGTGCATATCTGTAATTCGTGATCCTTTGTTTTCATTGGAGATTAATTTTTTACGGTGGCGGGTCCCAAGCCCAGCGCTTCAAGCCCTAATTAAATAAAAATATGATGTACATGCACTCACTGTTGCTCGCCAGTGTTTATATATAACAATTAATGTATGTTTGTCCTTTCTAGATCAGATTGAAACTTTTAGAAGTTTTTTGAATGAAGATAGAAAGAAACCACAGGTATCAGCGCAACTCTGGGTACATGTTGTGACGTGGTATTATAAAAGTGAAACTAAAATAGATGCGTTTCTGAGTACAAAAGGTCTGTTAAAAATCATAGCATGCCATGATAAATTGTATTATTAGGTAGTAGGCACTGCGATCTTTGCATGACTTGAAAAATTTTATTCATTTAAGGTGATGCCTCAAATGAGTGAATGCATAATAAGATCCATTGGCCAAGTGTGAAAGTTTGGCTATGTTTTGCGCAGGCGAAGCTGCGGGTTAAGTTGTAAATAAAAGCAAATATTTAGGTAGATACCAGTATTTTTTTTTAGTACGTGGCTTGGTACCCTTTATTTAAATTTAGTCAAGTTCTGACGATGAGATGGTTGAGAAAATCATATGAAACCACTTCTTGAAGTTGGTGTAGTTGTTTGTTTTGGCACTAAAAAAAAGTGGTTTCATGTAAATGAATATTTTGTTATGTGCTTCTTAGGCATTTTGCAACTTCTTAAAGCAGCCCGATTTGACGAGATGTTCATGTAACCTCTTAAATTAAAACCTCAATGCTGTCAATACTATTTTCGCAATTTCTTAAGAGACTTTTTGTCAACAGAAGCAAAATAATTGTGAGTAATAATAATAGATTGCCATTAAACCACACATGAGAGATAGGTAGACAGTCAGACCGACCAATTTACTTACAAATGAAATTCTTTGACTAATTCGTAATTCAACCGCAATCCAGATAAGTTTTTGCTCCGTTTCATAATCGTGCACGAAATAGTCAAAATAATGAGTTTGTGTCCGTCTGTCAATGTCTCATTTCTGCTTTCAATGGCTGTTTAATTAATTCGTAGTTGATTGCAGATTGTGTTTATACCCTGTATCTAAAGCGAAACGGGTATAAAGAGTTGGTGCATATATATGAAACAGACAGAAGGATGTCTATTTTTGATAAGCATTGAAAGCAGAGTCCATTTAGTCATATCCATCTGCTTGCTATTCTGTCTGAAAGTATGAAAAAAATAAATTATAAGAGCTAGAGACTTTATATTTATGAATATTTAGTCCACGTATCTATAGGCAGATACATTTTATGAAATGCTGTTGGTGGCACGCCTACAACAATACCACGCCCACTATATAGTTAATTGTTGCTTATATATAATTTTTTTATTTAATAAATTTTATTGTCTACGTCCATGCGGTAACCTAACGAAATATGTTCTGCAACTGTAGAAAAACTGCAGAGAATTCGCCAAAGTTGCAATTTTCCGACCTGAGAAGTAGTTAGGAAGACGTTCATCAACGATGATAGCTTCACAACAGATGCTTGAGCTTTCCATCTTTGCGCCATATTAATTTTATCTTCTTTATTACAGCATTCCGAACGCACCGCGGACCATGACATCGACTGTGACAACTTCATCTCCGAGTCGGAACATTTTCAATGCGCGACGCCAAAGTTTCCATCGTTGAAAGCGCGCTGGGGCATTCTGGCCACGCCGAACGGCGGCGCCAACGCAACTGCTAATGGCAACGGCGTCGGTAGTCTGAGAAACAGCAAAAACGGCAGCCTGAAATGCAGTAAATGCAACAAAAGCTACATTGAGAAGACGACGCCGGCCACGCTGAAGCATCAGCCAACGTTCTACGAACTGGTCGAGGTGTCGCGGCTGTCCTCGCTTATTCACTGCTCGGCCATCAGCTGCAAGTATGGCGGCACGTGTATGCATTCCACTACTGTTGTCGATGTGGCGCTCGCCGAATCGCGGCGTGCTTCCACGTTGCCCATGCACTACAACGATAGCCAGACATCATTTTCGGAATCGTGTTTAGCGACGGCGACAGCCAAAGTATCCGGCGCAGCAGCGGCAGCGGCAGGAGTGACTACAGCGACAGCGTTGTCAAACGGCAAGCACCAAAGTCATCATGGACATATTTCCCATTCCCAACAGCAGCATCATCATCAACACCACCAACATCATCATCATCATCGCGTGCCGATGCGTGTATCGACCACAAAACGTGACACGAAGACAGCCAAAACGCTGTCAATTGTCATGGGTGGCTTCATTGCGTGTTGGCTGCCCTTTTTCGTTTACTATTTGCTGATACCATTCCTGCCACGTGCCGCCGTATTTGAGGGTCTTATGGCCTTTCTTACGTGGGTCGGCTGGGTTAACTGTGCTATAAATCCCTTCATCTATGCTTTCTATAATCCAGACTTTCGCACGGCATTCTGGCGGCTGACGTGTCGACGCATCTGCAAACAGAAGCCGCCGCCCAATCACATGGCCATGTTTCGCGGCTAGTATATTTCTAAACGAAAGATAAAGCATGTTCTCAAGGATAATGCGATTGCAGGCTTTAAAGTACTTAAACGTAAACGATGGCAGCAAAAGCGTTTTAAAGTCGATAATTTTTTTTTTGTGGTAAAGCATAGAAATACGTATTAAAAAAAAAAAAGAAAAGACATACATAGACATAGACAGCTATAAAATTAAGCACGTTTCAGCCGCCAGGCTGGGTCTGCAGCTGTCAGCTCCTGTCTGACATTTTGTACACACCGCTTACTCCTTTACTTCTCCTACTTATGCAGCCGGCTTGTAAGCCAAATTTAGACGACATCATTGCGACAATGCGCTCCGCATTTGGGATTCATCACTTTCATCCTTTCGTGTTGCGCTGCTCCTAAGCAATCTCTGTCAAAATTTTAAAGGACTGCGCTTCCGCCACTTCAGCAACAGTGAAATACGATGTTCTTGTTGTTGGTGGCGGCCAAGGACATACGACGACGACGACTGGCAGCCGCATTGTGCATTTTCTACATTTTCCAATTTCACTCACAGACTCATTCAGATATCTTCGTATATATCTATATGTATATTCCCCACCCATATAATATTTTATGTACGAATGTTTTTAGATTTTAAGCTGTCTTTGACACACAAACCTAAAAATACTTACTAAAATATTTGAAATATGAATGTAATTTTCCTACTCTTTATTTTGCGGATGATAACAAAAACCTCATGTTTAACTAGGAATGTTCGAGTTTGTTAACTTTGAATTAGTTTCGTTTTCTTTTTGGAATATCATAAGAGTACACTTTTGAATTATTTGTTTGAGAAACTTGGATAGCGTTGTGCATAGCTTTAATATTTTTATGGTTTCTATATTATATATAAGTTAAATGTATCTCATTCGAATTTTAAAACAATATAATGTACGAGAGATATATGTACCTACCTACTTACTACATGTGATGTTCTGTAATTTCGTAAAATATTATTGTAAATTAGACAAAATATGAGAATTTGTTAAAAAGAAATATAAATAAAGAATAAAAAATACTTTTAGATTTCATAAATAAAAAAAAAAAGCTTAAGAACGTAAGCAAGTACCATTGTCTTAAAATCACGACACAAAAAACATTTTTAGCAATGCATATTAGGTTTAGCTGTGGTTGAGTTTGAGTCAACATATTCATTGTTGGATGCTCCTATGCCAGTGAGACAACGATAACGTACCAAATGAGGAGAGAGTATCGCAGTTGAAAGTGCTTTAGTTCAAAATGATCCAAATTTGTTGATTCAGCCTTGATTGTAATACCACATTGTGGCGAATTTTGCAAAAAGATCTTGGACTACACACTTACTAGATCAAATTAATTGAATATTGGAGCCTCTTGATTATTTGAAGCGACGAAACTTCTCCGATTGGGCTATGCAAAATTTTTAAGAAAAATACTGATTTTCATCCAAAAATCATCTTCAGAAATCAAATTGATTTTTTGTTTAATAACTTTGTTAGGAACTAACCCACAAGTGCTTTGTAGATTTCATGCCGGAGATGTGTTTGAACCATATTGTTTTGTCGATGAAAATGATCGCCATATTATGGCCACTGAAGTTCGCTATCAAGCTATGTTACCAGAGCACTTTTGGTCAGATTTTGATGGACTTCACACCAATGATGTATTTTTCTCATAAGATTCTGCAGGGAAAGCCCGTTAAACGTGTTATCTCGTGAAAGGGATCGGTCGAATAAACAAATCAACAACATGAGAGTAGTTCAGGAACAATATCCACGGGAAATTATCAACTTCCCGGTCGACATGTGTGAAAGAACTGTTGAAAATTGGCTCCAATCAATAGATCTCTGTAATCTCGGTGGCCATATGAACGGAATTGATTGACAGCACCTGGATTTAATTTCAGCCCAATATCTCAATTATAATCTTATATTAGCTGACTCGGCTGTAGCACCCAAGAGTAATTCTTCTGCTGAATCAGTTTAAAGTCAAAGTACGCGTTATAGTCCTTATATCCCTTCAATGCGCAAATAATAATACTTCTGTATCCAAATTTAATTTCACAAACTCTCGCTCAATCTCCCCATTCAAGATAATTGTTCCCATGTTCATTTTTGAGACTATTCTTTCGACCAATTTCTGGCCTGTTGGTATCGTTGCGCATGAAATGCATTCTTTTTCACCATGTATGCCAAATAGCTAAGTCCCTCTTCTCTCCTAATCCATTCTCATAATGTGAGAGTATTAAGAGCTAAGTTTAGTAATTTGTATCTTAATAGTTTTTCTTTTAGTGCTGATATCATTGTCTTCACTGGAACTTGGATTCAAGCTCACATTCTTAATACGGAGAAATTTTGCCGTAATTTAGTTTTTTTTTTTCAGAAAAGGTCATTCAAATCATTCATAATTACTCATTATATTAGTATTCTAAATCAAGACATTGAACTTGTGTATGTTGAAACTTCTTTTCGTAATTTTAACTTTTTTTTAAATTCATTAAAGAATGAGTTTCTTGATAAAATATTTGAGTAGCCTTTGCTACAGTGTAGCAATGTTCTCAATACCTATGATAGACTTCTTAATCTAATTTTTTGACACAAGTTCAAAAGAGAGTCACCATCTCACCTTGTTAGTTTTTATTCATCTTGATAGCATTTGCTCTTCACAAAATTGTAATAAATGTCTTCGACAAGATGTTTTAGAAAAACTTATTACGGTTAGTTAAATGGGAGATTGGGATACGTTTGCAGAAGTTCATATTGTGAGGAAAATTGTTGACTGCCATTCACTTGGGAATGGCCAACAAGGATTGTTGTGCAATCGGTCTAAGAAGCTCACACGTCCGTCCCTTGGGGCACGTTTTTCCTGAGTAGGCTCTGAACACACGTTCAGAGGTGAGCTTACGTGAGAAAGCGAAAACACCCTTGCGTTAATTAGGGGTTGGTGCGCTGGGCTTGGGATCCCCCTGTAAAATTATATCTCCAATGAAACCAATAAGGAAGCCTCGGAAGGAACCCTAGGATGACGACCCCCACAAACGATATAAGGACCACGGATTACGGATTTGCACCTGGAATGTCCGCACCCTTAATTGGGATGGTGCAAATATCCAGCTGGTTTATATCTTCAAAAGATGTAAGGGTGAAATCACTGCAATCCAAGAAATCCGATAGATAGGACAGGGTTGCTCTAAAAAAGTATCCTGTGACATTTACTACAGCTGCTTTGCGAGTAAGCACGAATTTGGATGTGGTTTCGTGTTGAGTAGGAAACTACATGGCCTCGTCTCGAGGTTCACGCCTGTTAACGAGCGTCGAGCCGCGATACGCATCAAGGCTAACTATTTTAATATAAGCCTGATTTGTGCGCACGCCCCGACGTAAGACAAAGACAACGATGCTAAGGATGAGTTCTATGAGCTGAGAAATCTTTGGCCCAACCGTCGGAAAATTTAGAATTTAGCCTTCACGACAGTACCTCCTATAATGGAGAGAGGTTTATCGATTTCGCCGGAACATTAATCGATTTCGCCGGAACATGGTAGTTAGTAGTGATTTAGTAGATTAGTAGATTTCAACACCTTAACATCCACAAGGCTACATGGCTGAGTCCAGATCAAATTACGAGCGTGTTGAAAATGCTTGGTCCCAACATTGACGTGGACTCAGCGTGGTGTATGCCGCACGTCCCAACATGCAACGAAAACTAGACGTCGGCAAGCTACAATAAGAACAGACCGCCAAAGTCTTTTCAAACAAGCACTCCGGAGTAACTTTCTGTAAGGATGACATTGGAAATCTGGTAACGGATGAACAGGAATCACTGAGATTTTGGAGGTGTCATTTTTCTAACCTACTCGGAGGCGGTGAAGCGCACAATTCCGCCGATAGAGTAATGACCACCAGTTAATAATGCCACTATTGTAGAGCCACCGGACTATAACGATGTAGATTCGGTTATAAACAAGCTCAACACCTGCGGCGAAGAGTTGGTTGGGAGTATGCACCAGCTTTTATGCAAGATATGGTTCGATGAACGCATACCCAATGACTGGAATCTCAGTATTCTCTGTCCTATCTTTAAGAAAGGAGACCCCGCTGTTTGCGCCATCTACAGCGAAATAAGTCTGCTTTACATTGGATATAAGAAGCTGTCACGCGTATTGTGTAAAAGGGGGAAGTCATATACAGAATCACTGATGGGACAATATCAGTGTGGCTTCAGACCAAAAAGAACGAACAGTGACCTCATAATTACTTAACTACAAATCCTGGAAAATACCAGTGAGTTTAACAAAAACACACACCACATATTTCTCTATTATAAAAACACTTCCAATACGATCAAAGTTTTTCGACGCCCTGTCTGCACATGGTATCCCGTCAACAATCGAAATAATCAGCAACAACAACGTCAGCATGAAGATCAGACGAAGAATCGCGCTTGCAAGTAGATTTGGGTTGAACAAGAAAATAAGAGGGCGGGGTTTTTGGTCTTGATTAGAGGGCGACACAATAGAGGCACGCGTTGGGAGAGATCTTTCCGTAATTGGTGGCGCCAGCGTGCAAAAGATTGCAGAAGCTGTCGCGCCTTCGTGAATGCGGCCATGACCGAAAGACGGTTGCAGGCCATTTAAGAAAGTAATTATTTGAATAATGTTATGCACTGTGGGTCAATTTTGCAAATTAGTCGATCCCTTCTTTAACACTTTTGTTAATTTTCAAAGTGGAGAGGATCCATTATCCAAGGAGGTTGTTCAAAGATTTCTATAGATAATTGGTAACACTTCAAAGATTTATGTCGTAATTTGCTAACCTCGGTTGGTATGCAGTAGTTACACCAGATGCTGATGCTAAGTATTCTCGATACTTGTTTTGTTGCCAAATAGTTCTATTGGCCAAATCAAATCAAAACAAATCATTTTTTTGGGGTATTTTCGATATGAATAATATCATGACACAAGCAAAAGAGTGTGACGATATTATTGATATCTGTTATTAATCCGTCAATCTGGTCTAACTTTAAGATAAAGCGAAGTTCAACCGTTGGTAGATTATGGTGGATGAAGTTTGAAACGCACACCCAGTTTTATTTTTTGAGATCAAACCTAACGTTAGTCTTGGTGACTGGTCTATTACTGAGAAACCCTTGGACTGAGAGTTGGTCAGAGCTAAGATAGTTAATAGTACTGGCATGAGAAAAATTGTGTAAAAGTTATAAGAACGAAGTCCAATTTAGAACCTCTACTGCTTGGCGGACCATAGCTGTGGCTGGCGAGATAAATCATAATTCTATTTTAAGAGATAATTTTTTTGTAGCAAAATCGTGCCCTAACAGTTAGATCGACAGTACCCCAATCTTAGTGCCTACAATTGTAATCGTCTTCTAATTAATGAGTTTATGAGTTTATAAACGCCAGCCGAAAATTGTTGTTTATTCAAATACCTTGCATGTCCGCGCGGGAAACTGCACAAATAAGTGCTAGTCGGTGCTGTAAACTTGAATGTTGCTTAGGGACAACAAGTTATGACGAATATTTTTATTTTTATTTAACAGTGCTACTCCTACTCACCTGGAGCTGTTGCGGTCACACTTGTAGCAGTAGAAATGTATATTCTTAATTGAGTTGCTATTGTTTAGCCATGGAGACAGATTCGCTAATTGAAAACTAAAAAATCAACTTTTTTGTTTTTAACGCTCTTGGCATTCCCAGCTTGGATTTGTAGACAAGACTGTTTTATGACAAAAAAGGACGAACTATATTAGTAACGACTCACTCAGCTCTTGATTTACAGCTTTTTAAGTTATTTATTTCTTCGAAGGATATATTTTTAATATCTTATGCAAATGAATTGTGGAGTGACATGTTGTCTCAGCGAACATGATGTTAAAAGAACGCAACTCCATTTCGAAATTTGTCCAGGAACTTTTTCATTTTAACTCCGAAATATGGGAAGATAGTGAACCTATTATATACAAATTATTTAAATACTTAAATTGGAAATGCAGTAATGCAACTTTAAAATAATACATTTTTTTTGCTTCTTTAAAATGGCATTGAGTGAACATGCTGTTGTAATATAAGTTTCAGTGCACGCGATTAAAATGCATAAAAGAATACATTCATTGCGATGCCGCCAGAGGAAAACTGAAAGAACAACACTGGAAGGATGCGAATCAGTATGAATACAGCATGCTGCATGCTGCATACAAGAAAAACGAATATGCAAATGCTTTGTGTTTGCGTTTTTGGAATGTATATCAATACAAATGCAGCAAGGAGTCGCAACAGAAACGCAGAATACGAAAATGTACTTGAGCCGCTGTTGTTTGGATTATTGGAGCGCAAAAAACCGAGTCGACACAACTCGACTCGGTATAAGGGAATTACAGAATAACATGCAAAATCCTGTCGTGCGAAATGTGCAAACGGATACTAGTGAAAGTTGTTACAAATGCCATCGTGTATATGTATCTGTAAGTATATAAACTCGTATGTATATGTGTTTGTTCGCGTTGTTGTTAAAATAACAAACAAAGAAGGATCGTGTGTGCTAGACTTTGAGATAGCCTGTACACCATGAATTTGTATGGGAGTGGACAGATTTGTTTGAGGAATATTCATATCAGTCGTCTGATAACAAAATATTTTATCCTTAAATACATAAATACTCAAAGGAGGCCGTTTTATAAGTGGATACCCTTATAATGGGCCTAGCACATTCATACAGACATACGGTCTTGTCTATATCGACTAAACTTTTTATGCTTATCAAGAATATATATACTATATGGGATCTTTTACACCTCCTACTGCCTGTTACATAGATAAGCATAAACTTAATATACCGTTTCATTCAAAGGGTACAGCGCATAATAATAAGATGTGAGCAAATAGTAGGAAACTGTCGCAGTATTTGCATTGTTCAAATATTCTACAAACGCACTTTCAAATGAATACCAAGCCAGTCAAGGTTCTATTTTCTCGGAAGTCATTGCACTATTTATATAACTGCTGACATTGTATTCTTTAGTTTAAACTAGAAACATTTGTTCTTAGCGGTTAAAGAAGATCTAAGTAGCATTGACGAAAGCTTATAAACGACGTAGAAAAAAGCAATGATGCATCAAAACAAATTGGCATTTAATAGTCATTAAACAACAATTTCTCATAAAAAAAATTCAGAGATATGCTAATTTAATATTTTTGGAGATAAGTGTGTTAGAGATATATTAAATCGTAATCTAATTTGATATTTCGTAGAATAATAGGATACTTCAAATATCATTTTTAATAAATCAAATTATTATATATCGGTGTGATATTTGAAAGTATCGATCATATCAACATGATCTTCCCTAGTACAATTTGGTGTGATTCAATACTATCATCCCAGATCCGAACCAATAATGTTGGGATCACGTAACGTTCGCACGTCCCACACGCCATGCGTGCTGGAGCTCTTTCATCCATTCGAATGAGGTGCCCATCCCAGTGCAGTCGCTGGAATTTTATGCGACTCTAATAGGACCAAAGGTCCTGCGAAGAATCTTCCTCTCGAAGAATTCCAACGCTGGCTCGTCCGACTCAATCACGGTCCATGCCTCTGCGCCATACAATAGGACCGGGAGTATCAGCGTCTTATAGATCTTTATTTTCGTCTGTCGAGATGCGGCTTTACTTCTCATTTGCTTGCTCAGCCCAAAAAAGCATCTGTTTGCAAGCGTGATTCTTCGCCTGATCTACAGGCTGACGTTGTTGTTACTGGTTTCTCTGTTCCAAGATAGACGAAGTTTTCTACAACACTGAAGTTGAAATTCTCCATCGTCACTGACCAAGACGCGATGACGGAGTGCGAGAAGACACCAAGTATTTCGTCTTGTCCTAGTTCACCGCTAGACTCATGAGCCGAGACTGTTTTTCAATCTCCGAGAACGCCTTGCTGACTCGCCGTTTCTGCGTATCGATGATATCGATGTCATCGGCGTAAACGAGCAGCATCACTTTCTTTTGGAAGACCGAGCCCGACATACTCTGTATGTACGGGCATTGGTGTAGGATGTATTCCATCAGGAGAATGAAAAAATCGAATGACAGAGCATCGCCCTGCCTGAAACCTCTCTTGGTATCAAAGGGGTCGGAGAGGTTTTTCCCCACCCTGACAACGCTTTAAGTGTTAGATAGTAAAGACGGACAATCTTTGCCGGGATACCTAGTGCAGAGACTTATCGGCGAATCGAAAGCGGCTGGTAGGCTAATTGGTGGTACAATAGTGCCATCATTAAGTGGTGGTTCCGGTGTCATTTCTCTATCGGCGGTATTGTGCGCTTCATCGCCTCCGAGTAGGTTGGAGAAATGACTCCTCCATAATCTCAGTGATTCCTGTTCATCCGTTACCAGATTTCCATTCTCATCCTTACAGAAAGTTACTCCGGGCTTAAAACCTTCAGTCAGACTCTTGAACTTTTGATCGAATTTTCGAGCTTCATTTCTGTTACGTAACATCTCAACATCCTCAAACTCCCGCCTTTCTTCATCCCTTTTTTGCATCTGAAAAGGCGTTTCTCCTCTCTCCGTTTCTCTCAATATCGCTCTCTAACAGCTCGCGTTGCTCCCGACTGCAGAGTTCGCTGATAGGAAGCGTTCTTCTCTGCAGTATCATTGCGACACTCCTCGACGTACCAAGAATTCTTCACAGGTTTTGTATAACCAATGACAGCCTTGGAAGCCCTATCCATGGAGCGGGTGATATGTGTCCACTGCTCACATATATCTCGAGAAGACGGAGAGGTTTCCCGGAGCAGTCGGGAGAGTGTCTTTGAGAAGGCTGCGGCGGTCTGTTCTGATTGCAGCTTGCCGACGTCTAGCTTTCGTTGCATGTTAGAACGTGCGGCGTGCACTACGCTGAGCCTAGTGCGTACCTTGGCTGCGACAAGATAGTGGTCCGAGTCAATGTTGGGACCACTTAACGTTCGCACGTCGAACACGCTAGATGCGTGCCTTCCGTCAGGACTTGATCAGGACTCAGACATGTAGCCTTGTGGGGCCGTGCGCACTAATCAGGCTAATATAAAACAAGTAAGGAAATTACAGTCGGGCGTAACCGACTGTAAGAGGCCCTGTACCAGTTCAGGTCGCCTAACAAACACATTAAATGTTTCCCGAGCTTATGACCAAACGCATGACCACTTCTCACTTCGCAAATATGAATGAAAAGAAAAGGGGGGTTAGTCAAATTCAATTGCTTATAAAATCGTCATTTATTATCCGATTTTGATGAACTTTTTGGATTTTGGCTAAGAGAGGCGTTATCTTTATTCTGGTGTACTAAATTTTGTTTGTGCCGAAGAAATTTTTAGCCTTGGTGGTGATTTTTTGGGGAAGGGGGCGGGGAGGGCCAAAATTTTAAAATAAACTTGTAAAATTCCGGAGCAGTCCTAGTCGAATGCAAAAAACATGAAGTCTCTATCTATTACCGTTTACAAGATCTTTTCGTTCATACAGACGGACAGACGGACGGACGGACGGACGGACAGACGGACATGTCTATATCGACTCCTCTATCACTCCTGACCATAATGGGGGTAATTTTGGGGGGTCTCCGACCATTATTTCTATCTGTTACATACATTTGCACAAAACCAATAGGCTCTTGTACCTTCGGTACAGGGCCTAAATATTTAGCCTTGATGCGTATCGCGGCTAGGCGCTCGTCAACAGGCGTGAACCTAGAGACGAGGTCACTTAGTTTCCTACTCAACACGAAACCACATCCAAATTCGTGCTTACTCGCATGGCTGCTGTAGTAGATGTCACAGAATACTTTTTTAGGGCAACCCTGTCCTATTCATCGGATTTCTTGGATTGCGGTGATGTCAGCCTTGCATTTTTCGAGAACATCAACCAGCTGGATATTTGCACCAACTGGTGTTCAGAGGCTACCCAGGAGATACGTGTCCTTGCGGACGTGTAAGTTGCTTGGACCGTTTGACACAAGAATCATTGTTGGCCAATCCCAGGTGCCTGACAGTCAACAAATTTCCTCACAATGTGAACTTCTGCAAACGAGTTCCAATTTCCCAATTTCAATATTATCACTCATTAAAAAAATCCGTTATGCGCTACTAAGGACGACTGACTTAAACAGCTCCTGTATACAGATCGCTAAGAATTGTTATCATAATTAAGAACAGGTTTTCTAAACTGGAGATAGTTAGTTAGGTATCGATACTATCATGCAACGTGTAAACTAGCTGTTGCGACGTCGCTTTAAGAACATGTTCTGACTGCATACAGAACTCGCTTAAAGTAAAAAGGCAAATTAGTTGGTGTCATTGGTATCCTGGGGATCATTTGCTTACAGCTGGAGTTGTTGTAATAGTCGCTTCTATAATATTGGAAAAGAAATGTAAATCATAAAGTAGGTGTTTTAAGGTTATGTAGACATATATAATGGATGTGTACATTTTAAGATTTAATTTATGTCGTGGTACCTCCCGAAGTGTTAAGAGAAATAAGGAATTCCTGTACCGAAGATACAAGAGCCTTTTGGTTTCGGCCAAATATATGTAACAGGCAGAAATAATGGTGGGAAAAACCCCAAATTTGGCCAACCGCCCCCCCATAATGGTCAGGAGCGACAGAGAAGTCGATATAGCCATGTCCGTGTGTCCGTCCGTACGTATGAAGGAAAGGATCTTGGAAACGGTAGATAGGAACTTTGTTCTTTTTCTATTCGACTAGGACTTCGCCGGAATTTTCTAAGTTTATTTTAAAATTTTTCCCCTTTCCTCACCCTCAAGGCACAAAAGAATGCCAGTATAGAACAACGTCCCTCCAAGCCAAAATCCAAAAAGTTCATCAAAATCGGATATTAAATGACGTACAGGTGCAGGGTCTCTTAAAGTCGGTTATGCGTGACTGTAATTTTCTTCCTTGTTTTTATTGTTCCATGTGTAAAATATTAAAGTAATATAAAATCGATAAATGACAAAACTGTCCAATCAATATAAATAACAAATAGTTTTGTGATACTATCTCTCTCGCACTTCAGCATAAGTGTTAAAAGCCTATAAATGAAGTCGAATTTACATTTTAATTTCCGTTGATTGTTGTGACATGTGTCAGAAACAACAATTGCCATAAAATATTTCACATATACTCGTAAGTCGCTGCATAAATTCGTAATTTAAGGCCTCATAAACAGAAGCTTAAACAAAAAAATTACGTATGTGCGTTATCAATCATCCTGGCACGCCCAAAACGTGGAACTACACGCTGGTTTATACACTCATCAAAGCACATATGTCGCCCCAAAAGCGTTCATGCCGCAAATTGAAGAATGAGCGAGTGCAAAATAATGCTGACAGCGTTCAAAAGTTCTCAAATATTAAAGCCGCGCGTCGGTGATGATAGACGCGTCCGCTTTTTAATTTTATGTTTCTCCGACGAAGATGTAGTTGGTGAACTTTTGTACTTTTATCTGATTAACATGCTTCATATATGACTTTCTGCGACCGCAACATTTTCGCTTTTAATTTAATAACAAGCCGCACAGCACAGCACAGCAAAGGGGCGAATCGAGCGTGAATGCACATCAAAATGAAGTCTGGCCAAATGTGAAAAAATAAAATGCGCAAAATAAGCGAGTATGGGCGAGCTGTGTAATTCATTTTAGTGAATTGACTTCGTAATTATAACGACGATGACCGCATCCTTTTTCTTTCTTTCGTTTTAAGCCTTTATCAAATTAAACTAACCGCAAAATGTCGAGCATGAAATTTTTGTTATGAGTTCTTTCGATGAATCAGCAATTCAAATTTTTTTTGCCTACTCATTTGGCTTGGGTCGGTTTGGTACTCGTCCATCCGATTTAAAGCCCATGCATGCATATGCCGCATTTGACAGCCCAAAAGGATTTGTCGCTTGCTGAGTACTTGGTATGACTTCCTCCATGCATGATTTACGGATTTGATATATTTTGTGAACTTTTGTGATTTCTTTTTTTGATTTGGTTCAGCACTTGGTCCTTTCCTGTAGAAATAAAGGACAATTTCGTGTATGTTTTGTACGTACATATAATTTCAAGCGTCACTGCTGCAACTAAGCTCTTGGCTACTTTTCTATTTGAATAAAACTTGCAGCTTACGGATTTGATTTCACATTGCTTGATTCTATTCAATTTAAATAGTGCGCACGGAGATCCTAGCTTATGAAAGTAAATATATTTTATTTCGGAATATAAATAGATGTATTTGTCTATGATTACCGAGGATTGTGGAAGTAAAACTGTTGTTATTTGATATTGACTAGTTTAAATAAGATTGCCGCTAAACCATATTGGATAAAAATAGTACGACAGCAAAACCAAACCGAACCGAAGTATTAGTACCTTTCAACCGCAATATAATGTTTTTTTTTTAAACATCTCTAGAGTTAGTGGCTGTAGCACCTTATAGTTTACTTTTTCTTAAAGGTACTGTAAGATGTTCTAAATTTTTTCCGGATGAACGTGCACTAAAGAAGACCAAGGTGGTTCGGACGGCCAACAAAGTCACGACCGTAGTAGTTTGTGATCACATCACTATACCTTACACTGTCATTGGACCATATTATTTAAAGCTTTTGGACAGATTCGGTATTAATTCAAAGCAGCAACGATCAACAAAATGAACGGGTGCATACGTTAGTCATCATGGAAAAAATCTACATTTTAGGCTAAAAACTTCATATTCTCCAGATTTAGCCGCTGTATTTATTTACTGTTTCAACTTTAAGAGATTTGGGTCAAATAAAGAGTTCATCATTGAAAGAAACGAATTTTTTTGAGGGCCTTGAAAATCACTGAAAATACTTGATTTGAATGAATAAAAAACACGGAAACACCGAACTAAATGAGTCAAGTTAAAAGGAGACTATCGAGAAGAAAAAAAACGTATATTTGCCAAAAAAATATTTACTATTGAAAAAATCATTGATAGTAGATATGGCGGATTCAGACCCATTGATATATGCACGAAGCAGCCTAAAATGTCATGTTCCAGTTGGTACAGATTGGTATAGTAAAAAGATGTTCATAAAAAAAGTCGCCCGTTGGCTTATATGGAGGTTCGCCTAAAAAGTGAGATTGGCAATATTTGAATGTAATAAAAACAAGCTTCGTTCTTGGATATAACCTTTAATTTGTGTAAAATTTGAATATATATTTCTCAAGATAAACTAAACTTCAATAAAATGTTTTTCTTCCAAAGAGTCAGGAGGGAATTAAATTATTTACTTGCTTTAACCGTCGATCGGTAAGACGTACCAGTTTCTTTCGTATTGTGCGCGCTTGCGCCAGTTGTTTTAAATGCCAAGTCGTTTTCTATTGCGTCATCCTCCAATCAAATTTGGGCCCTCCATGTAAACCATGTGTGCCGGAGCTCTTTCATCTATTCGGTTGAGGTGAAAAGTTTGACAGCTTAGAATAGCATTTCTTTGCCAGCGTGATTTTTCCTGATCTCCAGGCTGACGTTCTTATTTTCTACAACATTGAAGTTGAAACTCTCCATCGTCTCTGACCGTCCAAGACGCGATAACGGCGTGCCAGAAGACACTAAGTACTTCGTCTTATCCTCATTCACCCCTAGACCCATAAGCCGACACTAGTTTTTCAATCTCTGAGAACGCTTTGCTAACTCGCCGTTTCTGTGTACGCGGGCAGCATCATTCGTTTTGGAAGTTCAAGCCCAAAATATTCTGTAAGCAGATTCAAAAAATTGCACAACAGCGCATTACCCTATCTGAAACCACTCTTGGTATCAAAGGCTTCGGAGAGGTTTGTTTGTACCTACAACGTTTTTTATGTTAGATAGTTTCATCATCCAAAGACGAACGATCTTTGCCGGGCTACCTAGTG
Source organism: Leucophenga maculata (assembly GCA_035044805.1). NCBI lineage: Eukaryota > Metazoa > Arthropoda > Insecta > Diptera > Drosophilidae > Leucophenga > Leucophenga maculata. The sequence goes on from JAWNNP010000842.1 coordinate 62,271, forward strand.
CAGACAGGGCGTCGAAAAACCGTAATAAAAATATTTTGTTAATGGTCGATATTTTTCGTCTGAAGCCTCAACGCCACTATCAGTGAATCCGTATATGGAAAAGAGACTTATTTCACGTAGTTGGCACAAATAGCGGAGTTTCCAATCATTGGGTATGCGTTCATCAGACCATATCTTGCATAAAAGTTGGTGCATACTCTTAACCAACTCTTCGCCTCCGGCCTTGAATAGCTCAGCTGGCAGCCCATCAGAGCCTGCCGCTTTATTATTTATCAGCTTTTTAATCGATCGTCCGGTGGCTCTACAGTAGTGCGCTGCATCGCCTCTAAGTAGGTTAGAAAAATTACTCCTCCATAATCTCAGTGATTCCTGAGCTGAATTAACTGCAATAAAAATTTATGAAAATTTGTGAAGGATAGGCATATTTGTTTGCAAACTTCAACTTCTAGAGGTCCGATCTGGCCGTATATGAAATATTTAGGCCCTGTACCGAAGGTACAAGAGCCTATTGGGTTTGTGCAAATGTATGTAACAGGCAGAAATAATGGTCGGAGACCCCCAAAGTTACCACCATTATGGTCAGGAATGAAAGAGGAGTCGATATAGCCATGTCCGTCTGTCCGTATGTCTTTCCGTCCGCCCGTCTGTCCGTCCGCCCGTCTGTCCGTCCGTCCGTCTGTCCGTCCGTCCGTCTGTCCGTCCGTCTGTCCGTCTGTATGAACGAAAGGATCTCGGAAACGGTAATAGATAGACTTCGTGTTTTTTGCATTCGACTAGGATTGCTCCGGAATTTCACAAGTTTATTTTGAAATTTTGCCCCTCCCTCCCCTTCCCCATAAAATCACCCCTTAGGGTGAAAATTTCTTCGGCACAAAAAAAATTGAGTGTACTAATATAGAGATAACGTCTCTCTAAGCAAAAATCCAAAAAGTTCATCAAAATCGGATAATAAATGGCGATTTTATAAGCAATTGAATTTGAACGACCCCCCTTTTCTTTTCATTCATATTCGCGCAGTGAGAAGTGGTCATGTGTTTGGTCATAAGCTCGGGAAACATTTAATATGTTTGTTAGGCGACCTGAACTGGTACAGGGCCTCTTACAGTCGGTTACGCCCGACTGTATTTCCTTACTTGTTTATTATTGTTAATGTGATATAGACACATATTAGCACTTCTAGCTAAATTATCAACAACAATAAAATATTTTTTTTGAAATATTGGAGTAGGTTTGTATGGTAAGTTAAAAATGAGGGATTGACTCGTTTATTGTATACAACTCTTTTGGAGAAGGAATTGGAGCGTATAAGTATCCATACCTAATATACGTATCTCATATAGCCTCTAAGTTCTCGTTGTTAATGCGTACAGCTAGACAGACGGACATGCCTATATCTGCTTGTCGTTTGAACCTGATCATGAACAGACACATAGTGTTTATGGGATCTGCCTCGCCTCCTTCTGCCTGTTACATACATTTGCAAAAACTTTATATTCACTTTAACCCTACGTATTCTGGTTATAAAAGTCAATCGATCAATTGGCTATTTATATATGAAGGACTAAATAAAATTGTATTTTGTGGGGAGATTTTGAAAAATAGTTTTAAACGCTTCCGATTTTCTTTAATGATGATAAGAATAAGTTGTTATGGTTTGTGGTAGCGTTATTAATTATAAAAATCTTCGCAATCTTAAATCACAAAATTTAAAACTTCACCGTCTTCTAAGAGAGAGATCAAATATGTATTAATACTGCACTATGGACTCTGTATGAGCCCTACATTTCTGCGTCTCAGTCGTTTAATTGGACGGTGACCCGGAAGAAACCGAGCCAGCCTGGTAACATGGCTAGTCAATCGGTCAATCTGCAAATCTCTATGTAGGCTGGAGTTGCGTATAAACCACGAACATTCCGTGATTGCACGCAGTGTCTTATTTTGAAAACCCTGAATTCGCTTTTGGTGGCCTTTTTGCAGCAATGTTCTAGATTTGTGTGCCGTACTTCCATATGGGGGCAATGGTAGCATTATATACTGCATGTTTGCATCTTAATGGAAGCCCACTTCGCCTGTTCAGCATCCAATACATATGAGCTTGCCTCACTCGACAACTGATAACAAAGTTCCTGATGTGCCTGCCAAAGGTCAGTCTTCTGTCTAATGTTATACACAAATACCTTACCTCATTTGCTTGGGTAAGCAAGGTGTTCTCCTACTAAGCGTGAAGCAAACATTTATGCATTTGGTCGGGTTAAGCTTAATGTTCCACTGCTTAGCCCACGTTTCATAATCTGCTGCGTCATGTTCACAAGCGGAGTTATAGAGCATAGCCACATCGTCAGCATAGGATGAAAGCAGTACCTTTTCTGGTGCTAGATCAACTGGCATCGGGAGATCGACTGTAAAAAGCGAAGAATCTCCCTTGCGGAACACTAGCGCTAACGGAGTGTGTTATGGAGAGTTTATCGCGTACTTTTACCAGGAAGCACCCACCGATCAGTCAAATATAATCGCAACATCAAATAGAAAGTTGCCAAATAGTAACGCCTTCATTTTTGCTAGCAATCCATTATGCCACACTCTGTCAAACGCCTTCTGTACATCTACAAAAATACCGTTGCAGTATTCTTTGTCATCGAATGCCTGCAGGATGTGGTTTACCACTCTATGCACCTGCTCCACTGTGCCGTGACCCACACGAAATCCAAACTGGTGTCCTGGCAATGCCTCTCTGTAGCATTCCAGTTCCTTCACTCTTGTCACGAATAGTCTTCCCCATACCTTCGACAAAGAAGGCGGGAAACATATCGGTCGAATTTAACGAAGCTTCTTCTAATGTCTTCCAAACATCCAGAGGAACAGATATATACATTGAATTAATATAAGCTGACTTTTTCACACTTAGTTGAGTCGAATAGATATATTATATTTGCTTTCAAAAATCTAGATGTTCTATTTTAGAGCACATGTTTTCTGTCGACATATTTTTAATACCCTATAAAAGGTAAGTGCATATCTAAAAGGCAGAAGGAGGAGCACCAGATGCCAGTGGAGTTGATATAGACATGTCATGTCGTGCCCATACGGGTAAGTAGCTATGAACATATCTGCTAAATAATTTTTTACTACAAATAGTAACACAACCGGAATCAGCTTGTTCGGCTGATGTGCTATTAGGCAACGAGTTAAGTCCTAGTCGAATACAAAAAGAACGAAGTCTCTATCTATTAACATTTCCAGAATCCTTTCGTTCATACGGACGAACAGACGGTCATGGCTATATCGACTCCTCTATCGCTCCTAAGCATAAAAACTTAATTTGAATTAACAACAGCAAATTTTAATTTGTATTGAAAGAATGAGTAGATTTTATCGTTTGTAATATTCAAGCTCAAATGAAGTGAAAAGGATGAAATTCATTGCACACATTAAATTATTTCGATTTGAACAAACAATGATTTAAATTGTTGAAGGCCATATAACCCTTGACTTATTATTTCTGTTGGCATATTGTCGCCAACAAAAGAAATATTATAAATGCAAATTGAACTTAAATGATTTAAACTGCTGTCAAGTGGAAAATATAAATGTTTTAAGTCTTTGTCAAATATATTTATCCTCCTTTTTTTCAGTGTATTGAACTGAGATTGGATATGCGAAGCATACTGCGCATAATATAAATATGTCTATGAAATAACTTGCGCTCCACTAATACATACAGGCTTACACGATACAATTGGTGCTTTATTTCGAGTTGATAAAGAATTAATGATTGGCTATGGATTGTCTGGTGCTTATAAGTAACTGCGGGACATTTGCTTTTTAATTTAGCAAAAGTCATTGTGCTAGTTTAGCGTTGTTTGTGATAATGTTTCACCTATTAAACTAGTCAACCAGTGCATTTGCAAAGTTCTGCGTAGTGAAGCCGCGGTGTTGTTAGCATGAATCATAAGGAGCAGGTCCTAACATACAACCCTGTGAAACTACTGCGTTAATAAAAATATTTTCAGATTCCTCAACTTTAACCAGAACTTTGTAAACTCTAATGCTTAAATAAGATTTCAGCAGCAGTGGGGTTAGGAGAATCAATTTCGTGTTGAAAGTGAAGGTAATGAATAAGTCTGGCCGGCATGTGCATATTCCTGCAAGTGCCGTGGTCAGATGACATTCGTTACCTGGAGAATAGTTAATTGTCTCATGACATTTTCGATACCATCAGCAAATGACTTATTAATACTAAAAAATGGAATTAAATACTCTGTTCAATAAAGTGTCCTCTATTACAAATTTCAAGTTGCGAATCATACTCATGATAGCCTCCTGAAGATATGCAATTTCTCAATGCAAAAAAAAAACTTTGTAAACGAATCTTCGAGTGGGACAGAAGCCAAACCAGACGAACACAACAAATACTCCCAAATCAATTCCCAATCAGACGCTTCAATCTCAAGCTATGTAATAACAACCATATAAGGGAACGTACCCATATTAAGTGATTCATTTTTTAAATAACAGGGACATAAGCGCCAGGTGTTTTTTCAGACGTGTTTTTTCTCCATATCGACGGGCTCGACCTCTTTCCACTCTAAGCTTTCCTCCACGACACACAAGAACTCTGGTGGTCTGCTGGAAAGAATACTCAGAGTTTGCACTCGAGACACTTCCACTGCACATCTAGTTCTTGAAAGTTTTTGTGGAAAAATAAAGTCCACAAATTGAGCACATTCTTCCGGAGATGTCATTTTTAATAGATGATCCGATCCGACTTCATCTCGGTTTGATGTACGGAAAGGGTTTTGTGACATCAGAAAAGGTGCAGCAGGAATTATCGGTGCACTTATTAACTTTCACGTACCTGACTTGCAGTCCAGGTTTCAGTAACTTGTGCAGTTTCCGGAAGGACTTCACCAGGAGGCATATATTATGGTATATCGTTGTGGCTGTCAATAACCACCTGTGACTAAATTTGAGCCAATTTGTTCATGTTATCTGCAGAAACTATTTTGTTCTTTAGCTCTTTTTCTTCACATCTGTAATATGTTTCAATTTTATTATTTTATTCTTAATCACGTCTTTTCCAAGATTTGCATCTACTATTTTACGGCGGCATTTAATTCGACTTCAAATACTGAAATTTTAAACAGAGGAAACTTTATTTATTGTCTCAATACCCACTGGCAGAGAAAAATTAGGTTGGCTATATCTTTCCGATTAATAGAAACGGTCTCTTCCGTGATTTTATCGCTGATATCTTCTGGTCTTAACAATGCGAAGCAACAAAATAGGGGTACATTGTATGGATTGTATCGAATGCTCCTTAACAGTGTTTTAAACTTTCTTAAAAACTGAACTAAATGGTGTAAATGGAGCTAAAAATCATCTTCATTGCTACGAGTTACTGTGTAAAAATTTGAGAATATCACGATTTTAGCACTCTTGCTGTAAGTTATATAATCTGGCGAAAAAACTATTTGAAAATTGATAGATCCATCACAAAGAGTATAGTTTTTTACAATCGATTACGCAAAATAATTGGACATTCCTGAAGCGGCTTTCAATTGAGTAAGGAAATGAATTTGATATACAAATGTTAAATAAAAAACTTTACTAATACAATCAACTTTCAGTTGGGGAGTCACATAATTAATGAACAAACAATACAACGCAATCTACAAGCATAAATCGCAGATAATCCGATTAAAGTACAATTGATCAATGTCATTTATAGTTCTGTCATTTATTGTACTCGCTCTGTATTTAGTTGTCACATAATTTTTATGCTCGGCATCACATACAAGTTGTTAATTTGGTGAAAAGGAAGTGTCAGGATGTGCAAATTGTGAATGGACTCTGCAGATTGAGATGAAGTATATGCGTGCACCCCTTGACCTGCTGTATTGGTTTATACATTTGTCGTATTGGTTCACACGTATACTCTTCATACACAGTTTGCATAGTATATTAGTTTTAATTAGTTTCTTATGTATAAAGTATATGCAAACACTGAATTAACCTGGAATTGTGGGAAGACGTAATACTTTTATTTAAATATTTCAGAAATGGGTGGCCCGATTTATATTCACCGTCGTTATATGGGTTATGCATAGAATCCTTATCATTTCTTATATTTAGTTACTCATAGTATTTAGCTGTCACACTTACTGGAGGGTTAAGCTCTTCATTAAAAATACTTATTACGTCTATGGGGACTTGGCTCTTAAGAAACTTAACTACATTCTTTAGAAAATCTTTTTTTTTTACATTGAAGCACTACAGCAAAAGTGTATTAAAGCTTCGCTTTCGCCGAAGATAATTTTTTTTTGTCTGTTCCTAATATCACTGCTTCTCCTATTCCTGCTGACAGAATAGGATATACTCGCATGTATTATATGTGTGTCGCAATTCGAGTTGCTGTCCTTGGCAAGTATTTCGCATTCATTTTCTGCGCGCTTAACTAAGTAAAGCAAATATGAAAAGACCGGCAGGAAAACTGAAATATGCGGAGAAAATAACAAAAGTTAATATCAAAATTTGCACACAACACTTGCGTCTGACATTGACGAAGTTTTTCACAAAATTTGGTTTTGTTATTCCTCAACTAAGGATACTCTCGTTTTCATACATATATGCCTTTATGCATGTATATATGTATTTTTATTTGTCCGTCTGTGTGTCTGACCAGCTTTTTATCCGCTTGAATATCTGTTTTGGATGCTGCGCACGCTGTGTCTGAATTATGTTTAATTGGGTGGAAAAATAATAAATAAATGGCTTATGCAACTTGGAGTGAAAATGGCCGAACGCAGATATGTCGGAATACTCGTATAATATAAATATCATAGAGTTTATTAAATTGTTTTGGTGCTGCTACGCAGTTTCATTTAATAAATTCGATTACATTTAACTAAAGAGTATCAAAATTCATTGTGTCTTATTTCGTTATTGAATTTTATTATTTGATTGATTATATAAATCTGCATGATTCATGAAGTAAGCACTTTTTTGTTGTTCGAATATTTCTGTCTTTTTATATATTTAGAAGGATATAGAATATTTATAGAATTGTGTAGGTATTGTTGTTTAAAAAATAGTCTTCTCACATATTTTTATCTTCATGGCAGGTAAATCGCATATTCAAATTGCCTTTTTCCAAATATAAAACGTTCAAACGAATAAACAGAGAAAAACGTGGAAACAACAATACCGAAATGAGTCTGCGCTCGATTTTACTTTGTTTTGTGTACAAAATTGTGTACGTGCTATTTTATGATTTCCCTCTATATCGAAAAATGTTTATCAGTTAATTCAATAGCTCTACGATTCAGAAATCCTCCAAAAAATGTAGCACATTATCGTCGACATAGGTCATTGGGAAGAGTTCGAGCGCTGAATGTGTGTAACTTGGCAAGGTTTCTTATTTTAGATTTAAGATTAAACTAAATGGTGCTTATTTGGAAAGTAGCAGATGGTCAAAAAATGGGTTTTAATATTATATATCAATTTCCAAAGAGCATTCTTAGCACTTGTATTTTTTATCGTATTCCAATTGCATCTGACGCAGTGTCTCCTTCTGTTTTACCAGGCTTCCATATACGCCGGATTCGATTAGAAGGGAGGGTTGTTCAGCACTCTTCAACAATATAAACATTACGCAAAATTATCTCCACTGCATCATCAATATCAGCAGGTGTTCTGATCTTATGCTGAAACCAAGCCTATCTGAAATACGGAGGCCGTCCGTCTGCATTGCAGAATTGGTTCAAAGCCAGTCATTGTAATGTCAGCCAAAATAGACATATCTTATCTTAAATTATTAGAATTGTGATTTATTTTCTTTTATGTATTTATTGTCTGAGTCGCAAATTGGCGCACTATTAAAATTAAACAACTTGTATGTGGAACCGCCAATGACAAGCACCTGTAGATACGAAGTCGAACAAAATGCGGATAATAGTTCATATATAAGGGTTACCCATTATGAGCTTCGGAATATAATATCTTTTGCAAATTGAAGTTAAATATTTATTAAAGGAAATATTTAACGAAAGCAGCCTAAATTATATAGATACTAGCTTCTACCTGCGACTTCGTCTGCGAATTTTTCGATAAAAAGTAGCATAACTAATTACTTTTTTGATTTTATCCTTTCCACCCCGTAAAGTTTCAGAATATACGCGGTGGAAAGGTTTTAACCGCTTTTAACCAAACGTTAAATTTACTTCTCCTGATAATCTTAACATGTATACCAAATTTCATCTCTGTACCTTAAATGGATACAAATATATCACAAATTTTGTTTATCGCTTTTAAGGGGGTGGGGCATTGCCCCCTCCGATTTTGAACAACCTTGACATGATGACTCTTGACATGTATACCAATTTTATCTCTGTACCGTAAATGGATGCAAAAACAAGTTAAAGGATTTCTTTACTCAATATTTTATAATAAAAAAACGGTTTGGCGTTAATTCAAAGCCAATGAACAAAAAAACGCATGAATTACATCATACATTGAGTTTCTTCTGACATTTGATCGATACATGAATTTACATGAATTTCTGTGAAGGGAGCGTATTTGTTCTTTGTAATACAAATAGTTGTGCAACAATTTTCCAGAAATGATAAAATAGTAATTCGAAGCCAGTAAGAAAAAGATTATAAAATTTCGCAGTTATTACAGATACTGATTTTTATTTTACAGAATAAAGCCAGGGTACATCGACATGGTTCCCATAACCAGCTATTCAATGTCAGTCAACTAATCTGAAATTATTTTGCATTGTGGTTTTATAATTTATTACAAATTTAATGTCTGAGCCTCGAATTTGTTTACGATATTTACGATATCTGGACTATTAAGCCCGCCAATCGTACAATATCTATTCATTGTAGCTAGGGACTTCAACGCCAAACACACGTAATAATCAAAATCGATTTCCAAATTAAATCAAGATTCGAATATCTTCGGATCACTCGCCTACATAACTTGACTTTTTAATATCCACTCTTAATGTAAACATATATGCGACGAAACTGTGGAAAGTATCACAATTTATACGAATCACATAATTATGTAAAGAGGCTACCAAACCATCAACGGCTTAAACCCATTTCAACTACTAAACGATGTTTTCCTCACCAGCAATTTGGATTTCGTCTGATTTCCAGGGTGACGTTGTTGTTGCTGGTTTTCTCGGATCCAACATAAACGAAGTTTTCTACAACACTGAAGTTAAAATTCTCCATCGTCACTAACAGTCCAAGAAGCGATGACGGCGTGCGAGAAGACACCAATTACTTGCTCTTGCCCTCATTTACCGCTAGACCCATGAGCCGAGACTGTTTTTCAATCTCTGAGAACGCTTTGATGACTCGCCGTTCCTGTGCGCCGAAGATATCAATGTTATCCATTTTAAAAAATCGCATGACAGCACATCACCCTGCCTGAATCCTCTCTTGGTATCTTGGTGGTGAGTGTCTTTGTTGAACTCACGGGTCTTTTCCAAGATTTGGCGTAGTGTGAATATTTGGTCACTGGTCAACCTTTTTGGTCTGAAGCCACACTGATATCGTCCTATCAGCGAATCCGTATATGGCTTCAGCCTATTACACAATACGCGCGAGAGAATCTTATAACTGATGGAAATAAGACTTATTCCGCGGTAGTTGGCGGAAACAGCGGGGTCTCCGTTATTAAAGATTGGACAGAGAACACTGAGATTCCAGTCATTGGGTATGCGTTCATTGGACCATATCTTGCATAAAAGTTGGTGCATACTCCTAACAAACTCTTCGCCGTCGGTCTTAAATAACTCAGCTGGCAGCCCATCAGAGCCTGCCGCTTTGTTTTTTTTCAGCTTCTTAAGAACTGAATCGACCTCGTTATAGTCCGGTGGCTGTACAAAAATGTCATCATTAACTGGTGATTCCGGAGTCATTTTTCTATAGGCGGTATTGTGCGCTTCATCGCCTCCGAGTAGGTTGGAGAAATAACTCCTTCCATAATCTCAGTGATTCCTGTTCATCCTTTACCAGATTTCCATTTTCATCCTTACAGAAAGTTACTCCGGGCTTAAAACCTTCAGTCAGACACTTGAGCTTTTGATAGAATTTTCGAGCTTCATTTCTGTTACGAAACATCTCAACATCCTCAAACTCCCGCCTTTCTTGCTCCCTTTTCTTGCGTCCGAAAAGGCGTTTCTCCTCTCTCCGTTTCTCTCGATATCGCTCTCTAACAGCTCGCGTTGCTCCCGACTGCAGAGTTCGCTGATAGGAAGCGTTCTTCTCTGCAGTATCATTGCGACACTCCTCGACGTACCAAGAATTCTTCACAGGTTTTGTATAACCAATGACAGCCTTGGAAGCCCTATCCATGGAGCGGGTGATATGTTTCCACTGCTCACATATATCTCGAGAAATCGGAGAGGTTTCCCGGAGCAGTCGGGAGAGTGTGTTTGAGAAGGCTGCGGCGGTCTGCTCTGATTGCAGCTTGCCGACGTCTAGCTTTCGTTGCATGTTGGAACGTGCGGCGTGCACTACGCTGAGCCTAGTGCGTACTTTGGCTGCGACAAGATAGTGGTCCGAGTCAATGTTGGGACCACGTAACGTTCGCACGTCCAACACGCTCGATGCGTGCCTTCCGTCAGTTAGAACATGATCAATTTGGTTGCGTGTTTTTGATCAGGACTCAGCCATGTAGCCTTGTGGATGTTAAGATGTTGAAATCTGGTACTAAACCTATCTTTGTGTTTATTATTCTTTTTATAATAGTTTTTTTTAGTAAGCCAGAAATGTATAGTAATTTAGTGATCTACGTTTTGTTAGATATGAATTTTTAACAGGTCTTTTACATTGAGAAATATGCACACATAGTAACCAATTTGAAAAGAGAAAATAATTGCAACAACTTTGCATAAGATTGAATTAAAGAGCCTCAGAGACAAGTGTTTCGATTTCCTCTACGAATTCTCATTAGTTCGCTTGCCTGTTTCAATGCAAAATCTTGCTTGTATACATGGCTATTTTGATATTTCATTTTTATCTGGATTGAACAACTATAGAAAATCGAATTCACTGTTCAAATATAGACTAAAAGTTATGTAACAAGCTAAGCTAAACAAATTTAAGTTACACAAAAGCAAAAATTCCTTGTTGCAATTTTATTTAGTTTCAAATATTTTTTAACAAATCTCCTGTCAGCATTTTCATAAAACGACCAATTTTGTTCAATAGTTCTTACAACTGGCTATTCTCTGGCATATTCAATCGACAAAATCAAGGTAAAATGTTGTTAATGCAGTTTATTTCTTTTTTTTTCTTTTCTTGTCTCCAGACTACTTTAAAAATTCACAAATGTTCCCGCAGGATAGGTAAATTGTGTGCGCGTGTTTGACAACAACATCAGTTTGTAGCGTTGTATACGACAGAAGATGGTGTTGTTGTTTAAAATTTAAAAAAAAGGAAAGAGCAGGACAAAACATAGTTTTTTTAGTTGAAAATTGAACCTAACAAAAAAAAAAAAAAAAAAAAGTTAAGCAAAATAGGAAGTAAAAAGTTTTATATAAGTTTGAAGGCTTCGTTTGTGCTGTGTAAAGGACAATACGTACTCGTTTGTCAATTGAAACTATTTACCACGGTACATTTTTATACCCTACACACGAAATAGTTATAGGCTAATTAACAGTTCAACGGAAAATGTCTTATGTTGTGCAAGTCATTTAAATTTAATTGATTGCTAATTACAAAATAACATTATACAAATTTCTTAATAATAGTTCTATGAGTTTAACATTTAGATGAACTTTTCATGTATAATATAAAATCTGGTTATGTGGTCTCAAATATAAAAAAGTTAAGGAAATAATTACAAAAACTTTATGCATAGAGAGAGATAGAGAGTTCTTACATTCTTAGCATACATAATTATCTAAGACTACTGGCTATGTCTTAAACACTACACACTGGGAGCTTCTAAATATTATCATTTAAAGAATCGTATTTTGGCAGATTTGTATAGTTTAAATGTGCGTTTTTGATATATTGTACCAGATCGGGCAGCATAATGAACAAATAAAAATGTTTGATTGTTCAGTAGTTTGGCCGCGATTTGTTAGAAGATTTTACAAAATAGCGATATCAATGACCAACGTTTTAAAAAAAATTTATTTTTTATTCAAAAGAATTAAACTGAGCTTCTTGTTCAACACGTGTTAAAAAGCATTTATAATCCTTCATAAATTTAACTCCACGCTCTGCTCATTATTGTCAAAAAAAATGTTGTACTAACTCCGAAGCAGTTTGATATTTCTTATTTTGTTTCCACACAACTGGGCCTAAATAGAAGAAGTCAGTTTGAAGTTCAAAATTGCGAAAACAAAAAATTGATTATGGCTTTGAATAAAATTTGTACTTCCGTACCACAGCTTATAACAAAGTTTAACCACAAAACTGCAATACCTTGAATGTAACTCGGCTCACTTGAAGTTAACTTGAACTGAGAATGAATTAAACAAATTTTGAGACAGTAAATTGCCTTCGAAGAGAAACGCCTTTTCAGACGCAAGAAAAAGGAGCAAGAAAGGCGGGAGTTTGAGGATGTTGAGATGTTACGTAACAGAAATGAAGCTCGAAATTTCTACCAAAAGGTCAAGCGTCTGACTAAAGCTTTTAAGCCCGGAGTAACTTTCTGTAAGGATGAGAATGGAAATCTGGTAACGGATGAACAGGAATCACTGAGATTATGGAGGAGTCATTTCTCCAACCTACTCGGAGGCGATGAAGCGCACAATACCGCCTATAGAGAAATGACTCCGGAATCACCAGTTAATGATGACACTTTTGTAGAGCCACCGGACTATAACGAGGTCGATTCAGTTATTAAGAAGCTGAAAAAAAACAAAGCGGCAGGCTCTGATGGGCTGCCAGCTGAGTTATTTAAGACCGGCGGCGAAGAGTTGGTTAGAAGTATGCACCAGCTTTTATGCAAGATATGGTCCGATGAACGCATACCCAATGACTGGAATCTCAGTGTTCTCTGTCCTATTTTTAAGAAAGGAGACCCCGCTGTTTGCGCCAACTACCGCGGAATAAGTCTCCTTTCCATTGGATATAAACTCTGTCGATCGTATTGTGTAATGGGCTGAAGCCGTATACCGATTCACTGATAGGACGATATCAGTGTGGCTTCAGACCAAAAAGGTCGACCAGTGACCAAATATTCACATTACGCCAAATCATGGAAAAGTCCCGTGAGTTCAACAAAGACACTCACCACCTATTTGTCGACTGCAAAGCCGCTTTCGACACGCAGATAAGAGCGAAGTTCTTCGACGCCCTGTCTGCATTAGGTATCCCGGCAAAGATTGTCCGTCTTTGCATGGCGCCGCTATCTAACACACAAAGCGTTGTCAGGGTGGGGAAAAACATCTCTGACCCCTTTGATACCAAGAGAGGTTTCAGGCAGGGCGATGCTCTATCGTGCGATTTTTTCAATCTCCTGATGGAATACATCCTACGCCAATGCCCGTACATACAGAGTATGTCGGGCTCGGTCTTCCAAAAGGAAGTGATGCTGCTCGTTTAGGAAGTGATGCTGCTTTAATTGGATGACATCGATAACATCGGTACGCAGGAACGGCGAGTCAGCAAGGCGTTCTCGGATATTGAAAAACAGTCTCGGCTCATGGGTCTAGCGGTGAACGATGACAAGACGAAATACTTGGTGTCTTCTTGCACACCGTCATCGCTTCTTGGACTGTTAGTGACGATGAAGAATTTCAACTTCAGTGTTGTAGAAAACTTCGTCTATCTCGGAACAGAGATCACCAGCAACAACAACGTCAGCCTGGAGATCAGAATCACGCTTGCAAACCGATGCTTTTTTGGGCTGAGCAAGCAAATGAGAAGTAAAGCCCTCTCTCGACGGATGGACCGTATTTGAGTCGGACGAGACAGCGTTGAAAGTCTTCGAGAGGAAGATTCTTCGCAGGATTTTTGGTCCTATTAGAGTCGGCGACGAGTTTAGGTCCCGTATGAATTGCGAGCTGTACGAGCTGTTCAATGAGGTTGACATAGTCCAGCGCATAAGAATGGACGAAGGAGCTCCAGCACGCACGGTTTACATGGGGGGCCCAAACTTGATTGGTGGACGCCGACATAGAGGACGACCGGGCACTCGATGGAATGCCCAGGTATGGAGAGATCTCTCCGTACTTGGCATTCAGAACGACTGGCGCCAGCGCGCACAGGATTATGGAGGCTGGCGCGCTTTCCTGGACGTGGCCATGACCGGCAGACGGTTGACGGCCATTTAAAGGAAAGGAAAGTTGCCTTCGACATGAATCTTGCATGTGTTGTTGCACTACATGTGCGAAAAGCATCAGTATTATCACCAAGGAATATGATTGTGAGCTCCAAGAGTTCTTCGTAATCGCCACATAACTGAGTTTGTTTGAGCTTACTATTTCAAAATTGTTTGATATGTTCACACTCATCGTCGTATATGTCCGATTTAACAATTTAATCATCGATGCCATCTGAATTGATCTTCCTTCCTTGATTCAGTGAATCGGTTCAAAATAAGAGTTTCTGGTGCACTGCTTATACTGTACTTCTTCGCGAAGATATTTTATTCTTGAATCACGGCATGCTTAATTGATGAGTTTTCTACCCAGAAGTTCATATAAAAGAATACGTTTGTATTCTTGCTGATGAACTTCTCGTTCAGGGCCAGAGTTTGTGGAAGAAGTATGAGTATCAAAGGTCCAGACTAAAACTTTTTCATATATTTCCCATTCGGGTAAAGTAGTATAAACAGCTTCAGCGATGTTGAGTCGTGCTACTTTGGATTTGGTCTAGTCCTGGTTCCTACTGTAATCTGAACCGAGTAAAATAAATAATTTCCATTATGTTCCTTGTAATCCTGAACGTCTACGCTAATCTCGACTTCATGTTATATATTGCATTGATCAATAATTCAGTGAAATAAAACACTTCAAGGTAAGCAATATTCATTCATACGCTTCAATTGACTTTCGTTTATACGCTTAATGGCGCCTATTTCTATTTAAGCTTGCTTATATACTTTCCACAATATTGATATTATACATTTTGGCATTACTTATCACGGGGAATTCCCGAATATTCGCTTAAGGTCTGTGGTCACAACAACTGAATCTAAAACTGAATTTTGGAATTCAGTCCTTCACAGCACCAGAAACTGAATTCTAAATTCAGTTGCTGTAGAGCAGGGGTGGTCAACTGGTCGATCGGTCAATCGGTATATGATTTGCTCATACACCTGCGTGTGCTTTATCTAATTCTTGTGAAACGGGGAGACCCCGTGAACGCACGACACGACGCTTTGGAATTTGATGAAGAACTCGTCTTATTTTTATTAATCTTCCACTTATATACAATTCTTAAGAGCTAGTTGGACTGTATTTATATATTATATGTATGTATGTCTTATATTGCGTGTATGTTTATATTTTTATTACATAGCTAGTACGGTTTTATGAGTTTATTGACACATCTTTGTATATTAAAGATGTGTGCGCTGCATTGATCGTTTGTCATCCAAGTACATAATTTATGGATCGTAAATTTAATCGTTAGACGCGCATGCTCGGCTTGCTCACATCTTATCGTACATTGAATTTATTATTTCACGCACAAGCAGCAGGAAAGTATATTAAAATATATTGTGGAAGGCCAATGTGGTGTGTCTGTACTTGACAGTAACGCAAGTAGCGTTCATTTATGTTTGAACACCCCGAGTAAGTAAGAAATGATATAAAGAAAAATAAAGAGGCATGTTTCAGTTCCATAGGTAATTTTAATCGCCTTTTTTAGCTACGTGGCATATTGAGTCGTAGCTTCAAAGAGAAGAAAAGTCTTTTGGGAACCAGAATTTCCAGAAATGGAAGAAAAATTGTATAAATGGTTTCTGCTTCGGCAAGAAAGGCATAACGAATGTTTACGAGAAAAGGCTGCTCAAATTAATTTCAAATATTATAAAAATAAAATATTTACAGCAAAGGATAGGTCAATGGATTTTAAAAAAAGATATGGTCTTCGCAACCTAAAAGCTGTCTAACCTATCTGCAGTGCAACCATTTCTAAAAGCCTCTTGGTACCTGTTCATTTTTTTTTCAAAGAAAATAACATTTCGATAGTCGAAAAAATCTCACCATTACGGATTCTGTGATCACGCTCAATAAGAAAACTTGTTCTCTGATGCAAAGTCTATGTTGACAAAATATATTTTGCTATTCAGTAGAAAGCGATTTTTTTATTATCGTTATTATTCAGATGCTGAAGAAGATCCAGTTGACATTATCTCGTTATAAATCCTCAATAGAAATATCATAGAATGAAGAACGAAGATACACAGGAACTAAAAGAATGTATGGCATCAGAAAATAAATGAAAATCTTCAACCGTCACAATCGGAAATTCGTGAGTGTCCCGTTGTAGATGAATAAAATTTACCTCTTAACAGTGACGTCATTTA
This sequence comes from Leucophenga maculata, assembly GCA_035044805.1. Lineage (NCBI taxonomy): Eukaryota > Metazoa > Arthropoda > Insecta > Diptera > Drosophilidae > Leucophenga > Leucophenga maculata. The sequence continues at coordinate 78,783 of JAWNNP010000842.1, forward strand.
GTCCGTTGAAGAAATTAACAGCGATGAGCTAAAAGTTAATCTTGAAAATGCAATTTAAAACTAAAATACCTGGAAGCCATGGGTAGCGAAAAAAGTTGAATTGGAGAGTTTGACCGTTCTTAGAAACCTACGACGACATGCAATGACATGCAATGAAGGCTAGGAGTGCATTCACCAAATTTTGTCAGTTTAAATTTATCAGGATTAGCGTGACTCTACTGTATATCTTGTGCAAGATATGTACATGTCTAACTCGGACATACAGGTCTTTCGCATTAAAAATTGTAAGTAAGATACGTGTGTCCGAGGAAAGCATTTATGAGTCTAGGTGTTCGTATAATATATACATGTATGTATACTGTCGATAAGCACAGATTTTGCTTCACCAAACAGTGGTGAGTATTTTCACGAAATCCCCGTAGAGAAGAACGCTGTAGGTCTAATTCATCGGCAGAAATGTTTATATTATCTAAGGTAGCCAATAAAAGTTGCATCGCCATTTAGTCTGACACCTAAACGCAAAAAAAGAAATGAATATTTTAAATGATCCTAATTTGTTCAATCAGTATTTTCCAAGAACGAAGCATAACCGTGGTGTTACTATTTTATCCTTTATAGTAGAACACCTTACTTGTGATATAAGAACTTCAAGTTCATCGTCTAAATCATATTTTCTTAGGCTCAGCTTCAATTTCGGATTCACTCTTATGCGGATTTTAATTTCCATGAGAAATAATAAATGTACGATTAGAAACCACAGCAATTCTAATGTTTTCACATGTTTCAATTTTCGCGCTTATTCTATTTTTTTTTTTTTATTAATTTTCGATTTATTTTCTTTGGGACTACATACCCAATATTGAACCAGGCCGTCTTTTTTTTAGTCGCTGTTTTTCCAAATACTCTCTATCTTACTCATTCCTTATTGACGTCAATGCTTCGGCAGCATCAACCTCAAAAGATCGTCTAGTGTTCCTCTGAAAACATTAAATTTTTGTTTTATTCCGTCGACCGTTTTCTCCACTTTGAATGTGTTAAAGTTCTCCCAATCTTCGTATGTTTTAAGTAGCTTTCTAGCATATTTTTGAGTATCGCGGGTTGCTATAAGAGCTTCTTCCCAAAATATAATAACAGGCTCACATAATTTGACAATTTGATGTATAAACATTCGATTGTATGGCTTGACATAGCTACTAAATACTATAAGGGGAACCACTTTTGTAAAATATGCGAACCACTAAAACCGTTCGTCTCCATACAAACTAATACACCTTAGTAGTCTCTAAGTAGAGTATCATAGCTTCGGTTACATTAAAGCTAAAGTTTTTTTTGTTTATTTTTGTTACATTCTGTTGTTGGTTTGGTTTTTCATAAGGGAAATGTTTAGTTAGTCATCGACCGCAGAGGACGAAAACAAAATAAAAAGCAAAATCTTAAACAACCAAAACGTAGAAAAGTGAAACATTTACTTTTTGTGTTTTGCTGTTTGCGGTCAGAAGCTTTTGCATAATTAAAGAAAAACAAATACTAGAAAATAGTTTTACTTTAATTCAATAAATATGTCACAAAAGGATACAAACAGATTTTGGTTTCCATTGCATTTGATTGAATAGAATTTTGTTGTCCTTGTTTTTGATTTTTGTGAAGATTTTTGTTTTGTTGAAGTAAGATCAAACTGTGTGACAAAGTTGAAATGTAGCCGCATAATGTTTTACAAGATACTTACACATTGCAACAATAAAATTAATAATTTTAGTTTTTATTAAATTGTTGTAACTTTGTTATGACAAGCAAATTTACACGATATATTTAAAGCAGGAGTGTATGTACATATAGAATAATTTGAAGCGTGAAACTTCACTTCACGTTGCTGGAATACAGATAACTTTGCAGTTAATTTGTTCTAAAATTAGTGCGTTTTATATCCGGAAATCAAAATCTTAAAAACTTAAACACTTTCAATTTTGAAATATACTCGTATATTTTCTTGAATAGTATTAAGAGACTTGTGTATATAGACATGAAAGTCTGCCTAGACGTTTTATGACCAACAAGTTCTTGGAAACTATACGCGATAAGTACCTAAAATTTAAATTTTAAGATCTTCCTCTTCTTTCTTCAGATGAAATCTTTTAAATAATATGCAATTAGAGACTTAACTTTCATAGTGGATATTTCTGTTAGATTATTTATTGATAAACTCTTGAGTAATGGCTCCTTTCTATTGTGGGCCGAACAGTGGCGGGCGTAACCGATTGTAAGAGGCTCTGTACCAGTGCAGGTCGCCTAACAAACACATTAAATGTTTCCCTAGCTTATGACCAAGCACATGACCACTTCTCACTGCACGAATAAGTGCCTTATAAAACATTTTTTTATGTATGAAAAGAAAAGGGGATTCGTTCAAATTCAATTTCTTATAAAATCGTCATTTATTATCAGATTTTGATGAACTTTTTGGATTTTGGCTAAGAGAGACGTTATCTCTATACTGGCATAGTTGTGCCGAAGAAATTTTTAGCCTTGGTGGTGATTTTATGGGAAGGGGGGGAGGTGCAAAATTTTAAAATAAACTTGTAAAATTCCGCAGCAGACCTAGTCGAATGCAAAAAACACGAAGTCTCTATCTATTACCGTTTCCGAGATCCTTTCGTTCATACGGATGGACAAACGGACAGACGGACGAACGGACGGACAGACGGACATGTCTATATCGACTCCTCCATCACTCCTGACCATAATGGGGGTAACTTTGGGGGTCTCCGACCATTATTTCTACCTGTTACATATATTTGCATAAAACCAATAGGCTCTTGTACCTTCGGTACAGGGCCTAAAAAATGTTCAACTAAACAGCTGCAACAATTCGAATGAATTTTAGTAGATTGGTGTTTGTCAAAATCGGAGAGGTTATGGCCATTTAAGCAATAAATTATATTTATCATATAGGTAGGTGGGATAGCCACATGATGGAAGACTACTGTTGAAATCTTATGCGCGATGGTCCACAAAGACACAAAAGAAAAGCTAACCGACAAAATTTACTCAAAAATTAAGTTAAAGACGAGTAAACATGATTTATTATAATTTTAATTCGACGGTTTTAGACTTTTAACTTACCTTTATTGGCTCGATAAACATTCCTCTGACTTGGCGTGATCAGTTAGTTAACATTCATTTAATCTTGACTGTATTGGATGTGTAAGTATCCTACTAATATTATAAATGTGAAAGTTTGTAAGGATGTATGGATGTATGTATGGATGGACGTTCCTCTCTTACGGCTAAACCGCTAAAGCAATTGGTATGATTTTTAATATAAAGATAGATGAGACGATGGAAAAGAACCATAAGCTACGTTTTGACAAAATTGGAAGGGGCGTGGACCATCCCGCCATATAAGCGAAAAAAAAATTTCTTATATCTTTGCATCCATTTAAGGTACAGAGATGAAATTTGTTAAGAGGATCACGAGAAGTAAGTTTGGTCAAAATTAGAGGGGCGATACACCACCCCCGTATAGTTTCATAAATGAGGCAAAATAACAAAAGTAATTAGTTATGCTACTTTTTTTTCATAAGATACGCGCACGAAGTCGCGGGTAAAAGCTAGTATTTTTATATTTCCTTTGCTGGACGGGTAAACGACATTTTATTGTCGGGTAGCGACAAGTTCATTTTGCCTTTATTTGTTGGGTTAAACTTCTAAAAAATTGCTCTTATCAGTTGATCAAAATTCACTTCATCCAAACGTTATTGGAAGGGGAAGTACATTTTTATCTCGTCTTTATCTTGCCTTAAATGATAACTTTATCTACTAAGCTTGCGTCCTTTTGAATTTTGAAATTCTGATCACAGATTCCAAATCAGTTATTCCGCAAACCGCCAGATACAAAATTTCATAAAGTTTAAAAATGGGCTTTTATTGCGTGGGCAACATAATTTTGATGTCCTGTGGTATGTGTACGGCTTTATGCTGTTGGTATTCACCATTTTGACTGTAGTCACCGTCAGCGATATGATGTGTGCACTTATTTCTTAATGCCAAAGACTAACACCGAAAGCACTGGACAAGCTTCCTGTTTGCAGAATCGACATCGATGTATGCTTACGCCTATTCCTTCTACTATTTCGTCTTTAAAACAAATATGTTTGGCCTTCTACTTTGTCTACATGGCATTGTTCAGTGGCGCTTTAGGCATTATTTGCGGCGCAGTTGGCTATGTCGGCACGAGTTTCTTTGTGAGTAAAATCTGTTCCACTGTGAAGATAGACTAAACGTTTATTGCGTTTTATTTATTTTGCAAAATTAAAAAATTTTATGTTTTGAATATTTTTTTATTGCGTAAATTTTTATTTTACTTAAAATAAAACTGCTGCAACTACGTAAAAATCTTTAAGATATAATCTACACAAATAATCACTTTAAAGGAATTTAAAAGCATTTTCAATGCAGCACCTTTAGCTGTCTTATAAGAAATTTAATTTATTTTTGAAGTTACAGCTTAATGTATTAAATTTGTGATTAGTTTTGATGATACGAGTTCATAAATGATAAATAGTCGCATATCCTTTGGATTATCATATACAACTGCATATTAAATATGTATGTGATAGAGCGTTCTATTGAATTACTTATTTGTTTTTCTTTGTAGTTATAATCTGATTTTTTTATATTTATTAAAAATTTATTTACATGGTGGCCATCTTGCAGTTTTTATCTCTTTCGCACTTAGTCAATTCACGTTCCAAATTATTAAAAACATGGAACTTATAAATTAAAATTTTTCAATGCTTTTCTATTTTTATTCTCATTTTCTCGCAGTCAGAAGAAAAACTTTTGAACTTTGAAAAATTTTCTAATTTTTTAATTGCGTCTCTAAATTATACATTTAAACTAATTAATAATAACAAGTATTAAAAAAAAGCTGAAACAACATGGAATAACAGCAACAACAACAACAACAATAAAACAGCTAATAAACATACACAAGTACTACGAAAAATCGTCTACATGAGCTTTTTTACATTGGATTTTTAAGTCAAGGACAATCCGGATAAAAGGACGACATTACGATGATCACACTTGGCTCTATGAAAATTAATTAATGATATATTAATATTAATCACTCTTTAGTATATAATTATTTCGCTTTTATGGCACAAGTTGTAACATTTTGAGCATAAACAGGAAGTCACCAAACCATAAAACCAGGAACATACGCAATAGATTTTTGTTTGTGTTAGTGTAGTTCAATGCTGCATTTCGGCATAGCGTTCTTGTAATTTGTATAAACATGGCTTGGCCGTTGTGGAAAGTACAAAATGAAGGACTATTTACTGCGGTGTCCTTTGCACACACTCACTCAGTCATTTGCCAAACGATACAATTGGACGCAAACAAGCAGTTTGTAGTGTACCCTTTCTATTTAACTTGACTCAACTGGACTCGAGCCGAGTAGAGTAGCGTTGAGTTGTGTTTAGTTTTGCTGAGGAAAGTTGCGTTGGGTGAAATTGATTTGAGAGTCCTTGTTGCTTGTTCCTTAGTAATTTGCTGCCGAAAACCATTTTCACAGTAAATTATTTGCAACAACACAAATGTTTTAGTTTTTCTAGTGGTTGTTATTAAATTTGTTCTTGTTTCTGCTAATATTAACTTATGCAGCTTAATTAAAGCCCAGCTAGGCTGCGTATATTTATAAATGTGTATGCTTAGATATGTGTTGGACGTATATATATATAAATAGTGCGACATGCTAGTGCTAGGTTCATTAATATTTATATTTATGTCTGGTTTGCTTTTGCTTGTATGTAGCAGTCTCTTGAAATGCTTACATTTTATTTATATAATCTGGCATTCATTAAATGCTTAACTTGTAACCCCTTCTACTAGATATGTATTGCCGCTTCTAATCGTATAAACAGGTTCATGTTTACTTGGTAAATCCGACTTCATAATTGGTTTAATAATGTCTGCTGTTCGAAATTTAAAATTTTGCTTAAGTAAAGTTTTGAAAAATGTTGCAAATTTTGGGAAGAACTGTTGCTTAGTTGATTTTCGAGGTAAATGAGTAAACTCACAGGTTTCAGACGAACTTCGTCTGATACATAATTTGAAATGACTAAAATTCAAAAATATAAAAACTAGGTTCGGTTCAAGTTTTGAGCTTGTTGCAAGTAACAAATTTTTGATTCGTTTAATTAAGAAGGGATCTTACTTACTTCTCTTCAGAACAATTGTTTTTTAGTTTAATAGTTTCGTATTACTAGTTTAATACTTCAATAGTTTTTAATTGAGTCCTTTTTTTATGGAACTTCAAAATAATTTCCGATTTGCGTTTGTTTTTTTTTTTGCTTGTTAATACTGCGCTGTTTCTAAGTCTCTGTAGTACTATAATATCTAAGGAAGCATTGTTTTGCTCTACCTATTCCAAACAAATTATATGCCGATATAGCTTCCTGCGATGTAAATATTTTTTAATAAGTACCACATCGTTAAGCATTATCAAAGAGCAGAAATGCTTTCTGCAGAAGCTTTTGGCTGCGAAGGAATTCTTTTATCTGTTTCTTGAAGAAATTTTACATTGAAAAGGGGTTTTCTTCTCTTTGTGACAAATGTTCTATTGAAGGAATCTTCAAACATGTCCATCTCTCGGTTTAAGTGTTGCTGTGCATTTTTTCTATGTAACAGTCAGAAGGAAGCAAGACAGATAATATAAAGTACATATATTATTGATCAGCATCAAAAGTCGAGACGATGTAGACATGTTCGTCTCAAATCGACATCATAGAGACTATATTAGATAAAGTCTACAAATTTGAATATTTCGATTCTTTTATACATTTTTCATGAACATGCTAACCTCCATCCCTAAGTTAGGGTTGGCACTTACTACACAAATTACCGAACAAATTTGATTGATGTTGCTATTTTTGCTAGAAACATCAAATTTTATAAACCTTACCTTAATCCTTATTCAATATTTTATTAAGGTTCAGATCGGACCACTAGAAGGTGTAGCCCCCATTCCCTAAATACAGAAAATTTTCTTAAGTTGTAGAGTTTGATTTGCTATTTTTATATCAGGCTGATTTGTGCGCACGCTCCGACGGAAGAGAAAGACGACGATGCTAAAGATGAGTTCTATGAGCGTTTTGAACGTCTGCACGAGCGCTGTCCCAAACACGATGTTAAAATCGTGCTTGGCGATTTCATGGATGAAGCTGTGACTAATTCTTGGTATGACGAGGAGTGTCGTAATGCTACTGCAGAGAAGAACGCTTTCTATCTCCGAGCTCTGCAGTCGACAACAACTCGAGCTGTTAAAGAGCGATATCAAGAGAAACTGAGAGATGATTGGCGTTTTAGGATGTTAAAAGGTTATGTGACAAAAATGGAACTCGAAAATTTTATGGAAAGGTCAAGCTTTTGAACCTACATTTTAAATCTGGAGTAACTTTCTGTAAAGACGAAAACGGAATTCTGGTTACAGATGAACGCATACCCAATGACTTGAATCTCAGTGTTCTCTGTCCTATCTGTAAGAGAGGTGACCCCGCTGTTTGCGCCAACTGCCGCGGAATATGTCTACTTTCTATTGGATATAAGATTCTGTAGGGCGTATTGTGTAATAGCCATATACGGATTCACTGATAGGACGATATCAGTGTGGCTTCAGACCAAAAAGGTCGACCAGTGACCAAATATTCACATTACGCCAAATCTTGGAAAAGACCCGTGAGTTAAACAAAGACACTCACCATCTATTTGTCGATTACAAAGCCGCTTTCGACACGCCAATAAGTGCGAAGTTCTTCGACGCCCTGTCTGCACTAGGTATCCCGGCAAAGATTGTCCGTCTTAGCATGGCAATGCTATCTAACACACAAAGCGTTGTCATGGTGGGGAAAAACCTCTCCGACCCCTATGATACCAAGAGAGGTTTCAGGCAGAGCGATGCTCTATCGTGCGATTTTTTCAATCTCCTGATGGAATACATCCTACGCCAATGCCCGTACATACAGAGTATGTCGGGATCGATCTTCCAAAAGGACGTGATGATGCTCGCTTACGCCGATGACATCGATATCATCGGCACGCACGAACCGCAGCAGTCCTAGTCGAATGCAAAAACCACGAAGTCTCTATCTATTACCGTTTCCGAGATCCTTTCGTTCATACAGACGGACGGACGGACGGACAGACGGACATGGCTATATCGACTCCTCTATTACTCCTGACCATAATGGGGGTAACTTTGGGGGGTCTCCGACAATTAGTTCTTCCTGTTACATACATTTGCACAAAACCAACAGGCTCTTGTACCTTCGGTACAGGGCCTAACAACGTCAGCCTGGAGATAAGGCGAAGAATCACGCTTGTAAACATATGCTTTTTTGGGCTGAGCAAGCAAATGAGAAGTAAAGCCCTCTCTGGAAAAAAAAAATCAAGATCTATAAGACGCTGATACCTCCAGTTTTATTGTATGGCGCAGAGGCATGGACCGTTGTAGAGTCGGATGAGACAGCGTTGGAAGTCTTTGAAAGAAAGATTCTTCGTAGGATTTTCGGTCCTATAAGAGTCGGCGACGAGTTTAGGTCCCGTATGAACCGCGAGCTTTACGAGCTATTCGATGAGGTTGACATAGTCCAGCGCATAAAATTCCAGCAGCTGCATTGGGCTGGGCACTTCATTCGAATGGATGAAAGAGCTCCAGCACGCATGGTTTACATGGGGGCCCAAACTTGATTGGTGGACGCCGACATAGAGGACGACCGGGCACTCGATGGAATGACCAGGTATGGAGAGATCTCTCCGTACCTTGTACCCTTCTATTTCTCTATGTAAATTAAAAATATTTAGCCAAACAAAATTTTTATCTATTTGCCATATTTTTGTTTTTTGTTATCTAAAACTATTTTATTAAATCTGTTGTCTAAAAAACTTAAAAATGGAAATTGCCAAAAAATTATGGGTGGAGTTTGACAACTATGCTACGTCCATATCTAACCTGACGTGGTCTGTTTAAAATATTAAACTAGCGTCGACCAAACCATATGGCAGCGAGTTGCCGAGAGAAAAAAGTGTAAGTGCCGTGCACATATGTTCTATACGTGTGCTCGACGTATATTTAATAGCATAACCGTTCAGTATTTGCATGAAGTAGTTGTCATCACTTTATCCACCTAAATAGAATGAAAGTCTCAACCTTGAACGTAATCGTAACTGGTTCCTGTTTGAATGACCGTTAGCTTCAACAACATCTGTAGAAATTGTCGTAATGAAGAGGTGAATAATTAACCTATTAGCTTGAGCGGCTCTAAGAAGGTGAAGATTTGTTTCCTTGCAGAACTCGAAATATGCTGTCAGCTTGCACCCGAACATAATATTCAGAAAAAAAAATGAACTAATCATTTCTCCAAGTGTTTTAATGTCTCAAGAACTTCTTTTGGTTGTTCTTCAGTCCAATTCGTGCACTTTTATGTGTTGACATAGCTATTCAATCGCCAGTCAATTGTCCAAATGGTTTTCAGTACAGCTTAATAGTTAAATATCTAAAATAATGGTTGTGACCACTAGTTAGAATTCCAGACATCTCAGCGGTTAAAGGGGTACAACATGTTGTTGTTAATTCAACTAAAACGTCAATCGAAATATTACGTAATGGTCTAAGTCAAACCGAACGTTGTAGGATTAGCTAGGAGCGCCATATTTTATGAATGAATTATTAATTTAAATAAAGCTTACCTCAGGGATCCAGGTGGAAATATATTTCCCTGTTTCGGATATTTTTTTTTGAAAAGCTTAGGCCACAAAAATTAATATATTGGAAATTGTTGCGAAGCGGCACCTAACGTAAATTTATAAACAAAAAAAATTCACATCTGCTGATGTCTCTGTGCATCTGAAATTTTTTCTTTTAAATTAAGCACGTCAACATTCTTTGTTTAATTAAAGGAACTTTTTTCGTTAATATTTAATTCTACATTCCTACACAGAGATATTTTGTACCACACAACTCATCTCGAAATCCTGTGAAATATGTAATTATATTACGTATTCTAATTAATAAAAAACTTAATAAATTTTATTACCTTTCTATATTTCAAAGGAGTCGTAGTCTAAATTAGAATCTATAAATTTTGCAAAATTAGAATTGAGTCGCTACTTTTTTGCTCTATTTATTTGGAGAAATTCGAAAAGTTTTGAAGCTGTTGGCGAGTTTGAAATTAAAGCATGATTGTTTAATTATTGACCATTTGCCACTTGTCAACTCATAACTCGAAGGCATGCTTTTAAGCATCTTTTTCAACATTTTAGATCGACAACCAATGACGAAAAATACAACAAAAATAGATACATAGATAGATACATAGATAGATAGAAGATATATTATTTTATTGATAAATATTAAATCTAAGCAACCTTTCTAAAGTTTAAAAACAGAATTTAATTCTAGTATGGCAAATCTGAAGAGTATTCAAGCTTCAGTTCCATACAATTTAACGATTTATCTTATTTTTAAAGAACTTAAAAAAGCGAAGTTTCACAATTCACCTAAATCTGTTCTTTTTTTTTATAGATGCACACATGTTAAAAACTCATCAAGTATGTACATGGAGCACAGCTTATGGCTATAACAAATTGCTGAACATTTCTTAAGCTAAATCATCGAATTTGAGTAGCTTATACTGAAAAACTTATAGATCTATGTATGAATACTTATTTCTTAAGTGCATCATCTAATATAAATTATAATATTTTATGTGTGTTTCTTGTAGTTAATAAATATAAAGCGTCTTGTTTCCGATTTATTTATTATTCTTTTTATAATGAAAACTTTTTAAAAAGAGAACTTATTCAATTTTCGACAAAATGCTATAAACTAAATCACAATCGATTTGCAGATGTTCTTTTGGGCTAGTTAAACTATTATTTATGTATTCCTATAGAAGATATTTATTTACATAAAATAATTTAAATCTTAAATAAATTTAAATAAAATGTGACTGACTAAGCTTAAGTGTTTTCCAAGTGCGCTCAATTTGTTTTTCTTTTTTGTTTTGTTTTATTTGTTTGAAGTGCAGGCAAACATTTTTCAGACAGACGAACACATAAACTTTGCTTTTAAATAAGATGCGTGAAAATTGCTTAATAAAGTTTAATGCGAAGTGAAACTTTTATAAGTACTTTGTTTTAAAATCATTAAAGAATATATAATACGCAGTTAATGAAATAAATTTTGAATAATTAATGTAATTCCTGAAATTAGGCATTTAAACATTGAATTATGGGCAGTCGTATACACAGATTTGGCTTACTAGTTGAAATGCATGAAAAAATGGGCTAGAAAAATAAAATGCCAATAAATCTCATTTCACGGGCAGCTGTGCCATGAAATCGGTGGCTGATGCAGCTTTCATAAATTCAATTTAAAATGAAATTCATTCAAAGAATTTAAAGCTTTTGTAACTTGAGCAAGTGTAAAACTCAGCACGGCGTCATTTGACATTGACTTTTACTCTTTCGAATTTGTTTGCAAAATTGCACATAAATAGTTATGCGACGAGTATCTATTTTCAAAGCCGCTGCTGACTTTTGTCTTTGGTCTTGTGCCAGGAGGTTAAAAAATTTGAAATTCGAGTCACGCAGCCCAAGTGCAATATCATAGTTATCCAATGTCTCGCCAACAACAAAAACAACAAAAAGCATGGAGATATTCTATTTTGTCACATTTCCGCTTACTTGTCGCCATTTTATTTTGCTGCGACGCCATTTTGTAATATTTTTTTTTTTTTTTGGCTTAACAAACTTTCGCTTCATCAACTACGCAACTATTTCCGCTATTTGTTACAAAAGAAACTCGCTTTTGTGTGAGTTTACAATTCGTTCTAAAAAAAAAAAGATACAAAATAGAAAATATTTTTATTAACCACAGCAGCTAAACACGTTCTCAGCAAAGCACTACGCAGATTGAATAAATATTTCTTTTAGTACGCGTATCCAGCGAGGGATTAATTTGCTTCATATTTAGTTGCATAACTTCCTTAAATACTTCTGCAGTACATATCAATTTCACTGCAGACTTCATTTAACTTTTAGTTTGGCTTCACGCGTTTCTACTCGCGTTTAACTGTCGGTTTGTCAAGCCATCTTGAGCAGCTTCTACTGTCATCCCATACATTATAAGCGTCGTGTCGTTTGCTACATTGCATGTTCCGTTCCGTTGGTGTTGGTGCTGCAAGTGTATATTCCCAGCTATCGGATGAACGCCGCGGAAATTACTAAATCGATACGTGTGTCCTAGTACGAGTATGTAATTTCGAGGTTGTGCGAAAGTAGTCAACGCTGCTTAGACAGCTTTTTTTTTTGCTCCTTGTTCGCTGCGTTGTTGTATTCACTGCGAAATTACGTACGTAAAATAAATTGTTATTGCGCGGTTTTATTGCGCGCTGCATGCAGAAAGTGTAGTGCATCTCGGTGTGTACAATAAATCTTGCTGATATATTACGCCATTGGGAATAAGTTCCATTGAATTGATATTGATGGCCAAATAATTGAAAGTTAAAATATAAACACTCGCATGGTGATATATAATTTGAGTAAATGCATTAATTAAGGCAAAAACTTGAAAGTCAATGATATAAAAAAAATGTAACATATACAATTTTTCTTAATTGTGTTTCAGTCTAATTGAAATATAGCGTAGTTCGTTTATAATTTATCTGCAGAGAGAATAGGCGAGTTTTAATGTTGAGTGCTCCTTCTTTTTAATTATCAAAGACAATTAGACGGACATGTTTATATCGGCACGGATTTTGTTGTTATTTTCTCATTTTACCCTTTTACACTTCTACACTCCTTAATAGATCAAGCAAACTTTGGCTGCCAATATTTTCTATTTAAGACTTAAAACAATACTTATATCGCCTTATATACTTATATACTACCTCTTCGACTGAATATGACGGTTCTAGGAAGCAAAACTCAATAAAATCTGTGGTCCTAGATATTTTTTGTGCATATGGAATGTTTATCACAAAGTTTCTGTGTCTTATAACGTTGTCATGCAAATATATTTCACCTTTTGGCTGAAGTTAGCTTCGGCGAGGTACTGAGTTTTCGTTTTAGTCAACTTTTTTCTACAAGAAATTAATATAGTGCATAAAAATTGTATTTGTGAAACCACGGCAGTGCATCATATGCAGCATGACTATGCTTCGGTTTTGGAGAAAAGCCAAATAGTTTCACTTTGGGATATGGATAGTATGTACCCTACGGCACACACATTTTTTAATTTCAAATTTATCTACCAAGCGAGGTATTTAACTGAAACATAAATAATAGCAACGGTCTTTATATAGCAATATAGGCCTCCCAAGTACCAATACGTGCCTTTATAGATACATTAAATGCTTTTAACAATACGATATATGGGGCCATTGAAAGTGATATCAGGAATGGAGATGATCATTTAAGAGTACTAAGCTTAAAACTTAGCGTAGATTCTCATTTAAAGAGTGTTCCATAATTTTTGAATGATTTGAATTCACCGGAATTTTTTTGATGCAATTAGTTTAGCGGTGGTTAGTAAAATAGAAAAATCGTCACGAAATTGTAACACTTTTGTTGCAACGGATATGTTGATAGCTGCTTCCCGTAAGTTCGGAGTGAAGAAAATATTGAATTTGATAAATGAAGTTTTATGGTGAGAATGGTTTGTCTCACATTACTTTAAGCTATTCAATGAACGTCTAAATGATATATATGACGCCAAACATCCTTGTGGTATAATAAAATGGGAATAAATTTGTCCAAAAATTCAGTTCATCGCATTTGATTGACAATGAAAATCTTTCCGAAATGAAAAAGACTAAAATTGCAAAAATCTGGTGATTATAAGTGGTGACTCAATATGATCCCGAAGCCAAATTTCAAAGCGTAAACTTAAATCACACAGCCTACTCAAAAATCGAAGTTAATTTCCCGACCGATGTCACAATTACAATGTCGCGATAAGTGATTCGCTTCAAGTGGACCAAATGTTATGGAGTATTGTAGGAAAAACCATAAAACATTAAAACATTAGGTTGGTGACAACTCGATTGGAGTTATAAGAAAAAATTTAATTTTCCTGACTCAATTTGTATTATTAATCCTCTCGACAAGACGAGTCGATCTGTTTATCTGTCTGTATTTTATTGTGCATTAAATTTAAGATCTATTTTAAAGGTATTTGGCTTAAACTAGGCAGAAAAACTTACATTGGTCAATAGCGGACGGTGATAAGTACAAATTTTTGGTTCATCCGGTAAAAAAATGAGAGAACGTTTTTTGTGACTTAAATAGCAGAAAGTGAATAAGTAAAGAGACCAAAGTTTAGCTGCGAGTCGAGGCAAAGCAACTTCAACCAACTTCGACCAGGTTTATCAAGCATTGAGTACCTGGCAGGCAAGTTTGTTGCCTATAATATGGTTCTGCCAAGATTTGGAGTCGTTAATCATCAAAAGTTTAATGAAAAATTATTTGACACAACTTTGGCAAGCATTAAGACCCACAAACAGTCTATCTCAACTATATGATGAACAAAGGGAGGTAGGCAAGGTACTTGCAAGTATGCATTCTATATCATCAAACACACCTGATGACGAAGTGGAAATAAGCAAACGCATCAATGCACTCATCAAGAAGTTCATGATGACCAGATGGAAATCAACTTATAACGTAGCTCTAATAGAATGTTTGGTAGACCTCGTGGGCTGATTATATGAAACATAAATGACCATTAATAAAGCTGTTTCAAAAAGATATTGGTCTTCAGTAGAGGACAGGCTTTCAAAATCAGAAGTCATAATGTAAAACATTGCATTTGATCATAATCAATAGCTGAAGTAGCTGGTACTAATATTTGGAAAAATCAAGGAGTTACAAGATCGAAAACTCGATATGTCAGAGCTACCAAAGTTGATCCAAAAAATTTGAATTGTAACGTAAAAAACTGGCAAACCTTTTTTGAGCTATTCTTAGAAATAATCGATGGTACATATGACACGAAAAAACTGGGTTTTATAAATGAATGTCTTAAAGAAGAGCCCAAAATGGTAGTCGGCCTTGTCCTGAATGGATCATACTATAAACCAGCATGGGAACTGATATGCAAGCGTAAAGCCAATTGCATAATATTTCAGGAGCACTTCAACCAATTAATAGAACTTAATTACTATTAGTCGATGGCGAGGAAAGTCCACGTAAGTTCTTGGAAACAGCATTTATAACATTATATCATTATTCACAGAAAATCGAAGATTAGCCATGAAGCAACAGTAGATTCTCAACAGAAGCTTTACAACTCTATAAACAGCAAGTGAAAAGGGCAAAGAATTCAATTCTTGAATTCAACAACATAGTTCAATACATGCAATGCGAAGTAACGTCTACCAACTAGAAATAGAGAAAACACAAAGCAAAAAGTATATTTTTTGCTCCAAGGAGGGGCATGAAATTTCAAAGCAAAATATCAGGTAAATTCCTGAAATTTGGAGGCGAATCAATTTTAAAGGGAAGAGCAAAATAGTCTTTTGCTATAGGTGTGGAAGGCACTGTAGAGCTTCAAGCAATCTTTTCAGAAGGCAAAGAAATTTCGGAAAAAAATATAAAGCCAAGAATGAAGAGCATTTGCAAGGTATCAATCGATGCTTTTGTGCTTTCAAGACTCCAACAGCTCTTCTGAGCAAAAAAACAAATGACATTGACATCAGAAAAGATTGGAAAGAATGCGATCTAGCAGATCCAGAGTTAAAAATCGCATGATCGAATGGTGGGAAGGGTCAAAACTGTTGATAGAATGGTCAGACAAAAGTGCTGCTGGGCTGAATAGTTGCAGGTAATTTGTTATGTCTAAGGTATCGAAAATGTAGATAGTAAGCGCAAGTACAACTATACATCTGGAAGACTTTGAACGCTCCTAAGAATTTGACGGTGACAACATCAGTTGAAAAGAAGCAAATGCTGAATTTTTAAAGATATAATAACGGTAGATACAGGGGGCAGGTAAGTACCAGGTAGTGCTGGATTACATACGAATGCAGACTCTAGCCAGACTTTTACAAATCAAAAAGAAATTCAAATGCAAATCAAATAAATTCAAACAATATTCGTTATTTTTGCCAGAGTATCGGGAGTTTAATCATATGATTATAAGGTCCTAACCTTTTTGCATCAAGCAATAATCAGGCCTGATGGTCTGACTACCAAATTTACAATAGTATTCAATGCTTCAGAGAAGACCTGCAATGACGTACATGATGCAATGTTGATTGGTTTTAGTTTATAACGAAATTTTTCACATACAAATGAATGGAAGTTTTTCAAGACTACTGACATTGAAAGAAAGGTACCTGTAGATACAAATTAAAAAGGAACTTGGAGAGAATAACCAAAGTATCAAATTAACTATGGTAACCTATGGAACATCAGCGGCACCATTACTAGCAGTGAGCTGTCTTTAAAAATTAGCAAGACGATGAGCGTACTGTAGATGGCATTAAAAAGGATTGATGATCTGATCTCTGGAAATTATGATGTTTAAAGCTGGATTCAAAAACAAATACGTGTACGGAAAATCGACGAAAAAGAACTTAGCTTGAATATTTGTCATAACGCATGGTGTACCCCGAATGCCCATGCTAAAGCACGAGAAGACAGATATAGAAGACATTTGATTGGTATTTTACTGTAAGTAAAACCACGTTAGAATACCAGCTATACCAGTCTCTTTCAAATGAAATGGAGTACCATAAGTAGATATGTGCGGTAAAAGGAAACTAGTAAGTTCCAACAATTCAAAAGTAAATTTGGCCACCTTATATGAAAAATAGATTAATTTGGAAGGCCTCCATAGCTGTTGTAGCTATTTCCATGACGCAAGAATAGTCATCATTTGGACCGGCGGTAGTACAGAAATGAAGGCTCCTGCAAATAGAATTTTTGTCAACCCACTCAATTTTTGGGCTAGGCCGCCCTACTTACCGGATTTAGGTATAAACGAAGTTTCTCGGCGATGGTTCTGTCAAGTATATGGAGTATACGGTTCAAGGCAACAATATTTGAGTATTCCTGAGCTAACCCAAGCCAACGAATTGATTCTCGATTTTGCTAAATTTTGCACCAATTTCTATGCATCCCTTCCAAACAGGACGGTATGTTTTTCTACTGTTTTTATTTAATAATTTTTTTTCGTTATACTTAAATGGCATTAAATCATCTGTTAAACGGAAAGAATTAAATAAAAATGGAAGACATTTTTACTTGGCCTCACTAAAAGCTACAAAATTAAAAAAAAAAAAAAAAAAAATAAGGAAATCCCTCGTTTAAAATGGGAAACTGGAATCAGAGCTGAAGAGCTTTGTTAAAGAAGGTGGTGGCTGAGATAGACAAAATGTGTTTTGATTGGTTCGCAAAGGCTAGAAACCAACACATTCCCAAATCTGGTCCGATAATAAAAGAGAGAGCAAGGGAAATATTTGCCAAATATATCATATCTGGTCAAGCTGCATATGTAAACTAAGTAGGTGTTGAGCAATTAAAGTTTAAATTGCCATCTCTGCTGCGTGGTTACAGGCCGGAGAATAATTACTACGCAGTTACTGCTCTTAAATTACGTTTTATTAAAGAAGATCTTTATTAAAACATTTACTAAACAATTTAAAATAAAAATTTTGGTTCTCCTCCATAGCAGACATCTCCCATAACCGGACAATAATACTGCGACAGTGGTTGTTCGGTTACGGGGAACTCCACTGCACTTGTAATCTGCCCATTTTAAATACAAAG
Source organism: Leucophenga maculata (assembly GCA_035044805.1). NCBI lineage: Eukaryota > Metazoa > Arthropoda > Insecta > Diptera > Drosophilidae > Leucophenga > Leucophenga maculata. The sequence continues at coordinate 96,615 of JAWNNP010000842.1, forward strand.
CACATATTCTGTAGTTTATGTGTTTCTAAATACATATAAAAATATTTCATTTTAATCAGTTGCTGCATAAAAACGTGCGGACTTCTCCACAATATGATATGACATCCTGCAAAAGTACATATGCACTCGTATTTCATATTAGTTAGTACGTGAGCTCATCTGTAATGAATAGAACTTCTTGCGTAAAGCCATTCGGTCATAAATATTTTTAATTGCTGTGGACCACATGGCGTATGATTAATTTCTAAAGTGCGAGAATACGAGTTGGAAATAATTGCGTTGAGCATTAAACTAGACGCTGAGACACGTTAGACATTAATTCTCAGGTGTAACGACCGGACGTCAAAGCCGTGTGACCCCACTCTGCAATTGACTTAATTTGCTATATTTTTTGCTGTACCCGTACACTATTAAGTAGATTCGGAAACTATTAACCACGCCGCAAGTGAGTGCATTTTCGCGTTGCGTATACGCCGCGTTCAGCGCAGTCATAAATAAGCTTTTAGCGAAATTGAAAAGTGAGATAAGCGCTCAGCGCAAAGTGTTGGCTTTGCCACTACCACCTGCGCCAGCCTGCGCATGATAAAGGATGAAGGACGAAGGCTCAAGTGCAGAGTGGTCTAATTTCTGCCATTCTGAATTAATGCAATCAATTATGGCGTTGGCGGCACTTGGAAAACCCTTTGTTCAGCCGCCGTTGTGCTCGGTAATTAGCTAATAGTAAACAATGTCGAGCACAGCCGGACAAAATAAACTTAACTTAAATGTACGTGTGTATGTTTGTATGTTGCTTGGTGGTTGGTTGTTTGAGCTTACGAATATATGTGGTAATTAGAGTAATTTATAGAATTAATACGCTAATAATTGGTTTGTTCGCTTGAGTGGCAGCTACCTGGTATGCAAAATTCAACGCCTGTCGTGCCCATGCCACTTCGTCGGCCCACCAGCACCATTTCCGTTTCCGTGTGTTCGACCGCCACACCTGTCGTTGCCACCGTGCGTCCCAACTATCGTCGTATGGACATGGTATTCGTGGGAAACTGCGGTTTTTGTGTGCTGCTGAAAAAACGCTTACAAGTCAAACGCCAGAAGGCATTGCGAAAGTCGACGCTGTAGAAAGCATATATGAACGGATTGATGGCGCTGTTGAACCAACCGAGCCAGGTGAGCACCTTGGAGAGTGTGCGGCTAACCTGTTCCTCCTCCAGGAATGGTGTGATTAGATAGTAGACAAAGAATGGCAGCCAACAAGCTATGAAACCGCCGACGACTATGCTCAGCGTCTGCGTCGTTTTGTTCTCCTTCTTCAGCGAACTGATGCGATTCGAAAGCGATTTTGAAGTAGTTGTGCCACTACCCGCTGTAGCGAGTGTAGTTGCTGTGAAGTGATGATGGTGATGATGGCCGCGCAGCTGCACCGGACGTTCTTGCACACCAGCTCCCACGCTGCCCGCACTCAAATGCGAGTGTCGAAAGCTTTGCGCACGTTGGCTCTGCCACTGTGCATCGAGCAGACTGCTGGCGGCACCAACACCCATGCCTGCAGCACAACCGCTGGTCGTCATGGTCGACAGCGTCGATGAGGCGGTTGCTGGGCGTTTTAATGAGGCTGGCCGCGTTAGTTCGTAGCAGCCGTTCTTTGCATTGGCGCTGGGCAGTGCCAGCAATGAGTGACAATGCGTGGCTGGTACACCGCTACGACCGCCGCTCTCCATGCCAACGCTGATGCCACAGTGTTCGCTGTCGCTGCGTATGATCTCCTGCAGCTCCTTGTCTATTGTCTGATTGGAGAAGGTGCGCGCCGCCGCTTGTCGCTTTTGTCCAGAGCTGAGATCCTGTTCGGAGTATTCATGGTCGATGTCGTTCTCCACGTCGGCGGCGGTGTAGCGCTTGAATTTCTGCAAAAGACAAAAAGCAGTGAAGCAATTAATATTGCGCAGCAGCACACTGAATTAGATATAATATTTTATTGTATGCGGTTAGCCGTCACTTACGAAAGTTCATTGTTTGCCGAGACTAAACTCTGAAACTCTCTCTAGTGCTAATTAAATATTTCCTCCGTCAAAACTTTGGCCAATATCTCGCGGCTATTGTCGACTCTGCGAACAATGCTACGCTGACTGTCTCTACATGTTTCGTGCCTAAAGGTGAGCCCTGCTCAAATTTTACTTCCTATTCTTAATTAACTGCAAATAAAAACTTTGCTTTGTGTATCATTCACGATTTGGTGGCCTTTGTTTGCGTTTTGTTATTTAATTTCGCTTTAAGCAGAACTTAATTAGATTTTGTTATAATTTGTTCTTTTTTTTCGACTTGAAGTGCAATATGGAGATAGAACGCACTGCGCAAATAAATAATTTATATACACAAGTACAACTAATTGTCTGAGAATTTATCAAGTCTTGAACGCAAAAAAAAAAAAAAAAAAAAAAGAATAAATAAATACAATAAAATAAATAACTGAATACAATGGATGTGTGTGGTGTTTGGGAGAGTAAGGTTTGTTGGTTGTTTGTAAATTTTTAAAACAGTTGGTCAAAAAATGTTTTTCTCCACATATTTTCGCACTTTTATAAAATTTTCTTTGTTTTATAGAAATATTTTTGTTGGACTGAATTAATGTAGATGGGTTCTAAGGGCCCTAAGCAAATTTAGATTACAAAAAAATAAAAAAAGTCCCCCTTCGAGGTCAGCTGGCCCTTGATCGTTGGTATATGTAGGTCCCTATAGATATTATTGTTCCTCAAGTACCAAGGAGCTCCTATGAGCTTTATTTATTAGGCCCTGTACCGAAGGTACAAGAGCCTATTGGGTTTGTGCAAATGTATGTAACAGTTAGAAATACTGGTCGGAGACCCCCCAAAGTTACCACCATTATGGTCAGGAATGAAAGAGGAGTCGATATAGCCATGTCCGTCTGTCCGTCTGTCCGTCCGTCCGTCTGTATGAACGAAAGGATCTCGGAAACGGTAATAGATAGAGACTTCGTGTTTTTTGCATTCGACTAGGATTGCTCCGGAATTTCACAAGTTTATTTTGAAATTTTGCCCCTCCCCCCCCTTCCCCATAAAATCACCCCTTAGGGTGAAAATTTCTTCGGCACAAAAAAAATTGAGTATACTAATATAGAGATAACGTCTCTCTAAGCAAAAATCCAAAAAGTTCATCAAAATCGGATAATAAATGGCGATTTTATAAGCAATTGAATTTGAACAACCCCCCTTTTCTTTTCATTCATATTCGCGCAGTGAGAAGTGGTCATGTGTTTGGTCATACGCTCGGGAAACATTTAATATGTTTGTTAGGCGACCTGAACTGGTACAGGGCCTCTTACAGTCGGTTACGCCCGACTGTATTTCCTTACTTGTTTTCTATTGCATTAAAGTGCTGAAAAATAGAAATGCCACAGTTTAAAATGGTCTCAGACACTAAAAGCGCTACTGGTATAGCGGTACTTTTTGTGATATTGCTTTTCAACGCGGTATTAAGTCTTAGGTAATTCCCAAAACATGACTCACACCGATGCATCAGTCGGCTGTCGTCCATTGCGAAACTGTTTGAGAGAAGTCTGTTACTGGCGATACTGGCGATCGGCGAGGTTAATCGGAGGATTTTATTCTTTCAGTTTGGCTTCAGGAAGCACACAAAAACCCTGCTTAACTTTATGCAAGATGCATTTCAGACGTAGGAATACACAATAGCTGTTTAGCTGATAAATTCGATGACGACAAGGCCAAGACAAGAGTGCACAACGCCTCTGACGGACTCCAGCTATACAGTTACAAAATTGGCAAATCAATGAATATTGATAAAAAGTGATTGATATGTGCAACAGTGACGTACACACTCAGGCGTGCCAAATGCATCGGGTCTTCCTCCTGGGTCAGCTGATTGGTCTCTACAGTGGTTAAAAATTTCTAGAAGTATACCTATACCTCACCACATTAAAACCAGATTGAATCGGTTGTGAAATCCTAAGAAAGAACTAAGAAATTGGAATGTGGTGAGAAGCAAGTTGTACATATATGTACAAAGCCATCTTCGCAATATTACGGCGTTGCTGCCAAAATAAACTTCAATAAGATACGCTTTCTGTAGACGAAGATCATACGCAGCGTAGTGGGGAAGCGAACAGCCAGTCTTAAAGTCCTTAAATTCGGGAAATTCATTAATAAACAGATCACAGACTATATAAAAAGCCAACTAGCTAGCCAAATGTCGTAGCAAAAAGGCAGGAGTTAGAATGAAAAAACTTCAACAAAAAATTCTATCTTGGGATCTAAACTTAAGAAGTATGTAATCTCTATACTCACTGTTAACATTCCATACATTTTGACGACCTCTGAAGTCAGCATTATTACAATAATTTTTTGGTTTTATTCATTTATATCCTTATTACTCATTGTTTAAAACTGTCTCAGATATAAAAGAAAAACATGTAAACAACCATTTTTAATAAAAAACAAGTAGGGAAATAACAGTCGGGCGTAACCGACTGTAAGAGGCCCTGTACCAGTTCAGGTCGTCTAACAAACACATTAAATGTTTCCAGAGCATATGACCAAACACATGACCACTTCTCACTGCGCGAATATGAATGAAAAGAAAAGGGGGGTCGTTCAAATTCAATTGCTTATAAAATCGTCATTTATTATCCGATTTTGATGAACTTTTTGGATTTTGGCTTAGAGGGACGTTATCTCAATACTGGTGCACTCAACTTTTTTTATGCCGAAGAAGTTTTTAGCCTTGGCGGTTATTTTATGGGGAAGGGGGGAGGGGCAACATTTAAAAAAAAAACTTGTGAAATTCCGGAGCAGTGTTAATCGAATGCAAAAAACACGAAGTCTCTATCTATTATCGTTTCCGAAATCCTTTCGTTCATACAGACGGTCGGGTGGACGGACAGACGGACATGGCTATATCGACTCCTCTATCACTCCTGACCATAAGGGTGTAACTTTGGGGGGTCTCCGACCATTATTTCTACCTGTTACACACATTTGCACAAAACCAATAGGCTCTTGTACCTTCGGTACAGGGCCTAAAAAGACTCATGTCCTGCTTTAGAAAATATCACATCTTTTAATATGTCCAAAAATCATGAACTCCGAACAAAGAGTTGGGTGCTTCCATACTGCAGTTTGACGTTTCCTCATTAAAATATGTATTGGAAACATTCCGTTTTAGCTATAGTCGTTGGTTTGTCAGTTGCTGGCTTAAACTTAAATATAAAAACGGTTTGTAACCAGAAACAAGGTATTTGCGGAAAGACATTCGAAAGTATTGATTTCAATAATAGTTCAGTTTTTCATTTACAGTCAATTTATGTGTATTGCATATTTACGGGAATAAAGCAAACTGGATTGATTAATTTAAAGTCATTCTTATTGTTATGCTAAATTTTATTAAGGAAATGATGTGAAATCCGAAATCCGAGCCGTCACTTACATACTGCGAGCTACCGTGAGTGTAGTCTACCTGGAATAGGACCTCGGAAACTCCCATACATCAATAAATTTCAGTGGAAATGACGCAAATTTTAAGTCTACGAAAAGCACTAGCAACCGGTGTAAAACTTTATTGAAAAGATCAAGATGTTTTTTTTGATCTCTGTGCCACATTTTAATAATCTATCGAATTACAAGATAAGGTGCAATCTAATTTCAGCTAATCATCCTGAAAATAGACCTTATAGTGGTGCAGCTGTCTTGATTTGGAGTAAAATCAGCTCCGCAGAAGTAAACTTAGCCTTAGCAACGAATTAATTATTTATAAAGCTATACTGTTGCCTTCCTGGACATGTATAACTCTCCTGTGGGCACTGCTTTTGATATCAATTCCATATCATTTAGGTGATGCAGAACTTTACTAAACAATGTCATTTATAAATCCTCTTGTATATTGACTTGGCTAAAAATATCTTTAGAGAGTGGCTCAAGCGACATCACATTATTTTTCTTTACGTACACAGACACTAAAGAAGATGTAGGCTCCAATTCTCTTATTTTTGTAAATTTTTTGTTTTACATTTAAAACTATTCTATCGACTATAATTAAATAAGCTGCTAACAGAAAAACTACGCCACTGCTGATGTAAAATATCTTATTTCATATTTCATAGTTGAATAGTTGCAGAAGTTTATAAATTTTCTTCATGTTGTGCTCTAATTTTTCGGAGCGCTGTTCTTTAACAGTGTAATGCACTGATTTTAACGTACCACGTCGCATTTGTTGCTTGCCTAAGTATTTTATTCTACTTTAATTTAATCCTTTTATAATTTGAATGGCTTTCAGTTTCCCAAAGCTTAGGATCATATGTTCATATAGAAACAAGGTCTTGTGTAGACGCACTTTATTATAAGTAATGAGCTTGATTTTTCTGTACAGCAATCAATTCATTCACTCACTTACTCGTCCTTTGCATAGATTGATTTTTGCAGTTATATGTTTATCCCACGTTACTCCTCTAACCAAGTAATAATTTTTTTTTAGTTTAACAATCTGTACTTAATATCAATTTTGATTGTTATTAAAAACTTCAATTAATTGACCTGCAGTCTGCCTAAACACATACATACTTATACATTTTTTTCAAAAAAATATAATACTAATTTGCTACAAATCTTCTTTGTCAACCCTCCCCTCTACTACACCTGCCTACCCAGGGTTAGCGAGATAGCAGATCGTTCGCGGACCTATAGGCCTAAAATGCATTGCATGCTAATACTAAAACTAATCGTGTTTTTAAAAGATTATGGATTATAATCATGTAGTGATATTATTTCAAATAAACACTATCATTTGTTTTTAGTTATATAGTTTATTTAGGATTATTTATTTATTATTATAAGCTTAATTTATTATTCGTAGGTTGATTCATTATTGTTTTTTCTTAATTAAGTTTACATTAATCTTCTTTACGTTCACTTTAATTCTCCTCAACAACTACGCGACTCTACGACTCGGACGACCTGCTCTATACGAACGACAACGATCAACTCTCTCTTCTGCTGCAGCGCACTTCTATTTAATCCTTTTCCCCGTCTGCTGCGCTGTCGCTGTCTGTCTCTCTATTCTTTGTCTTCTCTGCTGTCTTGTTCGCTTATCTCTCTGCGCTTGTGTTTGCTGCTATGCAGCAATATATCCCATTCCTACAATCATTTATTACTTATTTTCTATAACAAATTGCTGTGTCTACGTAATTAACTAAGCTGTACCAATAATCCTCAGGAACGCCATTCTATTATTTTATTTTCGCTTAGTTAAGCTTTTCCAAAATACCTATATGTATATATATTCTCTCAATATCAGTCATCTGCCCAGAAAATGGTGGATATCTTGTAATTATAATTGTGAATCAAGTGTATATAAAAATTATTAGTTCTCAGTGTCATAAAATTCCTTAAACCATTAATATTTTTATAGGATATGTGGGTAGACCGTTGCACTTTTGATTATATTAGGCTATGGTTGTACACTTCAGATGTCAGTTCAGTGTGTATAAGTGGCCATCTTTTTGAACATAAACAATCATATTTTGTCGCAGTTTTAACCTCAGTTCTTTTAAAGAACCATTTTTCTCTAGTTGACAACCGACCTGCTTTACGAAATACTATTATCTCTGATTTACTCATATTAACCTCAATTCACAATTTTTCGCAGTATTCTTCCAGTTCATTTATCATAAGCTGAAGTTTCTCAATGTAGTCAGATGGTATCACAAAATCGTCTGCATTAAGCCGGAGTTTTATGTTTACGTTGTCAATATAGAGCCCACGTTCAAGTTAGTCATGGAGATCGTTCAAGTATAACGGTAACAGGAGCTAAAAAGCATCCCTCTGGTCCCTTCTGAGCATTTAGTGTTTTAACACTTTTAATAAATTTAAGCATCTAGAATGACATGCCCATTCGGCGCAGTTTATATATTATAAACATCTTGGAACTCGGTCAAATGTAGCTTTAAAATCGAAAAATAAAAATAAAAGATTAGAGTTTCTTTTTCTCAAAGAACTTTATTGGAACTATTGAGAATAATAATTCTTACTAAATCTTGCTTGATATTCATTCAGCTTTTTGTGTGACGAAACCCAATGCAGTTTGCCGATCGTTAACAATGCCCATTAAAATTTTCGCTGACAATTCATGAAAAAACTTTATAATTTATGGGACTAATCGTGTTTAATTTTTTAAATAGGATATTTCTAAGCACTTGTAATAAATGTGTCATCCAATTTGCAATTATTTAAAATGTTGTAAATGTTCACTATTACTTTTAAGGACTGTTTTTGATTGCAATGGAGTAAAATTCGTTTGGTATTCTATCTAAACTGGAGCCATGATCATCTAAACTTTTTCTTACATCTTTTTTAGGTCATAGATTTCCACTGGCTTACCCAAAACTTCATCTTCGTAGAAAATTCATCTGGAAATAATGTCTGTACTCTTTAGCCATAATATGTGGTCCAACGTGATATAGCATACTTCTTAGTTCTTTAACTACTGTTCATTTTATGCTCAAGATCAATTGAATACTGTTGCCTTTTTATATTACACAATTTTGTATAGAAATTTTTTGCTGAAAGATATCTTCCATTGTATACTTGTATTTTGAGATTTTCCATCCACGTAAATACCCAGATAAGATTTTGATGTAGTTTATACAAATATCTTATTTTTGAGACCATTTAGTCAACTTAAGTTTACAACATAAGCGATGCATTGCACGGATCTGAAACATTTGCTAATATAGCTATTGATATCAGCCCATTGTTATTAGATGGCGCTGGCATATAAGCTCTAAAGACTGCATAAAATACCGAACCCAAAATGCTGGCGTACGGAGCAGATGCCTCATTGATGCAATCAATGCTGAACGCTTTTTCTCTAAAGTGAGCCAAAACAAGAAAGAATGGCACAGCAAACCATTTATTTATCTTGAAAAGGACCATATCTTACCAGACATGATCAAATAATTGATTCATATCAAAAAATACTGCAGAGTAGTATTGAAATTGTTTGTGCGCATCACTGATTATAGACAAGCTGCGGTGACATTATTCAGGAACTCCATGCTAATGTCTAAATCCGAAGCAATCCAGAGAGCAATATTATTTCAAACATTTTGGAGAATACTGACAGAAGACTTATCGGACGATAAGATGTAACATGAATTTCGCGAACTTAACTAGGTGTCATCACAATTTCAGCACATTTGTACTGAGAAGTAAAGTGATGAATGCGGAGTATAGCGTTCCAAAGGTTGCAATAGATTTTTTCGTTCAGAGTAAGAATGAGGAGGTAATCAACAATAGCTTTGTTTTTCGTCTGTTGCTATATTCGCATCAAATCGTATATAATGCATTCAAACTGATCATCCATATTCTGCCTCTTGTAGCCCACTAAGTCACGAATCTCAACATTGAATGGCTGATTGTCACGTCCAGGAAAGTTTTATAAAAATGAGCTAATGCTGTCAATGCAATAACCTTTGTAGTAAAAAGTTCTACAGCACTATCTAGATCCCTACAATTGGTTCAATTCTGAAGTGGAGGACAGTGGATCACAGCTAAATTAAAGCCGCCGAAAGCACTCTGGATTTTGTATTGTCACATTGCATTATATCGATACATATTTACTTAACTGGCTCAGATTTGATATTACTCCTAATCAAGATAGTCTAGGACGACCTGTTGAAATAAGCTCGTTCACTCTTATCTTGAATAATCTAATCTTAAAATGTGTCTCAGTGAACAAAAAAACATCAACTTGATTTCCAACTCAATCAATGGATTTACAACTCCATTAACGTTCCTCATACAAATGTGTAGGCCTAACTCCATTATTTTTGAATTAATGACGCAAATGGAGACAAAATTTGCATCATCATACGCTTCATTGACTTTCGTTGAAGTTCCATCAAGTTTTCTAAAGTATTTTCTTGGCATTCTATGCGTTTTGGCAAGTAATCGAAAAATAAATTACGCACCTCTTGTGATATATCATCATTCTAATGCTTGGGTACATCCAATACTTACTGCCGTTTAGCTGGCTGAACGACATTCACGTAACTTCGCGCACATAAAAATGGTAATTTGAAAAACAAAATTTGTTAATGCCATCTAACTCTTAAATCGCATAAGCAAATAGTGTGAACAAATTTAAATAAATATATACATAAGTTTGAATTAAGCCAACTAAGTAGTTAAGTTTGCAATAATTTTTCGTATTACTGTACAATATTCTGAGTTGTTTAATGTAGCAGAAAATAACATACACCAAACCAGCTTCCCAAATTGCACCATTTGCAATACACAATAAAGTTTATACTCTACACGTGGCTCACATCATAGATGAGCACCTCCACTTTGATGTCTTTAGTGTTTCCAACTGTAATCCCCAACAATTCATAGCTTAAATATTTAGAAAAATCTGTCAGCTTGTGAAACCATTTAATAAACAAAAAAAAAAAAAGAAGAAAATAAAATAAAATTTGCATATGAAAAATGCAGACAAGCGGAAAAGGGCAAAAATCAAGCAGCAAACAGCAGAGACCGCGCGAACATGTAATGCAAATAAATATGCGAGCAGCGTGCATGGCGTATACGCAATCTGGCGGATGATATATACGTGTGTGAGCTTTATGCATAGTCAAATATCTCACTACACGTGTGTGTCCTACTATATATGCATGTATGAAAAGAGGAGGTGTTGCAGGTGACTTTGGTTTCGGTTGGTTTGGTTTGGTTTAGTTTGGCTTCACTTGGCTTGCTTACCTTATTGTGAACACTAATGTCGGTCATGTTGTCATGCCGGGAAGCAATAACGCATGAAATTCTTGCATAAACATAAATCATAACCGCCATCGGTATGAAAAAGGAACCCATCGCCGAGAAGATCACGTATCCTTCGTTCTGGTTATAGCGACACTCATTTAAATCACGCCGGCCCGGCTCGTACCTGTTGGAGACAGAAAGAGACAAATGGGATGGACACAGAAAATTAGTTTAAAATTTAAATTTTTTAAATTCAAATTTAAAGTTTGTAAATGCACTTAAATTCAAATTTACACAGATTATGTTAATTAAAAGCAGTTATCTACTTAAGCAAATACGTTTGTGTAAATAGTCACAGTTTAAATAACCAAATTTCGAAGTGCAAACAACAGACACAATTTGCCCGGGAAGTCATTAATTAATTACATAATTATCAAGATATACTTACTTACTATATAGTAGGTAAGTACTAATCAACAAAAGGACATTGGTATAGCATATAATTGTACAGGAACAGTCAACTAGACAGTCGGACAGACAGACAGACAGACAGACGGATGCACAAACATTTGTGTTGAGCAAACAAAAAACAGCAGAATGCCTGTCTAACTAGACAAACAAATACATAGCGACCCGAACCGTAGTCGCTTCAGTTCAACATTGTTGAATATGTTTATTTGTTTAGGACTGGCTCGCGTTCTTCTTCTTATACACACACAGCGAAGATATTCCCAGTCCATTACTTTGCAAAACTCATCTCGAGTTACTACTCTACGCTGGCATACATTTTTGTATACTTGTAGCTGCATAAAGAAATGCGTTTAATGTTTGTGCTTAGTCGTCGTCCTTGTCGCCATCTTATTTTAATATGTATTTACTTGGTATGATTATTTTTCTCAGGTGTATTTTTACTCGGCAGACACTTACCAGCCCAACATGGGCGGACACGTTATTGCCAGCGCCAGCAGCCAAACGATTAGTATCATGATGAGCGCCAGTCGCTTGGAACGCCTTTTCCGGGAGTAGGTTAGGGGCTGTGTGACAGCGAGATATCTGTGAATGGAATTTAAAAAGCAGTTTGTGTTTTTATTAATATTATGCAAGACAAGAGAAAACATTAATTTCGGTGGCACCGAAGCAGTTTGTTTGTTTACATACGCGTCTACAATTCTTTATATTTTTAGTGTGAGTAGAATATTAATTTTTGCCACAAAGTTCTTCGAAAATTCAGAATGAGACGTCAGAGACACTATTAACTAGAATATATGTAAATATTTATTTTGCTAATTAACATCACAAACTAACAATAGCTTCGGCATTAAGGATACCTTTATAAAATTCGAATTAAGGCACAAAGTTTGTTCATATTTAAATATAAATTATCGGATTTTTGATGCGAAGCTTTATACAAAACCAGCAGATTTTGCTTGCGCAGTTAAGAACACAACAACAAAATGATTGCTCAAGTGGCCATAAATTAGCGGACTGTTGACAGCACCCCTAGCACTCATTCGTCTGCGATAATGACAAAAAAGGGCCGACGAGAGATATGTGGAGGACTTACAACAGAAGAGCGTGAGAGCGTTTAAAAAATAAAAAAGAGCTGGGTAAGACTTCATTAAAAAAGAAATGAATTGCAAATAGTCTTCCGATTTCTTTGAAATTGAGGGGAATACAATTCTTGGGTGAGGTAGTTGAAGCCCCAAAAGGATTTTGAAAAATTATTAAAATGGCGGCTGCTACAGCTGTGAGCTGCTTCTTTGTGCATAAAAAAACAATAATGGATGTCTCTCTTGCCATTATGGAGTCTTGTATTGACGAATTTTGTTGGTATAGAGCAGTTTCAGTGGATCTGGAAGGCTATACACCATTTTCTCTATAGTCTTTACCATGAATGAAGTAAGGCTTATTGGCCTGTAGGTTTTAGGGTGGAAGAGGTCGTTCTTATCTGCCTTTGGAATAAACGCTACACTTGCTTTCCTCCAGAATGCCAGAAGCTCTAAGATTATTGCGACTTTGCACTTTTTATACAATCACATGTCGTATGAGTAATTTATGATATTTATGGCATTTAGTTACTTGCATAGTATTTTAAGATTTAATATGTAGGATGCTATTCAGATTTTAAGAAAAGTTTAAAATGTGGCTCCCATTCGAATTAATAATACTTATCGAAGATTGGAGTCAAGCTATTCCCTGAGCAAAGTCATAATACGCTGTCGTACATACTTCTTTGCTTTCGACCAGAAAAATTAAAGATAAGTACACCAAATTTGTATTCATAGAAAATTTAATTGATTGGGATGGAAAAAGGATACTTCAAAAAGACCAGTCTTTTATATTTTGTAGACCGCTGAAAATTCTAATTACTTAGGAGAGAAAAGAGCATATTTAAAAAAAAAGGAGCTTGGATGAGCAAATCCTAAATTTGACATTCAATGTCTTTGCGGACCTTAACAATAGGAACTACAGAGTTTACTTTGACCTAAATATGACAATAATTGTTGGAAACGCTTTATATATATTATCGGGGTTTTGCTTTTTGCTGGAATTGTGAAAAGGAATTGTGGAAAGGAATAGGACTTCATGTCGATCGTTCAAAGCACAACGGATTAATAAATACTTATGATGGCAATACTTGAAGAAGAGCATTCTCAGAATTAATTTCAGAAATATATAATTTACATATGGTATTCAGGTTCATAAATATAGGATTTGAACAAAAAGTCATTCGTATTTACGCCTTTATTTCAAATCTTTTTAAAATTTGCGTACAATCATCACTTATTACCAACGAGACTCCAACTTCATTATGCCCCGCTCATAGAAGCTTGCTTCCCTATTGGCAAAAAAGTGAGACTGTCGATTTTCGCAAGCCTCGTTTGAGGCCAATTTGTCGTCAGCTAAATCGTTTGACATTGACAGGAAGAGATGGTAATCCGATGGTGCCAGTTGCAGACTATATTGTGGTTGATAAGGAGCTCTCATGCGAACACTCGGAGCTTCTGGCGCGTCACAATCGAAGTGTGTGGTTTAACTTTGTCCTGATGGAACACAATTTCTCCGCTATTGGCCAAAGATGGTCGCCTCTGGGTGATTGCTGCCTTCAAGCGGTCCAGTTGTTCACAGTAGAGGAACGAATTGAGCGTTTGGCAATAGTGGAGCAGCTCATAGTAGTTAATTCCCTGTCAATACCACCAAACACTCAGCAATACCGTCCTGACCGTTAATCCGGGCCTGGCAACCATTTGAGACGCTTCACCACTCTTCACCCTATTCACTATTTGGTTGCGATTCAGCAGCGTTTCGCAAATGGAAATTCGGTGCATGAAGTTTTTTTGTGTCAATTCGTGTGGCACTCATATATCGAGTTTTTTTGTTTGGCCAAGCTTCTTCAAATGCCTTTGAATGGTCTTATGACTGATATTCAGCTTACGGCTCCTTGATTTTATCGACTCCACACCAGAACGGAATCGAGTGAACCACTGTTGTGCCACGCGAATTGAACAAATTTTTGTGGCCGCTTGCGATGCGTTTTTGTCTTTCAGACAATAAAAAAAATATGGGGAATTTATGAGTGTAGACAATCTCACCTTTCAAACGCCGTACAGTATGCTTCCGTGCGACAAACACCTAACGAGATATACTTAATTGAAAACAAAAACGCGAAATATGAAAAGACTTTTGTTCCTACCTACTTTTTTGAAACCATGTGCTCATTGATTAAAAGTGTATGTTAAGTTTGTACAAATGAATGTAACAGATAGAAGTAGCACCAATAGACGAATCCATATAGACATATCCGACTGTTCGTCGGTGTGGCGTGATTTTGTAGACTACGATAGATAGAGCTTTCTTCAGATGACCACTATTAAAAGAACGTGTAAACTCCTTCCTAAGGGCTACCAACCAAAGAATTCCATACCTCTTTTTTGAGTCTTTTATGAACAAATTCTTATTGATGTGGTTAATTTGGTTAAAAACGACAAATCCTAATAATATATTGGATATAGATTCTGATCGGACATAAAGCAGGTTAGTATCAATACCTAAATCATAGATGTGGACTACTGGTTTATTTGATTTATGGAGAGAAAAAAAGATGTAGAGAGAGTTAGAGAGTAAGAGAGTTAAACAAAACGTTGATCGGTGTTTGTAAGTGTTTCTCATGAATAAACCTTGTGCTTCTGTTTTGTATTGTAGGATAAGTCAAATATTTTAAAACATTTAATACTTTAAAAATTCAAATTAAAATTTTCGTAAAGTTAGCATAACGCAATGTATGCACATTTCAAATTATATACTTTTTTTTTTGTTAAAATCTGTTTTATAGTCTGAAGTATTCATAAACTTATGTAAGTAGCAACCATATCAAATTTCAAGCTGAAATTAACAGTAAATACAAAGTTTTTATGTTAAAACTAAAAGGGGCGGGAGATTTTTAAGGAAGTTGCCTCTAAAAGTGGATGTTATTTTATTTAAATTTTCCATACTAAGATTTAGATTAATTTCATAAAAATAAAAAATAAATTTGAACAGCATCGAGCCTGAATAACGAATTGATAGGGCTATTCCGATTGGCTTTGTCATTTTGATAAAACATTTATGTAATATGTAGGATCTTCTTTTCATGAGTTGCAAATTTCGTGACAAAATAGTTTTACTACTGAAGTACCCGACATGTGTTGTTTGCCGCGATTTGTTTTTATTTTCTGGTGGCCATTACAGACAGTCGAAGAGGAGTCTGGGGACTATTGGTGCTGGTAAACATCCGGTCGAAGTAACCTTTGAACATATGGTGCTTCACCTTGATTTGAATTGTGCTATTATTAACATTTATGGAACCAAACACCTATAAAGATCAAGTAGATAAATTAGTAATTTCTTAACGCTTCATTTCTCTTTAATTTTTAAGCGTTTTCATTTGAAATCAATTTAAAATTTACTCTGGAAAGCGCTTAAGTGTTCTGCTGTTCAACAGTTTGCACAAAATTTCGATTGAAAATTGAAGGCGAAATTCTCAAAATCAATGAATGCATTATTTTTCTTGACAGCACAAATGGCTTCTACTAGATGCATATAACGTGCTTTAACGTGATTCAAATGAACATTATTGGTAAGGATTTGAGAAACGCAAATGTAATAAATGATGCAACAGATGTCTAGCTTCTAGCACGTTCAACATGTAGGTGTGTGGAGGAAAAAGAATTCATTTATTTCAAAGTGTTGGAAATTTATATAAAATAAAATAACGTATTTTCTAAGCTCAGAACTAATTTTTTGTAAATATTTTTTTCGCAGCTGATGTATATGTACAGCCCAATCATGAATACTTCCAAACTGTGTTTTATATCTTAATCAGAATAAGTACAATAAATATGATGGTTAGATGATTCTATCAATTTTACACTACAAACATCATGTGACATATTATAGCTTCCATACGAAAGCCAAAAATAGGAAAGCAAAGTATCTTTGGCCTAATAATCGAACAATTTAGCATTCATTATATTGTTACGATCAGTCCTGGACTGAACGTGCACTGACACCCCGAAACCTCGCTCCGATCGTGCACTGAGACCCTGGTTGGGACAGTGCTGCCTAGCCCAGCGGTGTTGTGGCTGAAATGAATTTGAGTACAGCCGAAAAAATGCGTGGGTGAGAGGGAACAACAAGTGCGACGCTGATTGCGAAACTGAAAGAAACGAAAAGCGCACAAAAAAGACTGTTTTGGAAAAGCACAGTAGGAGTAGTGGGGAGGAGGAACGGTTCAAAACAATTATAAAGCAAACATGAGGGCTGACTAAAAACAGAAAAGGGAATTGCAAGGTGAAAACAATTGGTCGGCAAACAACGATTGTGGACAGTCGTCCGAAAATCAATTAAAAACAGCATCAGCGGCGGCAGCAACCGATAGCAGCAGAATCGTCAGCGAATAATTACAAACTTAGCAGCTCAACGACAGTGGCAGAGTCTTGGAGTGTTAATAAAAAGCAGCGTCGACCGTCTTTACATACATAAGACTATTTGGTCTTCATATTGACTATAAAATCAGAATGGAAAAATATTTATATTTTGTTTATCGCTTGTGGGGGGTGGGGCAAAGCCCCCTCCGATATATCTATATATATAAAAATGAATCTTGTATATATCTATGTATGTATGTTCCTTATAGGAAGCAAAACCATCCAACCGCTGAAGCTGAAATTCCCAGACGAACTTAAGTTCATTCAGAAGAGTGTTCGAGTAAAGTTTGGTCAAAATCGAAGGGGGCTATGCCCCACCCCCCATACAAGCGTTACACAAAATTCAACATATCTTTGCATCCATTTGAGTTACGGGGACGAAATTTGGTCAAAATCAGAGGGGCTATACCCACCCCCATACAAGCGATACAAAAAATTCAACATATTTTTGCAACCATTTGAAGTACATGGATGAAATTTGGTATACATGTTAATGGGATCGGATGAAGTAATCAAGTTAAGAAAATATAATAAAGTTTCATAGTTTAAAAGATGTTCGGTTAATCGGTTTTTTATATTTCTGGAAGAAGTAGAGAAGTGCTTGGAGTCGAATAGGAGGAGAATATATTGTGTAATGAAAATAATTTTTACTGGGAGCAGCAAAACGTGTGGAATCGGAAGAATATTTTTTTTTTCGGAAAAACTTGATTCTGAATGGGAAGAATTAGAAACATTTAAAAAAATAAATTACAGATCGAGTTAGGACGGCTTATCTGCTTCACAGAATGAAATGCCATACCCTCCAGATCTCATGTGTAAATGTGTAAATATAAGAAACATATTTGAAGATCTAAGTTCGTTGAAGAATTTTTTTTTAATAACATTGAGTACAGCTTCTGAAGCTTCAACTGATGAGAAAATAGAAATGGTTTTACTAATATAAGTTACAACAGATCACAGTCTCTTAGCTGAATGTGGCAAGGCCCACCTCAAACGATTTCTGTTGAAGTTGAAATAACAACGAAAACATATGAATTGCTCAGTAATTTATATGCGATTGCACTGGACTGTCTAGAAGAAGATTTGAACATACTGGTGGCTTACTTCTTTAATAATAGATAAAAGATGTTCAAGATTGAGAACAAAGACTTTGTGAAGTATTCTATATTTCGAATTCTATATTTCTATATTTAGAAGAAGCGGTTTTTCATCCTTAAAAGATTTTAAAGTGTCATCACAACAAGTCTATTTCGGCTTAATTATTCCGTGGGAGATGCCGAGATGCCGCTAAAATCTGCTTAAACCTTTGCACATGTCTCTCACGAAGTACACCGCCCACATAGATACAAGCTGTATGCAGAATAAAGCATTCAGTTTTAAAAAGTATTAAAAATTTTGCAAAATGTGTGCTTTTCCCAAATAAATATGTGGATACACAAGCACTGATATGTGCAGCACACGCTTTTAATGTACTTTACTCGAACATCAGACACCCACTCACATGAATTCAATTCACGCAGTTGGCTACTCTATATGCTATCCTTCCAGGATACTGTATACCCCGCATGTTGCTTCGCTTGACTACAACTCATTTATGATGAGCCACACTGACAGACAGCATTGACAATTGGAACAGAAGCATTGAAGCCCAAGCATTATGCACGAGAACGCTTTGCATTTGTAATTTCAACCAAAAACAGAGCAATTAAAGTCGAGCTGCGTAGCTCAATGCCATTGGCTGCATAAAGTGCAAAGTGTAACATACACTGACTAAATTTTACTCGACCGGCCTGGATTGGACCGGCAGATACATGCTACCTGATGACTGTTGGCTGTAAGCGCATTTGACGTTTGAATCATTACAGCCACAAATCACGAATGCGAAATTTCGAAAGCTAAACTCAACTACAGCAGTTGAACAAAATACGCATTGCATGTGACATGCAGTTCCGGCTTTGTTCAAAGTTTAGTTTAGCCTTTTGGCTGCCGTTTTTGTTCAATCGAAATTAAAACTTTAATTCGACGAAAACCTTTAATTCTGAGCACTGAGCTTTCATTTTACAAACAAAGCCAAGCTGGAAAAAAAATGTGTGTTTTTTTTTAAATATCCTTTGTTTAACTTGCCTACGCACAAAATAATGAGAATTAACTGAAAAAAAGTAAATAAATGAAAAGTTCATGCTCACCTGTCCACGCTGATTGCGCACAGACTTAGTATGGAGGCGGTACAGAGCAGCACATCCAGCGATACCCAGAGGTCGCAAAGTATCCAGCCGAGTTGCCAGGAGCCTGTAAGACAAATTAAATAAAAAATAAATACAAATACTTTGTTGGAGTAATACAAAAAAGTTTACTGTAAACAAAGAATGAATTATGTATTAAAATTCGATTAGGAGAGACGAATGTTATAAAGAATAGAAGGTCATGGAAAAGGGCGACGTCACACTCTCAGATTTCTTATTATTATTGACTAAATTTTTTGGAAATATTTCATTGAATTTGCTGGCACTTTCAGTGGAAATTTATAAAGTTATGAAGTAGGATTCAAAGGTAAAAATGTTTGTAAATTTTAAACAAGGATAAAGCTTAACTGAGTGAAACTCAAAATATTGTTGTTATTGGTGACACTTTAGATATTCATTTGTCTAATGTTACGCTGGAGGAATTGAATCGTTGTTCGCCGGACAAGTCGATTGGAAGACATCGATCAGTTGTAATTAAATCTGAACGATGCCTATCTATGAATTGATAATGTAAGATAGTCATGTGAGATTCCAAAAGTTTGAGTTATAAGGTCATAAGATATACCAGCTTGTATGGAATGATATTTTGACCAAAGAAATTTTTACACGTAATTTCACAAAAATCTTCTTGAGAACGTTTTTACTAATAAGTCCGATCGAGACGTTTTATATATCATTGAATAGGATTTGATCCTTTCACCCAATCAGTTTCTTGTTTTTTTAGAGAAGGATATCGAGGGGAATGAATAGAAGAAGAAAAATGCACTTTTAAAAACAAGAAAAAGAAGCAAGAAAGGCATTGGCTTAAATGTTATATGATAATAAAGATTCATTATCGAAAGGTCAAGCCTCTGACCGAAAGTTTTAAGGCTGGAGTAACTTTCTGTAAATATGAAGATGAACGCTGGTTACAGTTCCAATGGAACCTTTGAGAATATAAAGAAGTCACTTCTTTATTCTAAAATGCCGAATATAGATAAGCGATGCAGGATTTCCGAAGTAATGGGGGCTATTCTGTAGAGTTGGCCTCTATTGAAGCTGATTGAGTAATTACAAAAGCGGCAGACTACGATGAGCTGCCAGTTGCATTATTCAAGAATTTAGGCGAAGAGTTCGTAAGAAATATGGAATCTCAGGTTTTTTTTTCGTGCTATATTAAAGAAAGGAGACCCCTCTAATTGCGGCAAACAATGCCGAGTAAGTATCCTTTAATTGTACGGTCCAGACTGCTGGGTGGCACCTTCAACGCATAAACTGAAAGGACAGAATCAGTCTGACTTCAGACAAAAAAGTTCGATCGCAATTTATGACAAAATTTGCAGACTACGAAAAACTTTGGAGAAGAGCCGTGCGAGTAACAAAGCCATACACCACATATTCGTCGATTAAAAAGCATCTTTCGATATGCCGTTATGACGCTTTCCACACACAATGCTTTGTCAGGGTAGAAAAGAACCACCCATACCTTTTGATACAAAGATGAGTGTCGGGCAGTGTGATGCACAATAATAAGACTTTTTGAAACCTGTTGATGGAATACATCCTACCGCAATGCCAATACATATATACAGAAAATGTCAGGATCGATCATCCGGAAGAAAATGATGACATAAATGATGTCCGGATAGAAAATGATTGATATAATCGGCACAGAAGAACGTTGAGTTAGCCAGTCGTACTCAGAAATTGAAAAACAGTAACGAATCATGGACTTAGCTATAAATAAGAAGACGACGGAGTTCTTAGTATTTTCTCTGCAGTCGTGTCATGGACAGACTGTGACAATGAAACAATTCAACAATTACTTTCTCTACATGTGACCAGAAATAACTAGAAAAAAATGTCAGTTTTGTGAAAAATCATGCTTGCCAAACGATTCAACTATGGACTCAACAAACAAATTAGAAGTAGATCAGCATTTCGAAGAGCGAAAACTAAACACAATTTTATTATTATGCAAAATATTTTATGGAACTTTTACAGTTGACATCCATTTTCTAGCTATGAGCTATTCGATAAATTATTCAAACTTCACTGCATAAAATTCAGATACTCAGATAAACAGCAGAACCACTGGACACAAGACTTAAATAGGGACTTAATTGGTAAAAGGCGTAATAACGGAGGTCCGACACGCTTTGGAATACCCAGATTGTTTTTTTTTTCTTTCTGGTTTTCTTCCCGTAGTTGTCTACTCATTAAAATATATGGGACTATATTTAAAAAATAATCTGTTGAGGCTGAAGACTTTTCTTAACTTCTAAAAAGCAACCGAGTGGCGCCTTCACAAATTTTTAAAATAAACTTGTGAAATTCCGGAGCAGTCCTAGTCGAATGCAAAAAACACGAAGTCTCTATCTATTACCGTTTCCGAGATCCTTTCGTTCACACAGACGGACGGACGGACGGACAGACGGACATGTCTATATCGACTCCTCTATCACTCCTGACCATAATGGGGGTAACTTTGGGGGTCTCCGACAATTAGTTCTTCCTGTTACATACATTTGCACAAAACCAATAGGCTCTTGTACCTTCGGTACAGGGCCTAAAAAGCCGAGTCTGATCTTGTCGCTGCTAAAGAGACATTAGCTACTGAACCTAAGTCGAAGGCTCCCTTCGATCTGCTGCTGATTTTTAATGTTGATCTTTTAAAGCGTTCCTATTCCAAAGAAGACGAATATGTTTTCATTCTGTATTTCTGAGAAAAGTTTGATGCCGATAGCTCTATCTGGTTTGATCATGCAATTTGATCACTGGCCAATTTCAGCCTTGGTCTGTTTCTATGGCGAAGACATGGTTTTCCATTGTCTCCCGACTGCCAAATCAATTACGATTAGTATTCTTCGTGGATGCCAAGGGATAGCTGGATTCTAATTACTTTTCTGGTACCGGTACCGATAAAGGTGGACGCAAGTTAAACTAGAGTAATATATTCAAATATTCAAAGTGCCATGAGATTTGTTTTCAAGGTGTCAGAACGCGTTCGCCCGCTAAGATCTATCCAGAACTTTTAGTTTACACTTGGCACGAAGATCAAACCTCCAACTGTAACGAAATATAACAAAAAATCCATTGCATGTTTCAGTTTGCAGCCATTTCAAAATCTCCGGACAAAGTCGGGTATTTTATAATGTGGAAAATAGGAAAATAATTTGGCAAACACATTTGCATAGTAAAAAATGCACAAAACGTTGGCGTTCCACGTCGAGACACAGAATGTGAACGCCCTCACAAATGCTGGAATATTTTGTTTCTAATTAAATTTGCTAAATTTTTTGGTGTTTCAACGTTGCTTGAAAACATTTTCGTTGAGCAAGTCATTGCCTTGTTAAATTAAACCGTATCATGGTCAATGAACCAGCATATTTTTTAAAAGATTCCGATTTCAAGCACACGCTTATTCCCTAAAGACGAGAAGGAACAATATCCGCGTGTTACGGAAAATTTGAGCTTATTTTATTCAAATTAGTCTTTCTGTAGAAGCCTGCATCACGAGAAAAAAAAAAATAGTAAAACAATGCGACTTCCTCTCAAGTTTTTTTTGTTATGTGACTCTGCGAGGAATTTAATGATGAAATTTGTAAAAATTTCAAACAGCAAAGAGATGTCCCCACCGTCATGTTGCGTTATACAGGAAACATACCTATGTAAATAAACTTTGTGATTTGAAAGAAAAGGCTTGACCACTTTCCCTCTCCTTTTTAAAGCAGAAAAATTTTCAATTTGAAGGTCAGTTTACGCCTATGCCCACAGGAGTCGCACGTGTTGCTTGTTGTAGTACTTTGCAACTCCATAAAGAAGTATTTCGAATGGTGGGCCAACTGTTGGCCTTTGATTTGGTTGAAATAATTAAACCCTGTTTCTTTTATCTTTGTGTGTGTTTAATACTTTGTGTTAATTTTGGATTGTAGTCTGTTTTCTTTTTGCTCTTTTGTGCAATGAACTTTCTAATTGTTGCGATTTGCATTTTTTGTTTCGGAATTTTCTCTGGAGGCCACGCTGCTTGATTTTCCTTTTTTTTTTTTTTTGTAATCTGAACAAATATGTCTATAAACGTTATAGAAGGGTATATGTATTTTATTAACTGACGTTGCATGATATGTAAATAAAATTCTCATAATGTATTATTGAAACTTTTATAAGAACACAATATAAAAACAAAAAAAGAACAAGACAGCAAAGTGTACTCTACTTCAAGATACCCTGCACTCCTATTGAATGTTAAATTTTTATGACGGATTTATTACTATCTTGGTCTAATATTTTATTACAAGATGCAACCATTTTGTTGTTCTAAAGTACAATAAAGAACTCGGACCATATATTTCATAAACGTTTGTGTATACTTCAAACCAACTCTTCGCCGCCAGTCTTGAATATATCCGCTGGTAGCTCATCGGGACTGTTGTTTTGTTATTTATCAACTTTTAATAATCAAGTTGCCCTCATTATAGTCTGGTAGTTCTACGAAGAAACCGTAATTAATTGGTGGTTTTGGTATCTCTTCTCTATCTATGGCATTGTGTCCAACTTAATGATTCCTGTACATCTGACCTACAGAATATAACTTCGCACTTGAGACCTTCAGTCAAACCTTTGCACTTTTGATAAAATTTTCGAGCTTCATTTTTAACTGCAGTAACATTGCGAAATTTTTCGTCGTACTAAGAGTTAGTTACAAACAATGACCTCCATGAGCGCGTAATATGTCTCCACTGTTCACATATTTGTATATCTTTAAAGTAAGGAATACCAGAGAAAGACCGACTACAACTATTGACGAGTGTTCCCTATGTTCTTTTCCAAAGTACCACCTATTCCTATACAAAAATTCATGCAAATTAGTTCAGCGATTGAGGCGACTTTATTTTATGTATAAATTCTTTCCAATAATACCCTGCACCCCTATTGAATTGAATGATAATTGTTTTAAACTTTTTAATACTTTCTATAACTTTACTAAATTTTATTGGTTTTAAAAATTAAATTCAAGCTCAAATAGTTGTAGCACCCTGTATGAGCACTAGATTGAACAAAGATTATTATATTTTAAGTTTTGAAAATGTTGTCATTAGTCTGAAACTCCATATTACTGGTCTTGCGTAAGAGCTGCTGAGGAACAAGGTTACTCTTTACAAACAGATCATTGCGCCGATCTGGAAATTTAGCTGTCCAATCTGGGGAATAGCGATTAACAGCCAAATCATGGGATTACAGGTGACCGAGAATATACTCACTAGACTAATCACCGGTTGCGAGTGGTTTATTCGAAAGACTCTGCTGCACAAAGATCTAAATCTGGCCCCAGTCTGGCAGCAGATCAACTTCCACTCCACCCGGTACAACTTCAGGTTAGAGCTCCATAGAAATCGTTTGGTAAATGATCTCTCAATGGTCTGATCACTGCAACGGCTTAAAAGTCGCCAGCCGAGGGACCTAATACTAAGCACACCCAGAGCCAGGTCAACCAGATAAAGGCAGATGCACCCACCCTCACCTAACACCTAAAATGTACTTAGCTTAACAATATTAAGCCGGTGCGCCCTCTTGGGCTGAACGCATAGATAACAAGGAAGTCTTTATCTATAACCGTGTCCGAGATCCTTTCGTTCATACAGACGGACATGGCTAAATGCGTATCATGGCTGCGAAAGATAATGGTCCGAGTCAATATTAGCACCTTGTAATGTTCAACCGATTTTAAAAAAAAGGTTGTTGACAGGTTGAAGATTTTTCAAAGCGTAATAATATTATATATTCAACTGAAAAGATGGCGTTTCAGCAACTAAAACACATCGGGAGATTTTAGATTAACTTAAACAATACGTAGTGCTACGACATTACTTAAATTTTATTATATTATACTCCCTTTAACATAAAAAGTTCTTGCACTAGATATAATATGAAACGCCATCTTAAGAGCTCCACCCATTAATAGTTTCCTATGGCTTGGAAAAAATCTGATAAACCGGTGATTCATACCGACCGATCAGTCTTTTTCTGTGTGAGAGACTTCACCAGCAGATTATCCAATTTAATAAAATCCAAATATTTACTTACAAATCAACAGTTCGGATTTCGATTTCGTTCAGGACATGATACAGCAGATCAACTTTACAGAGTCATATTCTAGAAGCATTGATAATAAAGAGTATATAATGCTGACTTTATTGATATTCTGCATGCTTTCCATAGAGTTTGGCATAACGGTCTGATCTCAAAAATAAAGTACAACTTCCCTGCTCCATTTTTCTTAATGCTGCATTCGTATCTGGATGGGTGCCAGTTTATCGTAAAAAATACCTCAAATTCGTTCATACTCGCTGGGTTTAGGACAATTTATTTTCAAGCAATTCACTTGTGAGCTTCGAATTCCTAACGGAGTCATATCAAACCGTACGTCGAAACCAAACTCTGCTAATTCCCGTTCGGATTATCTATTCCTACTACAGAGCTGAGAAAGGAGATGGAACGTCGAGATAAAATTTTACGACAGTCCAATAAGGCCAATCATCTGTGTCTTATTCTAGATAAATCTGTCCTTCAAAGACCATATCTTGGCTACAATGCAAGCTTTCAGAATAAAGAATGAACAAAATTTGTATCTATGATTGTCACCTAAGACATTTAATTAAAAAATTAAAAAAAAAAAAAATAGAATTCTGATACTTCAACATTTTATTAGTCCACCAAATTTGGCATCTTTATTTTCGAATATTCTTCACCATTATACTTTTCTTTTCTTTCCATTTACTTAAAGGAACAAGGGTATCTAAGAAAAGATTGTGTGAATATATGTCACAAGTAAAAGGAGGCGTGGCAAACCGATTGGAAGTTGGAAAAAGCAGTTTCAGGAAACTAAAATAGCTATAGGCTTCGACTTTGCGAATTAGACACTTTTTATTTAATCGCTGTTGGTGGTTATGAAATTTTATGGCGGTCAAGAACGTCTACAATGTAGATTGGATATAGCAATAATAATAATAAGTATGCTGAATTTACAACTTCGATATACCCAGCACATTTTCTATGCATACTCGGCATTCTTTCCAGTATTTAAAACTTTATAGAAAGAAAAAAAGATAAAAACAAGTAAGGAAATTTCAGTCTGGCGTAACCGACTGTAAGAGGCCCTGTACCAGTTCAGGTCGCCTAACAAACACATTAAATATTTCCCGAGCTTATGACCAAACACATGACCACTTCTCACTGCGCGAATATGAATGAAAAGAAAAGGGGGGGATCGTTCAAATTCAATTGCTTATAAAATCGTCATTTATTATCCGATTTTGATGAACTTTTTGGATTTTGGCTAAGAGGAATGTTAGCTTTATACTGGCATGCTCAATTTTTTTTGTCCCGAATAAATTTTTAGCCTTGGCGGTGATTTTATGGGGAAGGGAGGGAGGGGCAAAATTTCAAAATAAACTTGTAAAATTCCGGAGCAGTCCTAGTCGAATGCAAAAAACACGAAGTCTCTATCTATTACCGTTTCCGAGATCCTTTAGTTCATACAGACGGACAGACGGACATGCCTATATCGACTCCTCTATTACTCCTGACCATAATGGAGGTAACTTTTGGGGGTCTCCGACCATTATTTCTACCTGTTACATACATCTGCACAAACCCAATAGGCTCTTGTACCTCTTCATGCACATCTAAAATAGTTAATGTTCAGTTTTAATTAAAAGAATCATGATATACTGGCAGATGGACATGACTAGTTTGATTTGTCTAAATTAGGACACGCAATCTTTTATATGTTCCGATTTTCAATTTTGAATTGTATTGATTTTATTTTGTACTTTTGTACTTTATGATGTCTCAGTTGTCATCTTTGCGCCAAAATTAGCAGAGAACTGTTAATATCTTGCATTAATATTATATGTGAAGGGTATCTACAAAACCATTTAATAAATTCGCCGCTAGGTATTTTCCTTTTTCCCCAATTCAACTTGACTAAACTATGCTTTATGTCTAAATCTCATTGTACAACGCTCTGCGAATTATTTGTGAGAATTTTCCGCATTTTGTATTCTTTGCTGATTTTTCATTTGACCTTTTTAGGCTTTTAAAGTAATTTAGCAGAAAGTTTACCTGTGGGAAACATAGAAACAAACTGTTGGGACAGCAGAATTGTTTTTCATATTTTGTCGAACAATGTCAGTTGCAAAAGTTTTGCATTTTTTCGGCGCCACGTAAAATCGTTTAAAATTTCATTTTGCAAATATTTAAGTGGAAACCTTTTTTGTAAAATTGTTTTAACTTCATTTCTTTTGCATTTTTGTTTTGATTTGTTAAAAGTTAAATCGTTGAAATGTCAACAAATATTTTCTAAATTCTTTATTTAGTAATTTATTTTATTTTTTTGTTTGTTTTTGAAAACATTTCCATGTGAAAATGCAAAATATTTATGTATTTCATGTAAATGCTTTGCACTTGTTTGTTTAACCAACTAACATGGTGTGCACAAGTGTGACATAAGTTTATACAAGTGGGTTTACAAGTGCCTACTATATGCAAGTGAATAAAAATATTATGGCGCATTTTTAAAGACATTAAATTGCGGCTTCAACATGTTAAACATGAGATGAAAATTTGTATTTCACTCCAAAAAGAAAAAAGAAGATTTTAAGATTTATGTTTTTTTGTTTGACCTTTTTATTGGGCAAAATAAAAATACATAAACTTAATTTATTGGGGGACACACACATATATTAAAAATTACTGAACTTTTCAACAAATTTAAAGATATATTATTTAAAGACTTTAAGCTTATATCTATAATGTGACGACACTCGAATTACTTTTCACGCTACATGTAAATGGCGTTTAAGATTTTTTTGCTTTATTATTTAAAATGCATAATAAATATTTCATTGTTTATACAAGTTACACGCCCTGAAAAATCCAGTACAAACCAGTTGAGCTCTTTCGGTGTTTTTTTTTTTTAAGTGTAGCGCAGTAGTAAGGGCATTTGAATATTTGAGCAGCATTTTTTCTGCTGCGAAAATAAAAACACTTGCAATATAACTTTTTTATGAATAACAATTTCGACGACATAACAACTTTTTATGGGCTTATTTGTTTATTTTTTTTTTTTATAATATTTGCAATAGTTGAGTGAACAATATTCGCCATTCCAGTTTAGTAAGCTTAAATATCTGACAGCAAAAAGCAAATGTTTGCAAATCATTTATTATTTAGTATTCAATGCCTGTCGAACTATAGTTTTGGAAAAAAAGACTGTGACTTAATTTAACAATTCAATGTGAAAATTTGTTAAACTAAATGCTGCAGTAGAGGAGCATGGAATCACAGTCCTCTATGTATTTTGGTGCTTGCACAGCTCTATTATGCATGGTTTTGTATCATAATTGATAGCATTGTATATACTAAACTACGCCATAGATTGCAGTTTTGTGAAAAATATGTTCCTATATATTAGTTAAGCCGAGTTTCAATCAATTGGAATTTTAAAAAAGTGGCAAAAAATCGAATATTAAACTTTTTTAATAATAACAGCTTAAAAAAAGTTATATACTGTCTGTTGGTTTTATTGTATTTTTTAGGAGAGAACGCTGCATTCGCGTGTACTCGACTTTGAGATACCCTGTATCTCCATACAATCTTAAAGTTTTATGGGGAATATATTTATATCTGGGTCGGTGTGTTCAAATTCAAGCTAAACTAAACTACAATAAATTATTTCTCTTTCAAAATCCCAGGAATAAGAAAGATTTGTAAGTGGACCACAGCTTTTACTGGTCCGACATGAACCTAAATGAAATATTTCAATCGTTAAGCAATCGTTCAAGAAAGGAATCATCGCAAGATGGCGGGTTCTTAAGGCATATATTACACATACCATAAGGACCTGGGCCCTGGGCAGTTTCATCAGCTTTACATTTTTTCACTACAACTATTTTTCACCAGTTAATGTAGGAACATATGTACTAACTTAGCTTATTGTTTCTAGATCGGTATAAGACGTAGTGAGTTAATGTTTGTGTTGTTGGTTTTTTCTTCAGTAGAGCAATATTCTTTGTCATCATCATAGAGATGTGGAATGAAATATTTCTTGTTTCTGATAGCTTTGGCGATGTATATATTTTGTAATTCAAATGATTCAGTGTAGCTTTTATTAAAGGTAATTTGGTCCAAATCCATTGTCTCCATGTTATTTAGAATTTTAGTATGTGTAACGTATTCAGGAATATGGAGAACTAGCTTTTACCCACGACTTCGTCCGCGGATCTTCCGATAAAAAGTAGCATATCTAATTACTTTTCTTATTTTGCCTCATTTGTGAAACTATAAGGGGGGAGGTGTACCGCCCCTCTAATTTTGACCAAACTTAACCTGTTTACTTCTCATGATCCTCTTAACATGTATACCAAATTTCATCTCTGTACCTTAAATGGATGCAAAGATATGACAAATTTTGATTATCGCTAATAGGGGTGGTGGGGCAACGCCCCCTCCGACAACAAAAAAAAAACATTTTGAAACCACTCGGTCTTCGAAGTCATGCGATTTGGTACAAAAAGAGCTCAAGCATGCTTTCGAATGTCAGTGAGGGTTTTTTTTTTCTAAATTTGAATCTCTTAAGATGTTTTGCATTCCTTATAACTCGACGTACTTGCATTTTTTCCCAAATTCAAACGAATTTTTACTGCAGAGCATATTGAGTTCGAGGTTCTCGCAGAATTATTCTCGTTTTGAAGGTGTTAGTGCTTTTCTATTGGCTGTTTTTATATTTTTTTTATAATTTGATGGATTTCTTAGAATATGATAAGACAAAACATTTGCTTCTAGAGATTTTTTTTTGCTATCTGCCTGGTCTTAAAATTTTTATCGCGATAGGCCAAAATTTTGCCTCTTCCCTTCGCGGTTAGAAATGTGCCAAGAATCATTTCATATTTAAATAATCAAAACTTATTGAAGAGGTAATAAAAAGCGCTATTGAACTTGCATTGCTTAGCAAAAACTAAAATTAGAGGCTTTGAGTCTATTTTAGTTAAAGCCTGAAAAACACATTTTTTCCCAAGAAGCCATAGCAAAATAGAAATAAGTCAAGAATGGCAGTTTAGATGATCTAAACGGAGCACTGAATATTTCAGCCTTATGTAGTCATCCTAAACTCAATGTTACACTGGCTCTATACAACAATTACTTTAAATCTTAGGGACTTAAGGATTCGTAGCGGGAGGTGAGCATTCAACCAATAACTGGAAATACCTTTGAACAGTTGAACCTTCATACTGGCCAATAGGCTCCAACAATATGCCAAATCTAATTGACTTTTGTGTTCTAAAAAACTTGAATATAAATCATTTCGTTATTTATATCCCGTTTTGAGTTGTTTTCTGATCACTCTTTAAATCAGTTCGATTGCTTGACTACAACTTATATACAGCATATCTGAATATACATTTTCGATCTGACATATCATTAAAATCTTCAAACAATATAGAAAGTTCCGTGATATATTTTAATGACGTTGTAGCTGAATTAGCGCTGAATTCCGCACCTGCTTGGATTCGAGAAGAAGCAATGCAACTCATACTTGCCTCAATTCGCCATCAAAGTAGAAAAAAAGAGAAAATATTTTAAAATATTGCAAGCTGCAGGCAGTCTAGAAGACTAAAATAATCTTAATCTAGCCACTAAGAACCTTAAAAATATTCTAACAAGTACAAAGTTATATAACTTATTTGATGCAAGCTTATTTTCTAACTAAAAAAATGAAGAAGAACGACAATACATAATCCTCCATTAAAAAGGGGCCAATGGTAGTTAGTCAAAGAAGAGTATCTAGATCAACACTTGTAGCTGACTTTTATCAAAATACCTTTACGAATGACTTTCAAAACTGTCAACATATCACAGAATCCTTTCTGATGTGTGTCTGTTAATAATATTAGAAACATTATTGAAAAAATCAAATGAAAGAATTCTGCCGGTTATGATTGACTGGAAATATGACTGGAAATTTGTTTAAAGAACTATCAAAGAATGTAAACAATATCTCCGAAATTTGATTAATCTATATATATTATATATTATAATAAAATCGTAAGGAAATTTTTGTTTGTTTGTTTGTGCGCCTATCACAACTAAAACCCTAAAATTTGTATGAATTTCGGTATAGAAATTTTGGGATGTTGAAAAAAAAAAAACATAGGCGACAGGCACAGGCGATGCCCCGCCCACCACATAAGCGGTGAACAAAATTCAACATATCTTTGCATCCATATGAGGTATTGCTAATAGGATCGGAAGTAGTTCACTTCATGAAGTTTGCTCATGGTCGGAGGGGGTGGTGCTCCACCAACCATATAAGCCACAAACAAAATTCGTTATATATTTGCATCCATTTCAGGTACAGGGATGAATGGGATCAGGAGAAACTAAATCCATTGGAAAAGTGTGGTTGGTTTGACTGTCTATAGAGAACAAACATTTGTAGATACTTAGACAAAATATTCATTTTTACAAGTGCTTTAATAAGACTCAAATACTTTTCAAAGACATGGAAGGTAGCAGAAGTCATACCAATATCTTAACCTGGCAAGGATTCCTCTAGTACAGCGTTATATACTGACTGATTAGCCTTTTGCTGATGTAATAAAAGTTGTTTAAATAAATATTTCATAGCAGACTGCAACCCAAACTTGCCAATGACTTGTGTCACAAAAGTCTTGAGACAAGCTTAGAGTCGTGGTTTGTATAAATAGATGAAATAAAATAATATTGCTTGGCAAAATTTTTAGTTTACTTTAAAAAACACATTTAGGTGACTTTCATTGGGTCATTATTTGTTTTGAATGTCCTTCATCCTTCATCCTTCGGAACCGGACACTCAAAGAATTTAATCAATTTATAGAGTGGTGCAACGCCCCTCCGATTTTGTCCAAACTTAACAGGTTGACTTCTCCTCATCCTTTTAACATGTATACCAAATTTTATTTCTGTACCTTAAATGGATGCAAAGATATGACAAATTTTAAATATCGCTTATATGGAGGGTGGGGCAACGCCCCCACCGATTTTGTCAGAACATAGCCTATGTTCTTTTCCATCATCCCATCAATCTCTATTCCAAAATTCAGACGAATTGGTTGAGCGGTTTGGCCTTAAGAGAGGAACATCCATACATACATCCATACATACATCCATACATCCATACAAACTTTCGCATTTATAATATTAGTAGGATTAGTAGGATGTACTGAATAATGTTTTCTTATGAACAACCATAAACTTATAGGTGAATGGAGTTACGACGGAAGGTCTGGCGAATACAAACAGAATGTGGAGAATAATAATTTGGAAGGCAACCACTTGTTTGCCATATCATATGTTCTACTTATTATATTAACAACTGAAGATATTTGGAATGCCTTACAAACTTGATGTTAAGGTCTGGCAAATTAGATCCCTCGAAGGTAGAGCCCAGTGTAGATATGAAAAATCAAATCAATTTCGATTAATAATGGGATTGATAGTCGACAAGCCAAAAAGCGTTTGAAGTGGAACATCGCATAATGGACAATGGATAATGGACATTTTTCAATAATGCTGGCTTCTCCGTTCAAATAACAGGCGTAGATAGAGACATTGAAAGATGTGCTTCAGTATTGCAAGCGCTCTGTTCAGGATACAATATTAATTTTTAAAAAAATTTAGGACATTCAAAAACATAATAACCTGATGATATTTTTTTCAATGCGCTATTAAATTTTTTTAATAAGATTTTTAAATCTATTTGTGAAATACATCATGAAAATGAAGGACTTTGATGATTTGAAACTTGAGTTACGTAAATTCATTGTGCGATTGTATGTTTGTATTTGTCATGTGTGCGTGTATGTGTGTGCGTTTATATCAAGTGTACTTCATAGAACGTTATAAGAACGCGTATACTTGACGTTAATGAGCACTCAACTGTCACGCTGAGACAGAGCAATACTTGAGTGCACTCTCACCTCCAAAAGGAAAAAACAGTCAAATAGAAAATCGCACGCATTTTTCTACATCAGCACATCAGCAGATACGGGTACGCACAAACACAAAGAATCTCGACAAACATCTCAAACGCACATTTTTTTTCACACAGAGATGCTGTGTGATTAGCAACTTTCGTATACTTCTTCAGTTGGTTGGTTGTGTTTTGTTTTTCTAGAATAATGCTGTATGGAGCATAAGAAAGCAATTGAAAGGCGTTTTCACTTTAGCATTTCGCACATTCTTTCTAGTTTATATTTCGCGCCCCATGAACTGCAATGAATTTTTCATCTTTTGAATAAATACTTGTAATAATTAACATACCCCTACTCTTAGAAAAGACTTATAGACAGGCACATTGTATAGCGTTGAATGAACTGCTTTCACTGCATTTAGCCCTGGAACTAATTAAATTCAAATTAAATACATCTTCGTGTCAAATGCAAATCAAGAAAAAGAATGAAGATAGACAAACACAGCAAATATGAGTGTGTGCAAATGAAGTTGATGAGTTTCTCCATCCAACTTTAACAACTCTTCTCACATCTGCACATTAATTAAGCTCAAAAGGATTAGTCCTTTATTTAAAGTTAGGATTAAAGTTTAGCTAGGCAAAAAACTTGAATTACAAAGCCATGTCGAAAATTTGCTTCTGCGAAACAGAAAATTAAATTCAGTGCTTAAGAAGTTTTCTTTGTGTTTTTTCTTACCTGCAATGTTTCGTCGCAAATGGATTTGCGGTTGTAAACTAATTTTAGGCAGAAATTTTGCAAAACTTTTTGCATTACATATGAAGTATTATCAACTTTGAATCAGGATGTCTGTGATTTAAAACTTAATTTTATTGGAATTCGATTTTATTTAAAGTCATGATTGATCGGCTGTGAATGCTTAACATAGAAGCCGTCATGTCAGTGAATATTTCATTCATGTGGGATTTATTTTTTGGGGAGAAAGGACTAGGAGAAATAAATTCAGTGCCACGTTTATAACCAAAAAAAAAAACTTAAGGAAATTTAAAATCAGATGAAATAATCGAACATGATTATACTTTATGGGGACTACGAAACCTCTTTTAAGAAGTTACAAACTAACAGACAGTGAGAATGAGTACATTTCTTGCTTGCTGACGGCATATGTAGTGTACAATAATTAAATTATTTTTTCAAGACATTTTGTCACAAATTCCAAAAAAAAATTATTTATTAGTGGTGAATACTTCAATTAGATTAAAAATGAGACAATCCAATAAATCCAGCAATTCATCAGAAAGGATTATATTATTCTGTTTGACAAGTCGGTTGGATGAACTCTCTGGAGCATCCTTCGCTCGATTACTCCGTGATTATCTCTCCCTTTTAGGAGCATTCGCGCCAGCCGGTTGGGGGATGACTTGCAAGATTGACCAGATATGCAGAAGTTCGGCGGTTGATAACATCTCCGACCCTCTGTATCTGGAGTTCTTTTTAATAAATCTATTGCGACATTCTTCGCAAAATTTGAGACTGCAATACTCGTATTTTATTGAGGTTCGTCTTTGCTTCTATGCTTTATACCTGAATACCATATCCTGAGATGAGTGCCAGAATATCTTTATATTTGTTCGTCTTATTGGTAAGCGAAAGTTTATTCCAGGCATTAAGGAGCCAAGCCATGCTGCTAGTCTTTGCCTTGAGGCGCCAAACTAACTCAGTTATGTGGCGCTGGAAAGTTAGACGCTTGTCCAGAGTGACGCCAAAATACTTGTAAGCATCCTCCTGGGCTAAAAGCTCTATATGTAAGAATAACCCAGGAGAGTGTATATGACTGGTACACACTTATCAGAGCTTATAGCGATATTCCATCTACAGGCTCAGTTCTCAAATATTTTTAAATACATCTAAAGGAGGAGACTTCCTTTAAGCTTATGTAGTAGTCCTGCATGTCACACTCTGCCAAATGCATGCTGAGTATCCAAAAAAAATTCCAACGACATACTCCTTTCTATGAAATCCATCAAGTGCAACTTTTACAATTGAACCCAAACTGAAACTTTGGGATTGTCTTTTTAACCGCACTGGTCTCAAGAATCCTTCTCAGAATGAAACTTTCCAATATCTTGCTAAATGCTGGCAGAGGGCTTATCGGACGATACGAATCCAGTTCATCTGCTGGCCTCTCAATTTTGTGCAGCATGAGATGTTGGCATCTTTAAGAAAGACAATCAATATCGATAAAAAAGTTACTCAACAATTGACTACGTCAAAGTAAAATTGGATTACTTAAGACAAAACAGCAACAAGATTTCTCAGTGCTTCAACTGTCAAATGTACGGTCATGGAGCCAGACATTGCGTGGTTCAAACATTTTGCGCAAACTGCTCCGGAAGTCATAAAACTCAACCGAATCAACTTTAAAGTGCGCAAATCGCAATTGCGCCCACAAAGCGTCCTCATTTGAAGGCCCAAGTAAGCAAAACTAAATCAACATTAAGGGCAAATGTCAGCCCAAGCGCCAGAATTCTCAAAATTCTCTACCCACCAATTCCTTGGCAGCTAAGCCTAGTTCTTACAACGATAACATTCCGCGTGTACTCAAGCAAGCAGTCAGATATTCACCACCAATGCCTATTTCTCACATTCATCAAAATACTTAGTTTCACTGGCACTCATACCGACATTTTTACAGCTACTTTCCTGAAGCCATGATCAAATTCCGATACAAAGGATGAGCTGATTTACTTTCAACATTGCAAAAAAAGGACTTCCCTAATGAAGAAAAATACGCTGAAGGAAAATTCAGTCTACTTTATTTCTAATCAAAAATTTGTGGTATACCAAGGTATTCCCGATGATCTACATATACATAGTGAACATCCACAGCTGTTATGCCTCAATACCGTATTCTCTCTATTCCTAGGTTCCAGAGGAAGCTCGACGTGCTAACATAGGACAGGACAGGACATAGATGTTGCAGTGGATCTTTTTACCCAAAAGATACATATTGTGGCAGCTCTGTCGGGCCCTGCTGTGGAAGATTCGAGTTCTTCAATTCTCTATTGTCATGATGGAGAGACAAGGGAAATGATTCGGCTTAAGAGACAGCATTATCCTACCTTCCAGAGGATAATGCTTCGTGGCAACGTACTAGTCGGCTACTAAAAAAGGGAGGCTTAAGACCCAGAGAGATGAGTATTTTGTGAGAAAACTCGAGGCAATGGATTACAGAATCGACTCAGGATACTCTCTGTGGAAGGCTAATAAGTCCCTTAAGCGACAGCCGTTGAGACAATTAAAATTGCATCAGGCGAATTATGCAGGTCAGATGAGGAGAATGCAGAAACTTTCGCCCTACACCTGGAGAACCGGTTTCTTCCATTCAACACAGCATCTGACAAAGATGTGATGGAAACACAAAGGGCTCTGGATACACCCTAGAAAGTAAGGAGAGAGTAGAGGAGGTAGTCGATGCTATAAAACGTCTGTCGAGGAAGAAATCGTCGGAGCCTGACAGAATATATTACATAACCCTGATGGCTCTGCCGAAGCCTGCGATTATTTTTATTGAGTCGATTTTCAACGCAATACTCCAGTCAGCTGGAGGTGTTGTGATGATCCATAAGCCCTTCTCTCTCCAAGATGTTTGAGAGGCTTTTTGTATTACGGCCAGGCGTGTGGTTCTTGGGGAAATCTTGACAATTCACCAATTTGGCTTCAGGGAAGGACACGGCGCTGTTGAGCAGATTCACAGGGTGTTGAATCATATCCTTAAGACATTTTAAAACAAAGAATCCTGCAATGGGGGTTTTTCTTGACGTGCAACAAGCGTTTGATCGTGCCTGGCATACGGGACTACTCGCAAAAATCAAGAGACAAGTCCCATCCCTCTTTTATATCCTTTTCAGATCGTATTTATTCGTATCTGCAATTCCAGATAAATGTGAGAGCTTGAAACTCCCTCCTCCATACGACGGCAGCTGTTGTTTCCTCATTGTCACCGCAGAAGTACCAATCCTTCCAGTAATCTCCAGAAGCAAATCACTGTTCGCCTCATATGCGGACGATATTTGTTTTCTACACTAGAAAATGTAAAAACTTTTGCTACACACTGTACAGGGATCAGGTGCCAGCTGTCCAGCTAGGCAAAGTATTTAGGCGTAATATTGGAACGTTAAGATCGCACATAAGCGCTTTAGCAGGTACAAGCAGGCGCGTCTAAACTGGATGATGTGTAGCAGGTCAAAGCTGTTCCTGCAATGTAAGAGGGTGATTCTATTAAATCTATTGTTGTGCCCACCTTGAGCTTTGGGATCCAGATTTGGGGACTAGCTGCAGCGACGAACCCTAATCGCGTACAAACGCTTCAGAATAAAGCCTTGCAGCTTATCACGGATTGTGGCTGCTATGTACGAGGGTCTACTCTCCACCGAGATCCGAACTTCTCTTGTTGATAATTATATTTTATAACTAAATAAAGCTGTTCTTCGAAAATATCTACGATTATAAAGTTAGACGAAAAAAAAGGGAACGAGAAAGAGAGATGTCAACATTTCCGTTGCAACCAAAGTTTTACATACAATTTTTGTGACGTTTTCTTATTTTACTATTCCCATAAAAATTTAAATTTGAATAGGGGCATAGGGTATTTCGAAATCGAGCTCACTCGAGTGCAGGTTTTTTTTAATTTTTTGTTTGCCAATGAAATTTGTTCTTTAATAAATTTGTGTTTAACCTTGCACAAACGAGGGTTCGCTTTGAAACATTCATTTTATTTCCATTTTCCCTCAACTTTCTAACTCGTTTAAAACTTTGCGTAGCTTTTGGGGTTTATAAGCAATGATGTTGTTTTTATTTCATACACAATATGCACATTTTTTATAAATAAATTTGTACAATTTTCTAAATATTCACTAGACTTGTGCGGACATCATTCAAACACATCATTATGGCCTGTCCACAATAACCTCACATGTATGTACTTCATCAACACGTATCTACAACGTTGTTGCTTTGTAATAGAACCAATTCAACTGAACTTGTAGCTACAAGTAAAACCGCATACGCTGTGACACATTTCCAAAGTGATTAACGTCAGCACAGGACACCACAGTATGCTAACCGCACGGGCTGTGTAAACGGAAGCCATTCATAGTAAAGCAATGTGCTAGTATGTTGGGGGCAATGCGATGTGCGTTCTGTTGAGTTTAGTAATCCTTCAATACTTACCAATAAGATGCACAGCAACGGCCGGCGGCATGACAAAAATGCCGACTAGCAAATCTGCAACCGCTAAACTCATTACGAAGCAATTGGTGACAGTCTTAAGGCGACGCGTCGTGATGACGGCCAAAATGACGAGCGTGTTGCCGATTATGGTGATGACAATGAAGGTGCAGAAGACCGCAATCAGGCAGATGCCCTGCCAGGAGAAGACGAGATCATAGAAGTGGGACCATTCGGCTGCTGCCGCTGATTCGTTGTACTGGTTGAACGCGGTGGTTGACGACGTTGTCGAGGATTCCAGTGAATCGTTGCCACTGCTGGCGTCGATTGTGGGCGTGGGCGGCAGCATCGATGTCGTCGTCGTACTCGGCGTCAGTGTGAGTGTCGACGACGTAGTCGGTAGTAACGAGCGATTGATGATGCTGTTCGATTCGAGAAAATCCTCATAAACAATGGAGATATTTTCCTGTGAACCGACAACAACGGAGGCGAGAGATGAGGCGGCCACGTACATCAGTGATGCTTGGCTGAGATTGTAATTGTTGCTGCCGGTGTTGCTGTTGTTGCTGCTGCTGGTATTGTACAAAAAGTTATTACCGCTGTCGTTGCTGAGAGCCATAGATGCTTCTGCTTCTGCTGTTGCTGCTGCTGTTGCTTTTGTTATCCTTGATCCAGCCGCTGCTCTTGTAATGGGAATGTTTATTGAAGTACTTTGCATAGAGCTGGCAACTTTAACAGCGATGTGATTTACGCTTATGTCGTCGTCGGAATTTAAAACTGTAACCGATGTTGTCATGGCTTTTCATTGGTTTTGCTTTTACGATTTATTATTGCTTTTCCAAAGATTTCGTTGTTTCTCAGAATCAATGTAATTAGTTCCTTCTATTCGCAGAATGTTCGCTTTTATTCACAAGTTCATTAGGCGCTGAGAAGAGAGAAAAAAGTTTTATAATTAATATTAGAAGCGAATCATTTCATTTTGTACTTTATTAACATTTATTAGAACTTTTGTAGGTTTCTTTTTATTCATTAATTAATGAATATTTCATACTACAATATGTTACTCAATATCTTCAATTCCTCCTTCTTTAAAAAAATGCAATGCAAAAGCTTCTTATTTATAAATTTCATTCATAAATGTGCAATCGACCTTCAATGTCTAACGCAGCAGAAGCAAATGGTCTGCATTTCCATAAAATAAACATTTATCATTTTTTTATAAATAGAAAACAATTTATTTCGAATTGAGTTCAGCATTCTTATTTTGTCTTAGAAAAGAAACAAGTGGATACGTTTATTTCGGTAGAACCGACGCCTTAATACTCTTCGCACTTTTTTGAATAACTTTAAACGATACAGTGACTATTTGAAATGTTTATTCCGTATTTTAAATGGACAACTCAACTTTGTAGCTTCACATAGGAAATCTTTATGGTATAGGGTATGCTAAGTAATAATATGTAAAGAAGCCACCACCACTGCAACAGCGCCTTTATCGACTTACAGCAATCATTCGACCGTGTGTGGCACAGTGGATTACTAGCCAAGTTAAAATATGCTTCCCTATCCTCCTACTTTTTAATGTTGCATTAGCTGTTAGCGTAATTATTCTGTTAAAAAGCGATTGGGTATGTCAACCACTCACCCAGTCTTAGCTGGGGTATCGTAGGGTAGTAGCATGGCGCATATTCTGTATTCCATCTTTACAGCGGATCTTCCTGTCCCGGATGCAGAGACCATAAGCAATATATCATCCAAAATTCTCATTGTATCATTTTCCGATATTTAAGAATAACTGCTCAGTTTTAAAGTTTGGGCTAAAAGATTGAATATTAAACTCAATAGTGACTAGTGTGAAAATTTATGTTCTACCCTTAACAGACGAACACCGCCGGAAATATATTTCGACGGCAAAACTTTTAGCTCTCTTACTAGACCGAAGGGTACCCTTAAGGACCACTTAACTGCGGTGGTAGGTTCCTGCCGCGCTTAACTAAAAATGGCTGTCCTTGCTAAGCTTTCGCTGCGTAACAAAAGGACTGTCTACTAGCAAATTACACAGGCGTACAAATTTTTAATCTAGAGAATCCGAATCCGTGCTCGAAATTGCTCCTATACGTCTGGTTTTCGAGATATCCTAACTTAAAAGTGAAAAAATTCGTTTTTTTGCAATTTTTGAGGTTACGTGACGGAAGGAAAAAAATTATTATCAAAAACGTTTTATGTCAATTAAAAGTACCACCCTTCCCCTTTTAAACCTATTTGGATTTTTTAAAATATCTTTTTTTTTCACCGAAATATAGCTATTTGAAATTTTACAATTAAACGTATTAACCACAGTTAGGCGTATCACAAAAAATATCGAAAAATTCTGCCTGAGGCCAGACCATGTTGACCTTGTGATTTTGGGGTCGCTGATTATGAATCTGAGGTCCAATTCACCCGATCAGGTTAGAATTTTTCTTAAGCTCAAAAAACAACCTCCAAAAACCCTCTTTATAAAACCATAAGCAAGCTAACCCACCTGACCCTGGAAACAGCACGTTAAATCACTTATTTTAATTAATATAACACAGGCCTACAAATTTTTAACCCAGAGACAAGACCTATCGTACTCAAAGAATTTTGATGCGCTGAATCCGAAAAAAACGCGGTTTTTTTACTTTTCGTTTAGGAGCAATTTCGAGGATGGATTCCGATTCAGCGCATCAAAATCCTTCGATTATGTCAGGTCTGGTCTCTGGGTCTAGACTTTAGTTAAATTTTGTTGGCCTATGTTATTGCACCAACATGGAGTTACGGCATCCAAACTTTGGGTATCGCTGCAAGGTCAAATCGCTATCCAAACCCTAAAAAAAAAACTTTCCGACTAATAACTGGTTGGATTGTTATGTTGTCAATTCAACCTTACATAAAGATCTTAATTTGTCTACCTTCGAGGAGTAAATGTCGTTCTTCTCAAGCAGATACAAGCAGATACAATGACCGTTTGATGAGCCACAGTCATCGCTTGGTCAGACCCTCGACCACGACAATACAAACCCAGACATTTAATTGAAAAAATCAATAGCAGACTGGTCCAGTATAAAAAGGAAACAGTTACAGGAATTGCAAGAATTTTAGACCCAAAGTTCAGGAAATACCGCTATCGTTCATTAAACATGTCACGTGACGCCGTACATATTATCGAAAAGAAACTGGCTTGTTTGAAGCTACCTGATCACGCTCCTGAGAATGAAATACCACCAAAACCATCTAATACAAGTGAAAACAAAAAACCAGAGCCTTCCACTGGTAAACTTTTTGATTTTATGAAAGCAAAAACTCCGCAAAAAGTCACGCCATCACTTGAAGCAACAGAGAGTAAATAAAGATTGCAATCACTAAACGTTGCATACCTATGTAAACTTAATCTTACATTTCAGAACACCGCAGATGACATGGCTGG
The DNA here is from genome assembly GCA_035044805.1 of Leucophenga maculata. Taxonomy (NCBI): domain Eukaryota; kingdom Metazoa; phylum Arthropoda; class Insecta; order Diptera; family Drosophilidae; genus Leucophenga; species Leucophenga maculata. The sequence continues at coordinate 138,264 of JAWNNP010000842.1, forward strand.
ACTAAAAACCTTAGTACTACGCTACCTCTGTATTCCGGCATTGTCTACAGATTCGGAAAGAATGCTTAGTAAAGCCGGCTTAGACGAAAGACGAACGCTTTTAAAAGCAATTAATCTTGATAGAATTTGGTTTTTAAACAAAAATATGCAACTGAAAGACAAACATATCGAAAAGTTAAAGGTGAAAGGTCTTGAAAAAAAGTCATTCTAATCTAATTTAAGACTAATTAGTTAATAATATTGAATTACTTTATTAAATTTAATTTAATAAGTTAATTATTCTTGATTTTTTTTTAGTTACAAAACGAATTTTTCTATAGTTTTAACGATGATAGTCTATCGACTGGCCGCACTATCGATGTTTTACCAACTCGAGTTAGAACTTGAGCTATTCTCTGATTACTCTTGCATAATGTAGACAAGTTTGAAAATAATTATTTTTTTAAAGTAATTGCTTCAATTTAAATATTTTCAATACAATAAATAAATTCAAAGTATTTTCCTATGGGCTCTATACCAATTTGTGGCTACACATTAATGAGATTGACTTCTTTATTGCTTAGTGTCTATAAAAAAAAATTACCATACTAAATTTGAACAAATCACCAACTAATACTTGGCAGAGTGATCGAATATATAGACATAAATATGAACCTGCGATTTTTCTTACAACTTCATTCCTGGTCCAATATGCTTTTCATGTAATCACGCCATCTTCAAATGGTAATAACGTATGACACGATTCGAAAGTTTATTTTGAAGTGAAAAACATTAAATTTTTTTCTAGCCTGTGTCTAATCCCAAAAATAGTTGTAGCGTTGTGGGTCATTTCTAAGTTCGGATTTGGATGCTATGCCAAAATTAGCTTCAGACATTAACTCGCAGCTTGCCAACAACATTCACATACCCATTATTTAGAGGTCTGTGTTACTAAATTATACTTTTCTAAATAATAATAAATACTACCAGACATAAATCTTTCTATAAAATACCATTATCCGCAAACCATTAAAGTAAATCGCATAATGTCTTGTATCGCATAATTGTCAAGTAGAAGGAAAATATTGTATTGTTATCAAATATTAATACATATTCCAGATTTGAAATTTTTCAGATGACTGAATTGGGTGATACACCTAAAACACCTAAAACATGATACTTGGTTCGTGAGCGATTTGCGGTTGCAAAAAGTCTCTATAGCAGGTTTTACAATAATTAGAAGATTATTCGACTACGATTAATATTATAAATGCGAAGGTTCGTGAGCATGTATGGATGTTACTTTCTTACGCCTAAACGTAGGAGATCAATGGGACGATGGAAAAGAACGTAGGCTACTTTATGTAAAATCGGAGGGGTTCTTAACCACCCGCACCCATAAGCGATAACAAAATTTGGTCATTTGTCATTTTTAGCTAAATTAACTAAGAAAATCACAGTCGGGCGTAACCGACCGAAATAAAATAGCAAAATTCCGGAGAAGTCCTAGTCGAATTCAAAAAACATGAAGCTTCTATCTATTACCGTTTCCAAGATCCTTTCATTCATACGGATGGCCAGACGGACATGGCTATCGACTCCTCTATCACTCCTGACCATAATCGGGGTAACTTTGGGGGGGTCTCAAACCCAAAACACACAATAAAATTTATAGAAGGCTACATCTTTTAATAGTTCGATTTGGAACATAATGGAACACTTTATTAAGAGATCATTGACATTTCCTTCAAAATTTCATGACATTTGGAAAAGTGGAGTTATAGCGTCTAATGTGATAGTTCGTTTTTGTCATCGGTGGAAAAATGAGTCGGGAAGAATTGAATGACGACGAACGTTCGGGTGGCCGAAATCTTCAGTGAAAGAACAAAACATCAAAATTGTCCGTGAATTCCTGGTTCCGTGGTTAATGGAATCGGAATTAGGATTGTCCAAAGACTCAATCCATCGCATTTTGGTCGAAACTGTGAGCCGCATCAATTGAAAGTCAAGGAAAATGCGTTTCGGATTCAACATTCGAAAGACATCATTAAAAATGCCAAAAAGTATCAAAATTTCCTTTTCAACATTGTTTCTGGTGACGAAACATGGTGTTTTCAATACGACCCTGAAACCAAGCGTCAAAGTGCCGAAAGGAAGCCGCCTTTTGAGCCAAAACCAAGTTAAATGTTCAATTGTTTCTACGATTGTTTGCACGATAATGCGCCATTTCATCGATAGACACTTGTGACCGATTTTTTGACCAAAAATCGAATTTTGACCATTTGGTACCATGTGATTTGATACCACGTGACTTTTTTCTGTTCGGCAAGCTGAAATTATCCATAAAAGGACATCAAACTAATCTTTGATGCTTAATTTTGTAGGCCCTTTGAACACTTATGAACTACATACAAACGCTACGAGGAGTCAGCTTTTGATGATAATCACGAAGAATTATATATGTGCAGTCTTTCCGCTTCCGTGTGCTAAATTTTTTTGCCAAAATTGAGTATACCCTTCGAAAATCAAATGAACTAATATCATATTTTTATATAAATAAAACAGAAATATTTATTATTTCTACACAAAAACTCACTGAATAATAATATGCATAATTTATAGCCTCATAAATTTACTACCACTTCATTTCTGATATCCCACAATGGAGACTCGTAATACATTTCAAATTAAACACGCACAAAACTTATGATCGATGGAAGTTCATATCAAAATCACGATTAATATTTACCAAACGATAATAAATTTGTCAAAATAGAATAATAAATTTTACTAAAAAAATTACAGAAGCGCTAATCAAGCTGAGTTTGAGTAATAAAATCGAAACTATTTTCCCCAATTTGTCCTGTGTTATAAATGGCAACAAACTTTTAGCTCGAACTCTTTTTACAAGTAATTCCTTTAAAAATGCAAATGAAGAATTCCACTAAATCATAAAAAACTGACCAAACCACGAACAAAAAGTGACGCGTATAATAAATTTATGAGCTGCAAGAACGCCGGAAAAGAAAAATAAAAGAAAAAGCTCTCAACAACAGACGAAATACAAAAGGAAAAAAAATAAAGATAGTATAGCAAAGTACAAGTTTTCCGAATATAGATGCTCTGTGTGTTGAAAGGGAAAAGAGTCAAACACCATAAAAATAATAGCCAAAAATGCCAACCGCAGGCCCAGCAGCAGCCCAAAAGTACAAAGCCACAGTTCACAGTTGTTTAACAGTGGCTTCAACCATTTTCATTTTGTTTGAATTGGAAAGAAGGACTTTTACTCGCCAACACGCTTATCTTCTGCATATGTGCAAGGACCACAAAACATTCCTACATAGTATATACACGAGTAAGTGTGGAGGCCAGCGGTGTTCATGGTTTATTTTAATCTTTTAAGATCACTGCAGCATATAAAGCAGGCAGTTTCTCCTCCAACTCTGCGTTGCGTTATATACCAAATATTTGCTATTTGCAAGTTGGGCTTTTTATTTGTTTTAAAGTTTTATTTTTTCATTTGCACATGTAGCCATAGACACAATGGAATATACTTGTGTGTATTACTAGAAGGCAGTACTAAGGTGACCATGTTTCTGTGAAGTTTCCACATCGTTGCTAATTGGATGATTTTCTCCTGCTGCAAAGATATAATACTTGTACAAAGAACGTAAATAAATATTATTTTTAGTTTTTAATCTAAAATTCATCCAATTGATTTTTTTTAAGCCGTTCTCAAGATTCAGGACGCTTTTGGTGTGCAGTTGTATAAATATATTTCCAAAAATTCATAAGGAACTTTCATCTAGTTGCTCCCTTGCGAATATTCCCACAAACCAAAGATATATGTTCTGATATATGTGCGGAATATCTTAAAACAGTTAAGTTATTTTATCATAGAATTCGTTCGCAGATGCACCTACTGGATCCATTGCGAATCTAAACCATCGAAGAACCATCTCCGACAAACACAAATAATTTCATCAAAATCGGTTCAGCCGTTTAAAAGGATACTGTGAGAGAAACACTTACAGAAAAACAAATATTTTGGAAGGAAACGTTTTTTATTTGTTGAGATTACGACTTAAAACGAAATTTTAATATTAAGGACCATGTGTGCAAAGTATTAATGATGATTGTATCAATGATTGTATCAAGTATTCGTTATGGCTGAAGTAATTGAAAAGATTGACATATACTCTACTTGATAATCTGAAAATAGAGCTCAAGATAGTCAAGGTAGAATTACTTATTCGCAACTGTATTACAGTTTTCTGCACCAAACTACTTTTTCAAGATGAAAGAGTAGAGCGACTTCTTGTAAACTCTTTGCCAAAAGTGTCCAGTCACTGTAAACAACTTTCACTGCTCACTGTGAATGCTTCACTGAAAGTAATAATATCTGGGTACACAAAATTGTGTGAGAATCATGAATAATAAAATCTGGTGAACGATTTCAAAACTCCAAGAGTGGTATGCCATTATCCCCTTTTGTTTGGAATGGATTTTAAAGCTTTTATGACTAAGAAACGACGCTCAATGCAGCTATACAGAGGAAATAAGCTCTAAAAATGGTCCAGATAAAGAATTTTTTCGGTGAGTTATTCTTCATTGCTGTAATATGAAGAAGAGTGGTACCAAAAGTCATCGTATTTTAGTGGAAGTTTATGGTGACCATGTTCTAGCTGAACGAACGTACCAGAAGTGGATTGCACGGTCGCTATTTCGACTTAGAAGACGAAGAACGACCCGGACAGCCTATAAGGTTTGAAGATGAAGAATTGGAGGTATTGCTCGATGAAGATAGGTGCAAACACAAAAAAAACTTGCAAAAGCTTTGGGAGTTGATCAAACAACAATTTCCAGACGTTTAAAAGCATTCGGATTCATCCAAAAGCTTGGAAATTGGGTGCCATATTAATTGAAACCTAGAGACGTCGCACGCCGATTCTACATGTCGAAAATGTTGCTTGAACGACACAAAAATAAGTCTTGTCGCTGGTGATGAAAAATGGATCCATTTCGATAACCCCAAGCGCAAGAAATCGTATGTGAAGCCCGGCCAACCATCAACATCCACGGCAAAATCGAATATCCATGGCGCCAATGTAAAGCACTGTGCTTTTTGGGATCACAAGGGTGTACTGTATTATGAGCTCTTGAAATCGGGTCAGACGATCAAAGGGGAACTCTACCGAACACAATCAATTCGTTTGAACAGCTCGATCGCGGAAAAGGAGCAGAAAATGCGACCAGACTCGAATCCATAATTTTCCATCATGACTACGCTCGGTCACTTGTTGCAGGACCGGTTAAAAACTATTTGGAAAGCACTGGGTGGGAAGTTTTACCACACCCGCATGACATGGCCCCTTATGATTACTACTTGTTCAGATCAATGCAAAATGCTCTCACTGGAACACGCTTCACTCCAGAACAGGGTATCAAAAATTGGCTCGATTCGTTCTTGACCGCCAAGCCGGAGAAGTTCTTTTGGAATCCACAAACTGCCAGAAATATGGGAAAACGTCGTAGCATCCGATGGATAATATTTTGAACATTGAATGTATAACCATTTTTTTCACAATGTATATTTCGGGGCACACTTTTTTTTTTGTAAATGCTCAATCTCGCATTATTAAAACATTTGAAGTTTTACGTTAAAAAAAAAAATCGAAAGTTTATTACGCAAGTCAAACCTATTCGTTTGCAGTTCAAAGAAGAAAGGAACAAAAAATTACAAAAAGCTACAAAGAAGAAATACTTGAAACTATAAAATTTCCCGAGCATATGACTAAACACATGACCACTTCTCACTGCGCGAATACGAAATTCAATTGCTTATAAAATCGTCATTTATTATCCGATTTTGAACTTTTTTGATTTGGGCTTAGAAGGACGTTAACTTTATACTGGTTTTTTTGTGCCGAAGAAATTTTTTCCCTAAGGGCTGATTTTATAGGGAAGGGGGAGGGGCAAAATTTTAAAATATACTTGTAAAATTCCGGAGCAGTCCTAGTCGAATGCAAAAAACACGAAGTCTCTATTACCGTTTCCGAGATCCTTTCGTTCATACAGACGGACGGACGGTCGGACGGAAATGGCTATATCGACTCCTCTATCACTCCTGACCATAATGGGGCTAACTTTGGGGGGTCTCCGACAATTAGTTCCTCCTGTTACATACATTTGCACAAAACCAATAGGCTCTTGTACCTTCGGTACAGGGCCAAATTACAAAGAGCTACAAAGAAGAAATACTTGAAACTATAAAATTTAATAATAACAAGTAAGGAAATACAGTCGGGCGTAACCGACTGTAAGAGGCCCTGTACCAGTTCAGGTCGCCTAACAAACATATTAAATGTTTCCCGAGCTTATGACCAAACACATGACCACTTCTCACTGCGCGAATATGAATGAAAAGAAAAGGGGGGTCATTCAACTTCAATTGGTTATAAAATCGTTATTTATAATCCGATTTTGATGAACTTTTTGGATTTTGACTAAGAGGGACGTTAACTTTATACTGGTATACTCAATTTTTTTTATGCCGAAGAAATATTTCTCCTTGGGGGTGATTTTATGGGGAAGGGGGGAGGGGCAAAATTTCAAAATAAACTTGTGAAATTCCGGAGCAGTCCTAGACGAATGCAAAAAACACGAAGTCTCTATCTATTACCGTTTCCGAGATCCTTTCGTTCATACAGACGGACGGACGGACGGACAGACGGACATGGCTATATCGACTCCTCTATCACTCCTGACCATAATGGGGGTAACTTTGGGGGGTCTCCGACCATTATTTCTACCTGTTACATACATTTGCACAAACCCAATAGGCTCTTGTACCTTCGGTACAGGGCCTAAAAACCTTAGGAACTTTTAATTAAGTTTAATATTGATAGACCAGTGCTTAAACTGTTTGCGAATTATAATCTGCACAGAATATAAATAGTATTTGCAATGTCTTAAAGTAGTGGTGGCCAAAAGCTGCTTACGATGGAGCATAAGAAAACACGGATCCATAAAAGAAATTGTTTTTAGGCCCTGTACCGAAGGTACAAGAGCCTATTGGTTTTGTGCAAATGTATGTAACAGGAAGAAATAATAGTCGGAGACCCCTCAAAGTTATCCCCATTATGGTCAGGACTAATAGAGGAGTCGATAGAGACATGTCCGTCTGGCCGTCCGTATGAACGAAAGGATCTCGGAAACGGTAATTGATAAAGACTTCGTGTTTTGTGCATTCGACAAGGACTGCTCCGGAATTTTACAAGTTTATTTTAAAATCTTGCCCCTCCACCCCCTTTCCCATAAAATCACCACCAAGGCTAAAAATTTCTTCGAAACTAAAAAAATTGAGAATGCCAGTATAGAGATAACGTCACTTTTAGCCAAAATCCAAAAAGTTTATCAAAATCGGATAATAAATGACGATTTTATAAGCAATTGAATTTGAAAATGTTTTATAAGGCAGTGAGAAGTGGTCATGTGTTTGGTCATAAGCTCGGGAAACATTTAATGTGTTTGTTAGGCGACCTGCACTGGTACAGGGCCTCTTACAGTCGGATACGCCCGAAGTTTAAGTTGAATATGTGAACCGGAAAGAAGTAAAAGTATTTTTTTTGAATCATTTCACTTTATTTGGAAAGAGTTAAAAATATTGTAAAATCGTTGGATTTAATGCATCCAGCAGAAGAAGTCCAGCCAAAGAAGTCTATGTTGAGAGATGAAACACTTATTTGCCCGCAAAATATATTTTATTCCTAACACCCTTGCATAATTTTTTTGTGAAGTCTACAATCCTTTTTTGTAATTAATATAAAAAGTAGTGTAGTTTGAAGTTGGTAACTTACGCCTGAAGAGCGAACAAATTAGTAATAAACTATTATGACGAAATAATTGAAGTGCGTTTCCCTTTAGGTATAACTTTTGTACTCATGAACAGTCAGATGTTCAAGGTTCAAAGTGTCATTGCTTCCAAATGTAGGCAGAACTACTTCCATTGATCTGAAACTGTGTTGATAAAATTTTGTGGAATGTCCAAAAAGACAATTTTTACTTAAAATTTTTTAAATTAACTTTACATCGGTTGAGGTGGACTTTCTGTTTTGATAGAAATATCCTCATTGACTTATTCATTTCAGTTAGTTTATATAACTTGTACATTTTTAAAGTCTGGGATGAATGTGTAAAATTCGTAAATGACAATGAATAAATGTTTTGATATGCCTTATTGAATGTGTGGACACCTTAGGCTTGCTTCAGACAATGTTTCGTTGCAATTTTTTTACTGACTCCATCGGACTTTAATGTTTGCGCAAACCTTTTTTCCAAGCCAATCCAGATCTGAATTTTAAATTCGTTTTATGAAACAAAAGTTTTATTTCCCGGTTGATGACTTCAGTTGATACGTTGAGTTATTATCCAATTTTTTGATGCATTCAACATTCGAGTAAACCAACCGTGTTGATGCATGAAATGGTTAAAGGCTTAACTTTTTTTTCGAACTGAATTCACGCTTTAAGCGGAAAAATACTCGAAAGGATGAACTCAAATGCGCATTATTCTGAATATGTCTCAGTGTGCTGCTTATTGCGTTTATATAATCTCTTTAAAACGCGTCAATTCAAACAAATTCGACATTGCTTTGGCTTGTTTGGAAATGCAAAGGCAAATATTTGTACAGCGAATTGCGTCTTAAGTAAAATTTTCACTGTAAACTGAAGCTTTACGATTTCCAAATTAAGTCAACTTGAAGTATTTCTTTAGATCAGATATTGCACTTCAATCAAATTTAAACTGATTCAATTATTTAAGACTTTTTGATAAAAACAAACATTTTGGAAGTTAACAAACCATTTTATAGACAAACATTTTGAAAAATTCAGCACATTCTCTATAATTCGGACACTTGTTAATTTGGAGAACGCGGTATTCCGGGCAATCAATGGTTTCCTATAAAATACCCGATTTTTATTTACCTTAAAAACACGGACATTTAAATTTAATTTAAACTGTGAATGTCTAATCGTTTATTACGAGGATTTCCCGTTCTATATTTGATCAATAAAAAGATGTGGTATCTTTCCATCGTTCACAAATAAATAGTCATTATTTTTATTTGCTCGCACACAAAAACGTGTTGAACTAGAAGATTCAACGCAATTGTGGATATGGTGACACCAAGAAATAAGAAAACACAAACATTCTTAACGATTGATCGGAAACAAGAAATTCTAAACAAGTTGTGTGGAAGGAAACCACTTCTACAATTGGCAACAGAATACATCGTAGGAAAATTTACAATAAAATTAAAAAGATTGAAGACTGTGAAATTTAGTTACATTGCTAAAATGCGATATGAACTGATGGTAAAGTTGGTTTGTAACTAGACAACAACACAATGCACCAATTTCTTAGCATATTATTAAAGAAAAATATCGGGATCGAAAATTGCTAAGCCAACCGTTTCTAGCAAAAAATTAAGCAGTTGGTCCATACATCTCTAACCATAATAGATGGCACCGAAATAAAGTTCATCAAAATATCTGGCGAAATACTATCCATTGGGCATTACATTTTCTTATCTTTATAATGCCGATGACTTCTCCCTTTTGGAGAGAGCTGAATTTCCGCCCCAGGACGTAAGATTGCTAAGGAGTGAACATTCTGGTTTTATGCACTGCAACGGGAGAATACAAACTTAAATTAACGGACTGCGCTGTCCTTGGCGATTCTTAAAGTTGCAGCTAAGCAGACAAAATTCTTTCGTCTCGGACCGGCAAAGTGGTCGGTCAGCTCCGGTGAAGAAGCAACAGCAGTACTAGCTGGTTCAGATAACGCCCGACTAACAAGCGAACCAGTTATCTCCTGCGAAGCAACAGCGCCAGCAGTAACTAAGGTTGGAACAACAGCAGCAGCAGTAACCACGGTTGGAGCAGCAACGGCGGAATCAACGGTAGAGGCGATAGCAGAATTGGAGCTAAATAGAGATGCTCCGCGGAATATAATAACTGCTTCTTGTCTCGTTGCAGCCGTAGTTAAGTTGTTCAGTAGATAGTAGTAAAGTAATTAGTGTCTACGGGATCGGAGCTTAGAAGTAGCTAGGGTCCACGGGATCGGGATAGCCGTAGCACCTCACGGAATCGGAGCTTAGAAGTAGCTAGTATCCACGGGATCGGGGCAGCCGTAGTAGCTCACGGGATCGGAGCTTAGAAGAAGCTAGGGTCCACGGGATCGGGACAGCCGTAGACGCTTTCGGGATCGGAGCGTAGATATTAAATAGATGATAATAGATGCCTTCGGGGTGCCTAGGAAACAACCCGCTCTTTTCCAGTCTAATATTAAGTTATCTTCCGTAATTATAAGTTACAGAAATAATATGAATAAATCTTGTTAATCAATTTTTAATCATTTGAGTTAACGATTTAGGCCTAGGTCACGTATTCTATACTAATTTCTGTCGTGACGGACTCTGAACACACACTGAGGATACCCCAGCCAGAGACGTCGTCAGTACATATGTGGCATGTTCTTATTCGAATTTTGAAAATGAATTATCAACAGAAAATTTAATGGATTCTTTGAAAAACTTTACGTTGATTTCCAATCATCAAATGCTTGGAAAATTGTGGATAAAGGTGTTCTTAGAAAATGTTTCAACCACATTCTTATAACGAAGAATTTAATTCAGATGATGATATAGCTCTTGCGATGTTCCGTCCAATGTATATAATGATAATGGGATTGATGAATGGTTGACGACGAGATTCAAGAAGATTGATGACAACAACCATATTGAAAATGGAAACAAATCCTAGATACCTGCATTCACAAGCGTTTGATATGTGTATTAAATATGAAGTAGAACACGATTTTACTGCCGGTGACATTCTAAAACTTGCCAGTTTAAGATGTGGTATATAAAATGAAACAAAACTTCAACAAAGTAAACTTTTTTTAAAACTCATTAAAATTGTTTATAAATTAAAAATAATTTGTTAAAAGATTTTATATCTTTTGTATTAAAAAGATTGGTAGTACCTTATCAAATGTTTTCTTTTTACTTGGTAATCCGTTAATTCGGACACTGTCTAGTTTTTAATTGTCCGGATTATCGAGAATATGATGTACTTAGAAAAAATCGCGTACAACGGAAAAATTACTCAGATAAGCTAAAAACAGTTCCTGCATAGAAATCATGACAGTTAAAAAAAAAAAAAAAACTGTTGCTGATACTATAACCTTTCGATGCAGTCTGCTCGCAAAGCCACCTAAATTTGCAAACGGGCAATTTCTTCAACATTCTCATAGGCACTGTACGTTCGTCCTTGTGTTATACGATGAAATCAAGGAAGTCTTGCAAATTAAATAATGATAAAACGAAAATAGTAAAATAAACAATTAACCAACCAAAAAAAAAATACGCAAATTCGTTCCGAATACCACAGCAGTTAACTACTGGTTTAAGCAAAAACTAAATGAGAACTATAACGCTATGAAATGGCAATGAATGAAAATGCGGAACAGAGAGAGAGAGAGAGGGAACGTATGACTTGTTATGTCTTAATGGAAATGTAAAATAATAAGAGATGACTTTCAAATTCCTTTCCAACGATATCCAACTTAATATACTTGATCGTCTTTAACTAACATCTAACTGTGAAGTGCTTTAAAAGCAAGAAAAGATTTAAAAAATTTAAAAACCAATTCAGCATTGCAAGAGACCGCCTGTGGCACGGATGTCTGTCAGCAAGCAGTGTTGCCACCAAAGTAATCTTCATAACACGGCAGCAAAAACTAGCGCCACACATCCTAGAACGTAACATGCAACGTGCTATAACTTAATATTGACTTGCTTTCAGCACCCAGCATTCACTTCACATTTGTCTCCTCTTCGAATGCCTCCTGCTGCGTTTCTTTTTTTTTCGTATTTTGCGGCATTTAAGCTTGAAGCACTCAAAATGCTGCAATATCATTTTATGCTGGTAATTTCGTCAAGTATACTCATAAAATTTTTAATAAACTTACATGCCAAGAATTTGCAGGTTTTTTTCTTTTTCGTTTCATACATTTTTATGTAGTTAATCAAAATATATGCTCCATTCATGTAATTCTTATTAGCTGCATTTGCTGCTGCTGCAGCTTTTGAAGCGAAATACTTCAAGTTGACTTAACTTGAAAATCGTAAAGCTTCAGTTTACATAGAAAATTTTACTTATGACGCAATTCTGTGTACAAATATTTGCCTTTGCATTTTCAAACAAGCCAAAGCAATGTCGAATTTGTTTGAGTTGACGCATTTTAAAGAGATTATATAAACGTAATAAGCAGCACACTGAGACATATTCAGAATAATGCGCATTTGAGTTCATCCTTTTTCCGCTTAAAGCGTGAATTCAGTTCGAAAAAAAAGTTAAGCCTTTAACCATTTCATGCATCAACACGGTTGGTTTACTCGAATGTTGAATGCATCAAAAAATTGGATAATAACTCAACGTATCAACTGAAGTCATCAACCGGGAAATAAAACTTTTGTTTCATAAAACGAATTTAAAATTCAGATCTGGATTGGCTTGGAAAAAAGGTTTGTGCAAACATTAAAGTGCGATGGAGTCAGTAAAAAAATTGCAACGAAACATTGTCTGAAGCAAGCCTAAGGTGCCCACACATTCGAAATGGCATATCAAAACATTTTTTCATTCTCATTTACGAATTTTACACATTTATCCCAGACTTTAAAAATGAACAAATTATATAATCTAACTTAAATGTATGTGAATAAGTGAATGACGATATCTCCATCAAAACAGAAAGCCCACCTGAACCGTTGGTGATTCTGTTTAGTAAAAACAGATTGTCTGCTTGGACATTCCACAAGCTTTTACCAACACAATTTCAGATCAATGGAAATAGTTCTGCCTAGCATTGGAACCAAAGACACTTTCAACTTCTGCATCTGCAATATGCTTAAGACCCTAACATCTCAGACAGTTCATGTTCAAAAGTTATACCTAAAGGGGAACGCACTCCAATTATTTCGTCAATAATTACTAATTACTAATTTGTTCTCTCTTTAGGCATAAGTTACCGACTTCAAGCTAAAAACTTTGTATATTAATTACAAAAAAGGATTATGTGGTTTAATAAACAGTGATTTTACGAATAAAATATATTTTTTCGGCAAATAAGTGTTTCATCTCTCTCTGATGAAAAGTGGTTGACTACCATACACCTGGGAATGGCCAACAATGATTCTGTGTCAAAACTGTGCGAGGAGAGTCGCAATTCTACTACAGAGAAGAACGCTTCCTATCAGCGAACTCTGCAGTCGAGAGCAACGCGAGCTGTTAGAGAACAATATCGAGAGAAACGGAGAGAGAAGAAACGCCTTTTCAGCAATAAAAATTAGCAAGAAAGGAGGGAGTTTGAGGATGTTGAGATGTTACGTAACAGAAATGAATCTCGAAAATTCTATCAAAAGTTCAAGCGTCTGACTGAAGGTTTTAAGTAAATAAGTAAGTATGAAAATGGAAATATGGTAACGGATGAACAGGAATCAGTGAGATTATGGAGGAGTCATTTCTCCAACCTACTCGGGGGCGATAAAGCGAACAATTCCGCCGATAGAGAAATAACACCGGAACCACCAGTTAATGATGGCACTATTGTAGAGCCACCGAACTAAAACGAGGTCGATTCAGTTATCAAAAAGCTGAAAAATAACAAAGTGACAGGCTCCGATGGGCTGCCTGCTGAGTTATTTAAGACCGGCGGCGAAGAGTTGGTTGGGAGTATGCACCAGCTTTTATGCAAGATATGGTTCGATGAACGCATACCCAATGACTGGAATCTCAGTGTTCTCTGTCCTATCTTTAAGAAAGGAGACCCCGCTGTTTGCGCCAACTACCGCGGAATAAGTCTCCATTGCATTGGATATAAAACTCTGTCGGGCGTATTGTGTAATAGGCTGAAGCCATATACCGACTCACTGATAGGACGATATCAGTGTGGTTTCAGACCAAAAAGGTCGACCAGTGACCAAATATTCACATTACGCCAAATCTTGGAAAAGACCCGTGGGTTCAACAAAGACACTCACCACCTATTTGTCGACTGCAAAGCCGCTTTCGACACGCCGATACGATCGAAGTTCTTCGACGCCCTGTCTGCACTAGGTATCCCGGAAAAGATTGTCCGTCTTTGCATGGCGACGCTATCTAACACACAAAACGTTGTCAGGGTGGGGAAAAAGCTCTCCGACCCCTTTGATACCAAGAGAGGTTTCAGGCAGGGCGATGCTCTGTCGTGCGATTTTTTCAATCTCCTGATGGAATACATCCTACGCCAATGCCCGTACATACAGAGAATGTCGGGCTCGATCTTCCAAAAGGACGTAATGCTGCTCGCTTACGCCGATGACATCAATATCATCGGTACGCAGGAACGGTGAGTCCAGCAAGGCGTTCTCGGAGATTGAAAAACAGTCTTGACTCATGGATCTAGCGGTGAAAGAGGGCAAGACGAAGTACTTGGTGTCTTTTCGCACTCCGTCAATGCGTCTTGGACGGTCAGTGACGATGGAGAATTTGAACTTCAGTGTTGTAGAAAACTTGGAACGTCTATCTTGGAACAGAGTTAACCAGTAACAACAACGTCAGCCTGGAGATCAGGCAAAGAATCACGCTTGCAAACAGATGTTTTTTTGGGCTGAGCAAGCAAATGAGAAGTAAAGCCCTCTCTCGACAGACGAAAATAAAGATATATAAGACGCTGATACTCCCGGCCCTATTGTATGGCGCAGAGGCATGGACCGTGATTGAGTCGGACGAGACAGCGTTGGAAGTCTTCGAGAGGAAGATTCTTCGCAGGATCTTTGGTCCTATTTGAATCGGCGACGAGTTTAAGTCCCGTATGAACCGCGAGCTGTACGAGCTATTCGATGAGGTTGACATAGTTCAGCGCATAAAATTCCAGCGGCTGCACTGGGTTGGGCACCTCATTCGAATGGATGAAAGAGCTTCAGCACGGATGGTTTACATGGAGGCCCAAACTTGATTGGTGGACGCAGACATAGAGGACGACCGGGCACTCGATGGAATGACCAGGTATGGAGAGATCTGTTCATACTTGGCATTCAAAACGACTGGCGTCAGCGCGCACAAGACTATGGAGGCTGGCGCGCCTTCCTAGACGCGGCCATGACTGGCAGACGGTTGAAGTAAGTAATTACGGGTATTTAATATTTTAGCTTACTAATCGTTAGCTCTTATTTATATTAGCTGTCAGTTTAAACTTAGAATAAAAAAAAAAATTATTCTTGATATTACGATGACAGTCAAGGAAGTCAAGGAAGAGTAAATCAGGTCCAAACACAGCCATATTTCAGTTCTTAGTTTAATGGCAACACAAAACAACACCTTACTGTCTTTCGATTAAAAATTCGATTAAGAAGTTCAATGAATTTCCACCTTGTCTCAACGAAATAAACGTTCTTCTTCATTTCATTTACGATTTCACAATCAAATTTTGACTCTGACATATTCGTGCTTTTCTTACTTTCTGTTTTGTGGCTTAACTTCTTTTGCTCATTGCCAGCAGCAGTTAAGCCATGCAAAGGACGTCCATAGTTAGGCAATTCAGAACTGCAATAGCATTCAACATTTTTTATGAATTTGAATAGAAACAACAAAAAAATAGAAAGCTTAAGGCTTTCGAAACCATTCTCAATGCAATTGCATTTGCGTCATTTCGCTTAATGCCAAAACCATTTTCTAGCTACGAGTATAAGTGCCCAGCTCATCGATTGTATTTTAGTTAGTCGAACGGAAATCAAAATGAAAATGCTTTCAGTTTGAAAGGCAATCAAAAAACTGAACTATTATCGATTTGTAGGGGAATAAAGCGTTTTTTTTTAAAGATTAGTATTTGAAAACTACTTTATCGATTAAAATAAGTATTCAAAATTAAACAACATAAAATATAATGGTTGGCACAAATATTTTGACGAACAAAAATAAAGTTCTGAGTTCACACGCGGTAGATGTGAAACTTTGCATTCTGCAATGTTTCTTTTGAGTAAGTTTGTGTAAAATTACAGGACAAAAAAGCATGGAAACTCCTTTCCATCTGACTATCGCAAGCGAACTACTAGTCGCTCCTTCCTTTAAGTATACCCTGGTTCGGTCTTTGATCCGTATGCCTAAATTTACGCTGAAATTTTACTGTCCTCTATTTGTACAACAACACTGCCAACATTGTAGCTTCTGCGTAATTCAAAGATGTGCCAGAGTATAAAAGAGCGATTGTTTGCTTTGTACATTCAAGAATACCGATCAAAGACCCCGAACATTAGCATGGAGCACAGCTCGAATTATATCGTTTTCGTAAGTTATGCACTCACTATTTTATCTCTTTCACTCGCAGCTTAAATACATTTATTGTTGTCTCTTTTTCATTACACTTTATCGTTTCAAAAAATCCAATTCACAACGTACCAAAAGAAGTTTCACTTCAAAACTTAACTTTTAATATATAAGGATTATACATAAGGATCTATTTTCTTATAAATGGACAATATCGGATATTTCATTAAAGCCTAAAAGTTATGAGAAAAATTTTCATTTAATTTATTGGCATAATTATTTTGACAGGTCAATTTTGTATAAGAAAAATGCTTTGGCTTTCATGATTTTTTCAAGACGTACCGAGTTTATAAAATTTTTAAAGATAACTCGTTCAAAAGGTCTTTGATCTCAGTTATGGTTTGTTCTCTGTTTTGTGCAATGTTATATCTCCCTACTCTTTGTGTCGAGAGTAAGAGCTGATTACTATCTCTCCTCGGACCATCTGCTTCTTGTGGTTAGCTTGGACTACACCCCGCAGACCAAAACACCTAAGGGACGACATCTGACACAGGGTGTTAACATGGCTACATTTCGCCAGGTGGTTGAGGAAACTCTTGATCTAAACCTCGAGATTCTTCAACTACAAGACATTGAAGATGCTTACGCGATCTTCCTTAATAAGATACACGCGGCTGCACTTATTGCTACATCTGAAAGTTCAACGCAAGTAACAAGGCTACAAAACAGACTTGCACCAGGTAAGTAATGCCGCCCCGGCATCCTTTTGTACTCAATGTTTACCGCAGAGTCGCTCATAGAATCAAGAAGATGTTAGCGGTACAGAAACAGAAGGACATGGATCGCTTCCTAGAAAATGTCACCCCAGATGCGAGCACACAATATTCCTTATGGACTCTGGCTAAAAGATATAAACAGAATGTGTCTTTAAATTTTCTTATCAGGAAGGCGGAATGTTCTTGGGCTAAGTCCCCAAAGAAACGTGCGGAAGCATTCGCTGAGGATTTAGAGGTCCGCTTCTAGCCATTTAACTAGAACACAGAGAGCAGAAAACGCATTGTCCAGGCGACTCTTAACAGCCCTGGTTAGCTATGCCTTCTAGTCACCCCATCACTATCCAAGAAATTAATGCACACTTAAAGGATCTTAAGACCAAGAAGGCCCCAGGAGAGAATGGGCTTGATAATATCACACTCAAGGCTTTGCCGGCCAAAGCGATGCTCTTTCTGGTCCACATCTTTAATGCGGTGTTGAGGCTAGGACACATCTCATCACAGTGGAAAAAGTCTAGACCAATTAGTCTGCTGCACACCGTAGCCAAGCTCTTCGAAAAATGCCTTGGGATTGAGAAGGTAAAGGAAAAGATACCACCCTTTCAGTTTGGATTCTGTAAATCCCATGGAACTTCAGAACAACTGAATAGGGTAGTACATTTAATCCTAGACGGGTATGAAGCCAAAGAATATGTGGTGGCCTCATGTCTTGATATAAGACAGGCATTTGATAGAGTATGGCATGATGACCTCCTATTTAAACTTAAGGGTATACTGCCGCCTCAGCTGTTCTTGCTAGTACAAAGTTTTTTCACAGATAGGACTTTCTCTGTTTTCCTGGATGGGAACTCGTCATCAGTCAGAGAAATAAAGGCTGGTGTGCGTACTGGGGCCAACGCTTTACTCACTGTTCAACAGCTATATGCCCAGAGGCTCATCGGTTCCTATAGATGACTCGCTACATTTGCTGACGACACAGCCATCCTGACCAGAGATAAATGTGTTAACATTGCTACCAATGCACTCCAACTATATCTTCGAGAGTTTGACAATGGACAAAACGCTGGAACATCAGTATAAACCTTGACAAGTGCATTAGTGTGACTCATTCACTATGCAGGGTTGACTGCCCGGGAGTATATCTCCAGGAGCAGCTTCTGGACCACTAGCCTGAACAAGAATATCTAGGGGTCTATCTAGATAGGCGACTCACTTTCAAGACGCATATTAGCATATTAGTGAAATCTTTGCTGCTAGGTCGCAACTTGAAAAGATCAGAGTCCTTAAAAAATTGTACTCCGAAAATTCTCAGGCGCACCTTGGTATATGAGAAAAGCGAATATTGAGAGACTTAAATGTTCCTAAAGTTGACGATGTCCTGAACAAGCAGGCTATGGCGTACTTAGAGCGTAAAACCACCCAAATGCACTAGCCAGGCGCTTACTTAAAAGGGGCAGGGAGGGGGAGTCATTATGACGAGACGGCTTCGGAGAACACATCCTGCCGACGTGCTTTATAACTCTCAATTTGCCAAATTAATAAATTTTTAAATAAACTTGTGAAATTCCGGAGCAGTCCTAGTCGAATGCAAAAAACACGAAGTCTCGATCTATTACCGTTTCCGAGATCCTTTCGTTCATACAGACAGACGGACGGACAGACGGACATGGCTATATCGACTCCTCTATCACTCCTGACCATAATGGGGGTAACTTTGGGGGTCTCCGACAATTAGTTCATCCTGTTACATACATTTGCACAAAACCAATAGGCTCTTGTACCTTCGGTACAGGGCCTAAAAATGATAAGTTAATGTATTCTTTGTAAGAAATGCATCTCCGGACAATAACTAAGACAGCACCATGGCTTACTTTCCGGCCTATTTACCAAACCTGGCCCCTTCCGACTACCATTTGTTTTTATCGAAAGGAAAATAATTCTTTTGGCGTTAGCGAGGGCCAGAATTTTGAATAAAATATTTTTTAACTTTCTATGAAAACATAGGGAAAAAGGGTAAGTGAAGTCTGTGCAAATTTATGTAAGAGGCAGAAGGAGGCGAGAGAGACCCCATAAAGTATATATTGTTATTATCAGTCCTGGTCTGATCGCGCACCTACACACCAAGCCATCATTCCGATCATACACCGACACCTTAATCGTCACAGTGCTGCGCAGCCAAGCGATATTACGCACGGATCAAAAAGAGGAAACTATGTTTGGCGTTTTTGATAAATTAAATGAGGGAAGTTCGTTACTTTGGTGCAAAAAATTAAGCAGTTTTAACGCTTAACAGAACAGTTTATAGTTAGTCCTATTCTTCATAGGACATGTATATATTTGACAGCTTTCGTACTATTAGTTTGTGAGAAAAATCATTTCGAGTGAAGCAACTTTTTTCAGTTTGAAAATAAAGCAAAATTGCATGAATTGGGCTTCGAATTGGTTCCGCATCCACCGTATTCTTTAGATCTGGCCCCCAGCGACATTTTTCTGTTATATCATTTGGATATAATACTGTTAGCGCTGTTCGTATGAAAATCGAGAGCTTGGAGACAACAATAGATAGATCATATAAGTTTGTGTATTTAGCTTCTCTTTTAGCACTCTTCAGATCACTTGTATTCAATGAATGTGCCTACCGATTCTCCTTTAGAGAGGTTGGAACTCACCATGCATGAACAATTACTATTCGTAAGAAATGCCAAAATTGGCCTATTCTGTTTAGGACGAGAACGGTTCACTTGAAGAGGTGGAACTCATACAAATCTGTTGCACCTTTTATGGTTTTTGTATGATAAAATGTGTATTCTTATTACTGAGCTAGAAATACCGAATTTGGTGTATCTTATACTTATTTCAATAAATTACCCTAAACCGAACTATATAGAAACTTGTACAAATATAAAGTTTAATGGTGGTTACAGGGTATGTCGATGTCGAGCACAGTCGATGGAAAAACCGAAAATTACGTTGATTTGTTATTGTAAATTGGTCATTTGTACAAATTGCGAATCAATCGTTGCAAAGCGCAATGTGACATTACTATTGAAAGGTATTCATAAGACATTGCGCAGAGTATATGATGCACATATGTACATTCGAACTTTGCTTCCTCTCCATTTTGACAGATTTACTTATATATCTCATAGTCTCTAGATCAATTCTGCATTGCAACATTGAATCCAAAGTATTTGTTATATCTTTCTGCACAAATTGCTAATATTGAGAAAATTAAAAGTGATGAGCTCTTAGCCTTCCGAACTTAGAAATTGAACTAACGAAGCAGCGATTAAATTCCAAATACAAACAGTTTAATTGTTCAACTTCCAAACAAACTTTTGAGTAAACTTTCGACATTGCACGACGTTTACGAGAAATGTTCAAAAATGAACCAAAAACCATTCGAACAAACCAAACTTTTACTTTCTTTCGCATTTGCAGTACAAAGCGAAATTCAACATTTGCAAAATCTCAATTGAGTGCCAGCGCATGTCCTTTTTTCTGTCTGTCTGTCTGTCTGTCTGTTTATTCATCCAACCATTTCTCCGGCTGTTTGACTGTTTGTCCACCCATCTAGCTATCCATCTGTCCTATCTTGTTGATGTTCTTTTAACTCGAAAGATAATAAAACTCAGAAATTCTAAACGAATTCAAGTGGAATTGTCAAGTTGCCAAAGGCACAGAAAAAGAAGAACTGAAAAGGATATCTTGACTAGCAGTGAAAGCAAAATGAAAGCTATAATATATTGTAAGTAAAGACTGAGAACAACCCAACTAAAGGCGCACTAACCCGTGTAAGTAGCAGAAATGCACTTTAAGCACATTTCGAAATAATATTTTTAGTAACTGAACAACTTTTCAGAATTGTCTGCAAGCGCAGTTCTTTGCAGATACTTTTCAGCAGCGGAGAAAAAACAGAGACCAAGTTGGCTTGTCGAGAATTTCAATTAAGTGCTTTTTAATTCAAAATATAAAATATTTTAAATTTATTTAAAAGCTAAAAATAATTGCTCCAAATATTTGGCGCTCTTTAAGTAAAATTAATAAAAATTATCTGTGCCAAGGTTGCCTGCTCTTTTAATTTATATAAAAATATTTGCTTGAGCTCAATAAATGCCATTAATGATCTTTTTTAAAATGTATAAAAAATTTGATTTATTTAATGAGTTTCTTGTTAATATTTTGTAATATTTTCATTTGCCTCTGTTCATTCATTCGCCTATTAAAAAAAAAAAATCATTCTGCAGATCATGAATTTTCAGATTCATGATCTGCAGAATATGAGTCTCCGTGTTTCCAGTATAAAATAGATTTGTTTTATTTTATAGAGTTTGATTTCTTTTACTTTTAGTAAAAAAAACCTTAAAAACAGGGACTCTTTAGGATTGTACGGAATCGACCACAAGTGTTTAAAATCGCTAACTAATCGTTTTAAAACAAACTTGTAAAATTCCGGAGCAGTCCTAGTCGAATGCAAAAAACACGAAGTCTCTATCTATTACCGTTTCCGAGATCCTTTTGTTCATACAGACGGACAGACGGACGGACAGACGGACGGACGGACAGACGGGCATGTCTATATCGACTCCTCTATCGCTCCTGACCATAATGGGGGTATCTTTGGGGGGTCTCCGATTATTATTTCTACCTGTTACATACATTTGCACAAAACCAATAGGCTCTTGTACCTTCGGTACAGGGCCTAAAAAATCCGTTGTATCGACGTAGATCACCTAATGATAATGGCAAAACGGCAACCATTTGAATGCGTAACCAGGACGTTGAAGTTGATAATCGTTGGGTGGTTCCGTATTGTCCATTATTATCGAAAATATTCAATGCTTATATAATTGTGGAGTATTGTGAGTAAGTAAAATCCGGTGTTGCTGGTGATAATAGAAATGATGAAATTACTCAGTATCAAATGGTAGTAATGGTGCTGTAGTAATGAAGCACATCCTGTGGTTGTTCACTTCCTGTGCATCTTGAGAATGGCCAACGTGTTTATTTTATTGAAGCAAATGTATTCGAAAGAGCAGCACAACCACCAGCGACTACGTTGACCGCTTTTTTCAAATTATGCGAAACTGATACATTTGCGATAAATTTGTTATATTCTGAAGTGCTTCAGTATTACACATGGAATGTGTCCTTGAAAAAATTTAAAAGACGTAAACAAGGAACTGCAGTCGATGGGCATCCTGGCATTTTCCAAACAGATGCAATTGGGAGAATATATACAGTACATCCAAACAATGCTAAGTGTTTTTATTTGCGTTTGTTATTAGTTAACGTCAATGGCCCAAAATCATTTCAAGATTTGAGAACAGTCAACGGTCATTTGTGTCAAACATATCGTGAAGCATGTCAACTCTGGCATTTGTTGGAGAATGATGCACATTGGGATTCAACACTTCATGATGCATCTACTTCAGCTCATCCACAACAAATACGAATGCTATTCGCTATTATATTATCAACATGTATGCCATAGAATCCACTTGAATTATGGAACAAATATTATATGGCAGAAGATATTTTAATTTGTATGAGTCATCATGCAAGAAATCCTGATTTGTTGATTACCTTGGAAGTGTACAACGAAGCTTTGATAATAATTCGACTATTCGATCGGAACAGAAAACTGCATTGGCACTTGCATCTTCGGGAATCGCTGCTACATTATTTGAAGGTGGTCGGACCGCACACTCTGCATTAAAATTGCCATTGAATGTGTAGGTGATTGATTATCGTCAATTATTTTATGGGATGAGTGTACAATGGCAAATAAAAAATCAGTAGAAGCATTTAATCGAACAATGCAAGATTTACGAGGTAATTAACAGCTTTTTGGTGGCGCTTTGATATTCCTGTCAAACATTAATTTTACAATTCAAGCGAAAGCGAAAGGTGTAGTCACGACATATAAATCAATTGACAGTGCTATGAATCAAGATGAGGCAATGAATTATCAAATTGAATTTTTAAATTCATTGGTATCGGCTGGTATTGATTCTTTGATTATATTATTGCGAGATATTAATCCACCAAAACTGTGTAATGGCACCAGATTGGCAGTGAAAAAGTTATGGCCAAATTTGATTGAAGCTACGATCTTAACTGCTAAATCCAAAGGAGAAGTTTGTTTGATACCGCGTATCCCTATGATTCCAACTGATATGCCAATTGAATTCAAACGATTACAATATCCTGTGCATTTATCATTTGCGATGTCCATCAACAAGGCCCAAGGGCAAACACTTAACGTTTGTGGTGTGAATTTGGAGGAATCATGTTTTTCACATGGCCAACTTTATGTTGCCTGTTCCAGAGTTGGTACCCCCAGCCGTTTGTTTATTCATGCTCAAAATGGAAAAACAAAAAATATTGTTTATCCAAATGTTTTGGATTAAGTTTTAAAATACCTAGCAATTAGTTATTAAAATAAATTTTTATATTATTTCAGTTTATACGTAGCGAAGCACGTACCGGGCCGCTAGTACTTTATATACTAATTTTCAAAGAGTCGCAGATCTTTGGGATACTTTACCATGCTATAAATTGGGTTTTTTTTGCCAAATTTATACCTCCACCATTGTGTGGTATAGTCGTATATCAGTAGAAATCTCTGGCCAATAGTTTAGTCAAGCTGTGCTAGCAGAATTCAAGTCATATCACACAACAATAGAGAATAGTAAAGTATAGATTGTTAAACATTGGTTACCGGTCCTGCAAACTCAACTTCTTAAAGGAAATATCGGGTACTCCATAGTAGTTCAGCATGACAATAGTTCAATAGCCGCTTCTAGTGCTGGAAAAGGTTCACCTCACTTCTTATTATATAAGCTCCAAGGTCTCGATTTTCATGTCGAAAGCCCGACGCACATGTCTATATCGAATCATCTTTCGCCTTTCCGCCTCATTTTCTCAAACTTAAAACATACTTTTTTTCATAGAAATTTTAAATTTTAAATTTATTAAAAGTCCTTGGAGTCTCTTGGGTACTTTGAAAAAAGAATTCTTTCTCTTTCGAGGCAAATCATCAAGCTATTTCGGAAGTCTTCGTAAAAAACGAAGTTCTGTTCAGCGAGTCGAAAGCGGCCGATCTGTTAAATAAGCGAAATAATCGAAAAAAGATCATTGCAAGGCTGCCACAGTTTAAACAAGTAAGGAAATTTCAGTCGGGCGTAACCGACTGTAAGAGGCCCTGTACCAGTTCAGGTCGCCTAACAAACACATTAAATGTTTCCCGAGCTTATGACCAAACACATGACCACTTCTCACTGCGTGAATATGAATGAAAAGAAAAGGGGGGTCGTTCAAATTCAATTGCTTATAAAATCGTCATTTATTATCCGATTTTGATAAACTTTTTAGAGTTTTGCTTAGAACGACATCTTTATACTGGTATACAAATTTTTTTGTGCCGAAGAAATATTTTTCCTTGGGAGTGATTTTATGGGGAAGGGGAGAGGGGCAAAATTTTAAAATAAACTTGTGAAATTCCGGAGCAGTCCTAGTCGAATACAAAAAACACGAAGTCTCTATCTATTACCGTTTCCGAGATCCTTTCGTTCATACAGACAGACGGACGGACAGACGGACATGGCTATATCGACTCCTCTATCACTCCTGACCATAATGGGGGTAACTTTGGGGGTCTCCGACCATTATTTCTATCTGTTACATACATTTGCACAAAACCAATAGGCTCTTGTACCTTCGGTACAGGGCCTAAAAAAACAGATGTAGTCTCAATGTGCCAGAAAATAAGCCATGGTAGTTTCTCAGTTATGTTCTGGGGATACATTTCGTACAGAGGATTGGGGAATTTAGTTTCTATTATCGGTTTCATGGTCAGGAGTGATAGAGAAGTCGATAAAGCCATGTCCGCCTGGCCGTCCGTATGAACGAAAGGATCTCGGAAACGGTAAAAGATAGAGACTTCCGGAATTTCAATGGCTTCAGCTCTCCATTGGATACACCTTTGGGTAAATGTACGCTTATATAAAGAGGCAGATAATAAGTTGCACAAAGCAGAGAAAAATTCATATAGGCGTTCCTTGATCTTTGGAACGAGTTATCCTCTGAAGACCTTCAAAATTTGATGGATGGATTTAAAGTGTCATGAAAGCCAAAGAGTGCTATGCATTTTATTAACTCATTAACTCTTTCTCCGGAATAGCATTAAACTATTCTATTTTGCATTATTGATTTGTCAAAATACTTATGCCAACAAAGTAAATTTAATTTTCCTCATAAATTCTAAGCCTTAATGAAATGTACTCACTTTTTGTTCTTTTTTAAATGCAAGCGGTCCGTATATAATAGACTAAAAAAACTCCTGATCTATAAATATTATAAAATAGTAGAAAAATGTTTATTTGTTTGTGCGCGCATCAGGACTAAACCACTAAACCAATTTGTATGAATTTTGGTATAGAAATACGAAGGAGATTGAAAAAAGACATAGGATACTTTTTGTTAAAATCGGAGGGGCAATGCCTAACCCCCATATAAGCGATAAACAAAATTCGGCATATCTTTGCATTCATATGAGGTACAGCGATGAAGTTTGGTAAACATGTCAATGGGATCAATGGAATTTTGCAAAGCAGTCTAAACTTAGTTCATTACAGGTTTTTATATACAGCATGTTCGAAGGAATTCTTTTATAAACATAACATTAAAGACTGTAAGATCATGAAAGATGATGTGTCGAATGTGCTTTGCATTAAAATCTCGCCCCAGCGAGACGTTTTTAAGAACTTCTATGAGCAATCTATATCTTGGGAGAAGGTAGTAAGCAATAAAAACAATGTCGCCTTATATGATGCAGCTTGTATCGCAGTTGTGCTAAAAGCCGCCTGTTCTTCATAATTTAAACTTTTTTCAACAAGAATCTTATTATACTTAACATAGATTTAATTTTCATCATTAAATGCTTATCTTGATTGTTTGCGTCGGATTTAACAACTTCAGGATAAGGCACGGCGTTGTTAAACTCCGCACCGAAGAAAATCGCGGACATGTGATATGTCCGTATGTTGTACAGAGGTTCTGCTGGAACTTCAAAATGGCTTAAATTAATTATGTTCGATACTAATATAAAATGAAAATATTTTTGTATGGGAGCGGTACCTGCTAGTGGCTTCATCGCGGTTATTATACTATGCGTGTTAGTTTTGACTGTAAAGAGTCTACGCAACTGCTGTGAAACCAATTGGGATTGTAAAATCACAGACAGACAGATAGGAGCATTTGGCTAAACGAATGAGCTCCACTTGGAGCTCCACAGGGGATGCAATCCTTTCTGAATCAGTGTGGTGTATTATATTATGGTTATCCAGGAAAATCCAGGAAGAGGTATCATATTTGTATGAGGTACCACTTGTAGGGGTCTTTACCTTTTATAAACTCGAAATTTGGATTGTTTGTACGCAAACCAAAAAGATGAAACTTCGTCTAGACCAGTGATGAACACAAGTACCTTATGAGCTGGTAACATTATATCATTGGTTCATTTCAGAATTGCTGTACAACAACAATGGGTTGTTGATGTTATGTTGCATTTTTTTGATTGGCTGTCAAAGCCACTTGAATAGAATACACATAGCATTTATTCTTGGTTTAAAAAAATAAATACTTTTTTTCCTTTTTTTTTTAAATTTTTATATTTTTTATTTTTTCATGCAATTGTTATAAAATAATTATTTGTTATAAAATAATTATTTGTTAATTAATTATTCCATATTCAAGAATACAAAAATTTCTTACATTGTTCGGCGTATAAGCACGAGCATTTGACTGTTGACTAACAACTGACTTACTTTGTTGTTGCTTTTTATGGTATATTGAGTTCGTCTGAAATTTAGTAACGTGTGTGTGTGTGACTGCAATAAATGATGCCTGCGAATGGTATATGAGATTCGGTGCAACCGAAAGTCAACGTTTTTCCAATGATTTTTTTTTTTTTTTAAATTGTTGTTGCAAATGTGTGGAAGCATACTGGCTGGCATATGATTTACCAGCCATATATTAGCGGGAATTACATCTGTCACGCCTACTGCTTCGTAGAAACTTATTATGCCCCCTTGTCACCCTTGATGTAGGGTATAATTATTTACCTCACTAATATTCAACTATTTTTTATGATGTAAGAACTATTTGTAAAATCGCGTTTAAGTCAATTAAAATTTCTAAAATTTAATTTGCCCATAACAAGCTTAACCAAGCTCAGAATGGATAAAAATTTCGATACTATCTTCGATTCATATCTACATACGTGCTATTTTTTCAGTGCCCTAGTCATAAATTGGAGAAATGATACAAAAAAATCGCAAATGAATGTTATAATCAATGCTGAAATATGAATAGTTTAATTATATGCAATCGGGGTTTTTTTTTCCACATTTATTTATGACTTCGTTTCGTAATTCCTGACTTTGTCACTCATTAGACAATGAATCAAAACTAAATCTAAATATATAATTCATATGCGAAGGTTGAACGAACGTACTCACTCTTTAAATGATTTATTGCGGGGAAACCAATTAATTTACGTAGAGGCTTTCGCTCTAATACGCTGAAAGCTTCTGCGATAAATGATAAAAAGGGTCTTTAAAATAAATTAGCATGTGGTGGCTTCATATTCTATGAATAGACACTTCAAAGTTTTGAAGCATTCGGCTTCAAATGATGGAAAAACTAAGCAAAATAACAAACTAAAATTAATTTGAAAAAAAAAAAACGAAGCACATTTTCATTCATTTTCATTGCTGTGCACTTATAAAGCGTGAAAATTAACAAACAGCAACTTTTAAACACACAAATAAAACCAATTTTCCACAATAAACATTTATTTTAACTTCAACCGAAGAACTGCTTCTGCTGAATTTTTTTTATTGAAATTTCCATGAAAATACACTTGAAACACTTTTCATTTTCAAATTGGTAAATACAAATAAAAAGGCGGCCACTTCTCTTGCCTCATTTTCACATAATTTTCCAATTTTATGGGCTAAATTAAAATGCGGGCAAATAGCGGCCAAAGTTAATTACAAATTTAAATAAAACATTAATTGACAATCAAATGCGTAAACAAGTCGCGTCCAATGGAAACTAAACCACGCAGATGACGATGCCGGCGACGATTTCGAAGGCGTTTAACCGAAAAGCCGCAGAGTTTTCACCACGCGAATACAAATGGTCAAACGATCACGTGAAATGCGGCTGAAAAGACGTAGGCCAATAAATGTCGCCAACGCGGCTGATTCGTTTGGACAAAGGAATGCTGTACGACCGGATAAAGCATGAAGCAGCCGAACGGATAAAGCCACTTCACGGCGTACGAATAAGCAGCATTTGAACGGAACACACAGACTACGGCGCGTGTAGTGTTCAACTGAACTGAACCGAATTGAATTGAATTGTACTGACAGACTGAATCGCCAAATGAAAAGCTGCTGCTCGACGCGATTCGACGCGACTCGAAGGCGCAGCTGTTTGACTTACTGAATTGGTTGCGTTTGGTTGGCTGGTTCGATGGCTGCGGCTGCGTTACTTAAAATCGCAGCGCAACGCGCCGGCAATAATTTGGCATTAAGTATTTTATTTATTCAGCATTTAAACTTTGCAGTGAGAAGTTATCGGAGGGATTCATTCATTTGACAGATAAGAAGTCGATGCGATAAACAAATTAAAACTGATTGCACGATAGACTAGGTGGCGATTGGGAGTGCGATAAGCGTACCTTTATAGTATATATGTATACAAATATACATAAATGCTGCAGTAATTACGGAAAAACCACAAAAATGCGGTAGATTAACTTCAACTGTAGTGAACAGCTGTAAAGTAAGACCGCAACTATTTGATATACATGTACATACTCGTACATAGATACGACAGATAGAGATCTTTATTGTATTTGTTTAAGATTTTGTCGCGGTAGTTTGTGCTTTCGCAGATATTTAAATTTTTCAAAGGAATTATATTTTATATTCGAAACAAAATTCTCGCATGCGACAAAAAACATTGCTAACTAGAAAAACATTAGATATGCGTGGGTAGTTTAGATAGAATTGAGCATTGATAGGGAAATACAAGTTTTTTTCAGGAATATAATACTTTATTTTCCTATATAGTCTCATAATTTAACACACTAAGAGCCATCTTATTGAGTTAGTAATGAAATATCCAATATGTACTACGAAGATATATTATTGCTACAACCAAATTGTGAAATATTGATTAATAACATAATTGAACCAAATTTTTAGCAGACCAGCAAAATATATTGACATTTTGATTTATTATCGGTCTAAGTGCTTTGTTTGTCCATTTATCGAACCGATACCAAAACCCTTGGTTCGTTCGGCTTTAATTTGTTTACATTATTATTCCATATACCCATATGCTAAAAGGGTGTTTCCATTGTCTTTTATGATCAGCATCAAAATTTGAAAAATATGACAGATAGAGCCTTCAAGTTCTGATATTTAGATTCTTATATTTCTTCTTCGGGTCACTTGTATTTAATTAATGTACTAAAGCTCCATCCCCAAGGATAATTGACACTTATTATGGAAATCTAGTCTTCACCAAATTTTGCCTACCTCATGTAAAATATTTAATTTAGTTCCAGATCAGACCACTAAAAATGGCAGCCTTCATATAAATCTGTTCCACCTTTCTGGGTTTCCGTAAGAAAATTATTTTGTTGTTGTTTAATCAGGTAGAAATGCTGAAACTGTATTTTGCACCAATATCAATAAAATATTCTATTTAGTTTCAAATTGGATAACTAAAAAAGGTGGTTCTCTACAAAAGGACAAGTCGATATAGACAGTTCCATATGTTTGGCTATGAACAATAGGAACTTGGAGCCCTATGAAAGCCATTTATTGTCTCCTATTCCCCTTTCAGGTAGGTACCCACAAAAATCTGCCACTTCGTTCAGTTTATAAAAAGATGTTAGTTCATGTTTTTCTTCGACAGCAGTGTTTTTGCTTTGTTTACGAAATAACTAAATCTAGGTCATGAAAACGGCCCTTATTAAAAATATGATGTTTCAAGATATTAAAAATTTGCCGTCCGCCATTTAACTTCCTCATTCAAAAAGAATCTCATATCACTGAGCAATTTCTGTATGTTCGGGAAAAGAAAAAACTTTGCTACAATAGTTGACAAACCACAAAATCAGTTAAAAAATAAATCTATATATTAACTTTACCACCCTATTTAACCCTCTTAAACACATCATATTCCCTGGATTTGCTTTTTATATGAAAGGTTTTTTGAGATGAGCAGCGCACAATGGATTTTTTTCTAAGATGTTGCGTCCTATGGTAGTCAAAATTCTAATAAACTATCGATGAATCACAAGGGTCCTACTCTCTTTTAATTTGCTTTTCATATATCATATATCAGCTCTCTTCGTGATTCTTTGAAAAAAAAATGAAGTTGAAAATCTACCAGTGGGCGAACTCTAGTTTATTTAAAGTGCTCAAAGTCCACGACTTTTAGGTTGTATAAGAGCATTGAATGAACCACAGCTTACCACTTGTTTATTTCTTACACACATCCTACTAATATTATAAATGCGAAAGTTTGTATGTATGGATGTGTGGATGTGTGGATGTATGGATGTATGGATGTGTGGATGTATGGATGTATGTTCCTCTCTAACCAATTGGTATGAATTTTGGTATATAAATAGATTGGACGATGGAAATTAACATAGACTACGTTTTGACAAATTCGGAGTGGGCGTTGCCCCTCCCCCCATATAAGCGACAATCAAAATATGTCATACATCTTTGCATCCATGTTAAGGTACAGAGATGAAATTTGGTATACATGTTAAGAGGATGAGGAGAAGTCAATCCTGTTAAGAACATTAGGTTCTGGAAATCAACTGTCAAAAATATATATTTGATAGAGCTATCTCTAAAATTAGAGATACGGCAGCTTTTATTGCGTTGAAAATAGTTTCAAACATCTACAAACTTCAAGTAAAAGTGAGACCAAACTCAACGAAAATTGTTAAAAAATCAGATTCTTGCTAGATATCAGGTTAGTGTAAACCTACGCTTAGACTTAAGAAAAAAATAATTTTTATCGAAATCTACGCGGACGAAGTAGCGGGTAAATCTAGTCATATTATAATTCTTTTCATACTCTGAATAGTTATATAGTTCAGTCACAATTAAAACATCGGACATAAAGATGGGCGGAACAATGTACATATGTTCCCGCCCAGCTATAAAATTTATTTTCAGTTTCTCGCTTTGCAATATTTTTAATTAATGTTGTAAGTCCCAAAAAAAGTCGTCATAACCTTTTTGAGATTCCCTAGGATTATAATGCAATTTATCGAAACTTTATTTAAGGTTGAAAAAAATTCAATCGGACATCCATTTTTTTATCAAATCAAATCTATTCAGCGGATGTACAATGGAACAAAATTTAGTAAGAGACTTGCTTAACGAAGGTTTTCAAAAAGCAGGGTTTACGTGATTGCTAAATCCGAGTATGAACTCCCACTTTCGAGAAAACAAAATCGTAGACTGAAACTGCAGGAAACGTTTTTCAAAAAGGGAACCGAAGAGTATTTAAACTTGGCATATGGATGTTAATGCGATTTCTGAACTAAGTTGATCTCGGTTTCTTAAAAACAATTGTAGCGTCAACCAGTGCACCATGACGTGTATATTTATCTATCAATTTGTCAAATGAGCACCAATAAATGTAGCACCACCAAGTAGACACTACAGAATGACTTTTGCAAAATCTATAAGTGGGCTGCCTATAAATTCGCTACTCATAAGACTTGCACTGACAACTGGGCACTTATAAAATGGATCATCGCCAAATAAGCCAACAGTAAATGAATCACCACCGAGAGTACTACCATGTGCATGTACCACCACCAAATGGGCCATCACCGAGAGGATCACTGCCAAATAGATCAATTTTACTACCGCCAAGTGTACCACAACTTAAGGAACTTCAAATTTAAACAATTAGACTCTCCCATTTTCTGTTCAGATTATTTGTATTTTCAGATATAAGCCAAGCCGTTTAACATCCTACCTAAAAGGCTTCCTTTTTGAGTCAATTGCATCAATTAAAAAACAAATTTCACACGGATCTAAATCGAAAGATAGGTCTTATATAAATTCAAAGTTTAACAGATGTAATGCTAATTATTTTCTCCAATGATTTTTATTATTTTTAGTATTCTCTAAATCATAATTCTTTAAAACCATTGGAAACATCGTGTGAAGAGTATTAACGATTAGGTTTAAACGAAGTAAAGTAAACCCTTGTTTCTGACGAGTCAGGCTTGTTTTGGAAAATTTTGTCACAGAAAATTTACCTATTAGGGTAAGGCTAAAAACATTAAATTTTTTAACTGTGTTTTAGAAACTTTAACAGATTACAAAATATTCAAAATCGGTTTGGATACTTTTGGAATTTTAAGGACTGGTTTCAACGAAAATATTGACAGTGAAAACAGGTTTTGAGCTAATTAGTTCATGTTTTCGAATGAGCACTGTACTACATAATAGCACTTGCAAATGTCCCAAAAATTACATAACTTTTTCATCCATTCAATAAGTTTTCTATACATTTTAAACTTTGTCATATCGACACAACGATTCTTAAAATAATAGCTTTATCCGGACAATGCCGGAACTACTTTATACACTATTGAATATTATACATCACTTAAATAAACACACATCTAAAAACTTGTTGACGTAAAATTCTCGTAAAACTGCTAATTGGATAATCATATAAGATATGACTTATGACGAATTCCAAGCATTTTCTTTTTTATTTCTTTTTTTTTCTTTATATTTCTTTATTTTCCACGAATGTGATAATCCGAACTATAAAATTGAGAATGAGTTCGGCCAAAGATATAAAAATAATTTCCAGACAAAATGGTACGTTCTACTTTTTATGACATTTGTAAAAAGATAAAATTAAACAAAATATTTACCAACAAAGTCTTAAGTGGACTTATGCCATGCCAATAGGCAAATAGGCTGCTTTTATTTACGCTTAACACTTTTCCTTGAAGATAAGCAGAAACCTATAGACTTCAAGGCATAATATGGC
Organism: Leucophenga maculata; assembly: GCA_035044805.1. Classification (NCBI taxonomy): domain Eukaryota; kingdom Metazoa; phylum Arthropoda; class Insecta; order Diptera; family Drosophilidae; genus Leucophenga; species Leucophenga maculata. The sequence goes on from JAWNNP010000842.1 coordinate 171,517, forward strand.
ATATGAACTCATATTGTATTACATTTCAAGGTGCATTTCTACACCGTAAAGTCTTAAACACACGCGATTATTTGCCATTAAATTAGTTGGGGCAGACACAATTAGAGGGCTTAATAGAGCATGCACACGACGGCGACGACGACAAATAATAATAATAACAACAATAAAAACAGACATCGATAACAAGTCAACTGTACGCCGATAAGAAGACTTTCACTAATTAGTTAACCGAACCGTGCCAAATGGATCATTAACATAAGGGAACATATGGAAAATAATTCAACGGAAATAGATGTCTGCTTAATTAGTTTTATGAACTTGAACTCATTTATTGGGTAATCGATAAAACTCATTGTAGCGGCTTCTGCTTCTATTTCGATTGTTTTCCGAGTTAAATTTACTGCAGTCTATTAGAAATAAAAATAAAACAGAAATTCCGAATAGTATTAATTTTATTTGCTAGCAAAATTGTGGAATTTAATAACAATTTCTATTTTCTTTTGTTTCATTTACTTAAAGACAAAAGACTTCGATGGAAATGAAGCTATTATGTAGTTTCCTTACAGATGCCGCGCATACACATAAAAATAATTTTAGTTTTTCGATTTGAATAAATATATTTTCTATGTAAATTTTTCATTTAAAAAAAAAAATTACATTTACTTCGAATAATATGGAAGTACTTCACTGTGAGGGACACCGTGTCTTGTGTTAATCAGAAGTCTTGCATCAGAGATAACCGAAAAAGATTTTTTTAATAAGACCAACGGTAAGTTCAGAGCTAGAATACTTGACAAGAAAACATTGAATAGTCTTACAAGGGGAGTGGTACCTTCTAGTTGCCATGACTAAATCGATGCGTTCGTCAAGTATATAATACCACCTACTTCAGATAGCTGTACCATGATATTGTGTAATTTTGCGAAACCATATAATTGTTCTCGTCATACGTAGTGCGAATAGTATCATAAGTTTGTCAGAATAGATCCCATAAGTTATATATGTTCTTCATCTTCATAGAAGTTGGTGAAATTGAATTCAACGATTCATATATAGAAATAATACATATTGCAGAACAAAATGGGATAAACTGAAAACAACTAATAGCTAAAGAGCTATTCAAAATATAAAAGAATGAACATTGCAGTCGAGTGGGCTTGACTACGTGATACACTGTTTGTAACGATTTGCATCAGGGCTTTCCCTTGGTCTACATTGAATATTTTCTTTGGAATTATGCATTTTGCGCAGAGTATCCAAGGCGGTTTGGTTTCGATTTAATCGATGCCTTTTCGGTAATTTGTTCGCGGTGCTATACGGTGGCATAAATTTTAACTATGGTTTGTTTTCTCATTCGGTTTATTGGACATTCATTCGTTGCACTTTGAAAACATGTGGAATTCTGGATATTGCTCACTGTAGGCAGATGACTGCAAGGATCTATTCCCAAAAAGGACGTCCGCAGTCAATGCAGAAACTGGCTCGGTATGACGCTTCTAAACTCAATATAAAAAATACTGGATTTACTCATCTTCGCCAAAATCTCGCCAACATTAAAAACCCAATTATGGCGAGAACAGAATGGGTCTCGATAAAACCGGTCTTGTCTTGTCTAGATCACATAAACACACTGCGCATCATTGTGGAACAATCTGTCGGGTGGTGATCGCCATTATACATACTTTTTCTCGACTTCGAACTCACCATCAACAAAACGCAATATGGAGTTCACTAAGCAGCTCTCACTGTACAGTTTAAAGGCAACAACAGCATCAACTTCACCATAAACAGAGGTGTCCGACAGAGTTGTATACTCTCATCATTTTTATAGTGATCTTCGTGTGGGTCCTAAAACGCAAATAGGCGGAGGTGCCAGATGGTCTACAGTGAATACTAAATCGGCAGCTTAGCTTAGCTTATGCAGATTTTATTTGCTTCATAACGCACACGCATAGTAGTGCTGCAGCAAAGCTTCGGAGTCTGGAAGCGTTTAATGCGTTAGCAAATAACTTCAGCAGCGCCACTGACCGTAGAACTTAGCGACACCACCGTTGACAACATTCAAGATGTTAACAAGCTCTGAGCTAATTCTATCACATGGCTCAGAGTCGTGGATGATATCAGACAGGGTTAAGAGGAATCTTCAATGTTTCGTCAACAAAGTCGTGGATGATATCAGACAGGGTTAAGAGGAATCTTCAATGTTTCGTCAACAAAGTCGTGGATGATATCAGACAGGGTTAAGAGGAATCTTCAATGTTTCGTCAACAAAGTCGTGGATGATATCAGACAGGGTTAAGAGGAATCTTCAATGTTTCGTCAACAAAGTCGTGGATGATATCAGACAGGGTTAAGAGGAATCTTCAATGTTTCGTCAACAAAGTCGTGGATGATATCAGACAGGGTTAAGAGGAATCTTCAATGTTTCGTCAACAAATGTCGGAGAATTATCTGCCATATATGCTGCCCAGAAACGATTTCAAACACTGACCTATGGCAAGCCATTAACATGGGAATTAATTGCCGCAATTGGAATTGGATAGGTCGCATCTTGCGCAGAAAAGACGATAAAATTGCGGATGGAATTCTAGTGAAACCCACCAGGCAACTGTCAGAAAGGGTGCCCAAGGTAAACATGGGTTCGCTCAGTCCTTTCTGATATCGAGTCGTGGGCGCCATGGAATAAATTAAGAGCCATAACAGTTAATAGAAGTCCTTGGAGGGCGTTTGTTCACTCACTTTGTAAAATAAGAAGAAAGCATCTAAGAGTTAAATTAAATTACACCCTTTTTCCCTAGGTGAACACAGTATAAAAATAAACATTTGTCATTCAAAAAATAATAAAAGAGGAGCAGTTTTTTATGTGCATATTCAATTTTCAAAGCTCTAACCTTTATAGCATCGAAGTTCTTGTTGATCATAGAAAGACTGTCCCAAACACGATGTGCTTGGCGATATCAACGCCAAAATTGGGTTCCTTCCCATCGGAATCGTTGGCTCAAATGTCGAAAAATTTAGCTTTCATGAAACTATCTCCAATAATGGAGAGAGTCGATTTCGACGCAGGACGGAAGATGGTAGTTAGCAGCGCCAGATTTCAACATCCAGAAGGTGCCCTGGCTGAGTCCAGAACAAACAAAAACAAAACAAAAAATAATAATGTTTTAATTCATTGTTCAGTGGTCCGAATATCGACTCGAACCACTATCTTGTCGCATCCAAGGTACGCACTAGTCTTAGCTTGGTGCATGCAACAAGTCCCAAAATGCAACGAAACCTAGACGTCGGCCAACTTCAATCAGAACAGACCCCTAAAGCCTTCTGAAATACACTCTCCCGACTGCTCCGGGAAACGTCACAGTCATCTCGAGATATGTATTATGTGAGCAGTGCAGATATAATATATCATCTGTTCAATGGATTAATCTACCAAGGAGGTCATTGGTTATACAAATCATGTGAAGAATTCTTGGTACGACGAGGATTGTTGCAATACTACTGCAGAGTTCGCTATTGAGCAATATCAAAAGAAACGGAAAGAAGATAAACGCCTTTTCAAAAAAAGAAAGGGACAAGAAAGGCTCTGAGAATGTTGAATAGGATATATGCCAGAAATGAAGCTCACAAATTGTTTTAGAAGGTCAAGCGTCCATCCGAATGTTTTAAGCCCGGAAGAACTTTCTATGTGGTTATGCGTAGGAATCACTGATATTATGGAGGAGCAATTTTTCTATCTTACTTGGAGGCGATGAAGCGCACAATTCCGACACCGGGACCATCACCGTCTTGGAAATAACCAGCAACAACAACGGCAGCCTGGAGTTCGGGCGTTGAATTATGTTTGCAAATAGGTGCTATTTCGCGCTAATCATGCAAATTAAAAATAAAACCCTCTCACGGAAAGCGAAAATCAAGATCTATAAGGTGCTGATATTCCCATTTCTACTGTATGGCGCAGAGTCTGATGAAAGGGCATTGGAAGTCTTTGACAGAAAAATTCTCGGTAGTATTTTTGGTCGTTTAATAGTGGGTGACGGCGAGTGTTGATCCCGTATGAACCGCGAGATGTATGAGTTATTCGATGAGGTTTACATAGTCAAGCGCATACAATTTCAGAGGCTGCACTGGGCTAGTCACCTCATTCGAATGGAAAAAAGAGCTCCAACACAAATTGCTTACATGGTGGCCCAAAGTTGATTGCAGAACGACGAAATAGAGGATAACAGGTATGGAGAAATATTTGCGTACTTGGCATTCAAAACAATTGGTGTCAGCGCTCACAAGCCTACTGCAGCTAGTACGCCTTCCTGAATGCGACCCTGAACGAACAAGAATTGAAAGCCGTTGAATACATTTGATCTGAAGAAGGAATAGGAGAATCTAAATATCCTAAGTTATCTGTTAACGTGTTTAAAGGATATTCCTATTGTATTAGTGAACATTAGACATAAATCGTAGAATCAATTGCAAACTAATTGAATAAATATTCCATAAATAAATCTGAGATTTATTTTAAACCTCTTCATAGTCCTTCCGCTTCGACGGCTTCTGATATGCAAATTCGCGATTTATGTATTCAAAATGCAATTATTTTAAATTTATAGATTGTTCGAGTATTAAAAATTTGAATTGAAAGCAAAAAACACGGATTTAAGCGATTTGTACAAATGTCGAAGCTACAAACAGAAAAATACAACAATGCGACGAGACATTCGAATAAATTCGAAACCATTATTAGATCGGACAGACAGACAGACAGACAGACAAATAGATATATTCAGATTTTATTGAAATGATTTCGAACGCTTTCAACTTAACAAAAACTAAGCACAACACGAAAAAAGTAGAAGCAACACATTTGGATATTAACTTTTGTCAGCGCGTTCGAACCAATTCAAACGAATCAATTTTAATGGATTACATAGATACAAATATGCAAAATATGTCAGTGTGTGCGTTTATGGATGCGGCTACAATATAAAAATCATCAAAAACTAGCAAACAAGAAAAAATCGACAACAATTTGACTTGATTTTCGAATTTGATTTGAATGTAAATTGCGGTCGCTAAAGTAACTAATGCCGCCGAAATAAAATCCATATTGAGAAAATTTGTCCGGATGTGTTTGACTCGTTTGCATAAATGTTTTATGGTGCACTTGATTTAGGATTACGCATTCATAAAAATGAGTTGAAATGTATACAGCAGCTTTTATATCTGAATATCAGAATATCAGATTGGTGGAATGTGTTTGTTTGCCATTTCGTTTGTAGAAGTAATCAACTAATGGCGCAACTGAACTCGTATTCCCAAAAATAATAGAGAATTGCGTGTGAATGTCGAAAGATGTTTGTTTACATGTTTGTGACATTTACTATTATTATTATTTAGAGCATATAAAGTTATTTATTTGAATCATGTGAGTTATATGCATTTAAATCTCAACCATGAAAATAAATTAAGCATTCAAAGGATACAGAGGAAAATAAATATATCAGCTTATAAGAAATTGTTAACGGATTTTCAATAGATATGTTCGAGGTTTGATAGCTCAATTCACTGTCGCTTCAGATGGCAACGCAGTCATTCTTCGATGTTTGTGCCCGTAGAATGTTAAATTGCTATTAAATAATTTTATTTTTGAAAATATTGAGGACTAAGCGATGAATGATTTGTTTGGCTAAACTTTGTTTTATTTTTAACGTAGAAAACATTTTTCAAATAAGAAATTTAAAGTAGGCACCCCTCTAAAACTCTAAAAATATTATAGCTACACAAAAATTTAATGTTTCTATAAAAAAATAAAATATAAACTTATAACTTTCCATTATTTTTCCTGCTTTTGTTTTATGCTATATTACAGCATGTGTAAGAGCAGTGAAATTATATGCGATCGCTATTATTTATAAATGATGAAAAGAGAAGAACGATTTGTATAAATGGCAACTCTGTTCAATATAAATGTACAGGTTGGAAGAAGACAAGACAACTTTATTAAATTTGAATTTATCAACATTTACTCTTTACAAACATATTTAATGTATTTTACGTTTATAATTCGCAAACAGTTTATGTACTTATGATCCCATCTAGTTATGATAGATAATGCTTTTATTTTTATTGTTTAAGATTTTAAGTTCTACTTTACGGCTTTTGCTAATTTCCGTCTGCTCTCAAGGTATTCTTTTTTCTGTAGAGAAGTGGACATATTTGGTGGTGGTCCCTGAGTTCAGCTTGATGCAAATATAATACTGGAATTAATTATTGAAACTTAATGTCCGACATAATTAAATTCAATTTTCTATAAAGAGTTGTAAATAATATTTTTTTTTTTTTTCCTTTAATCGATTTTTTTTTTGTGGGAAATGGGAGGGTCAATATATTTCTGTATGGTACATGTCGAGACCTTTCAGACAGAGACCTGGTACGAGAACAGCAATTCTTCGTGAATTAACAACACTTTGGTAGAAACCCAAACAATACTTTTAGTTGCTGATCAGAAACTGCGGAATATTTTTCTTAGATGCCCCACTGGCGTCGGTTCGAATTGATATTGTCGGAATTCGCATCAACGCTTCTCGATGTCGGACTTACAGCGCATTCAGCACTCAAGCTTCCACTGAATGTAAGCAAACAGAAACACGGACGTGCTACATCAATAAAATCTCCGGAATGGCCACAGTCCTTAAAAGGTGCAAAATCATAATTTTGGACGAATGCACCATGGCTCATAAGAAATCGCTTAAAGCGTTGGATCGGACTTTGTGCGAATAATCAACCGATGGGTGGTGCTCTGATACTTCTAGCAGCTGATTTTCGCCAAACGTTGCCCGTTATTCCTCGATCCACGCCGATGCATGCTTGAAAGCATCATATTTATGGACTTAAGTCAGAAATATCACGCTCTCAACGAACATGCGTGTACATTTACTGCAAGATGCGTCCGTTCAAACCTATTCGAATGGCAATATTCCCACTGATCCCTTAACAAATGAGATTTCCTGCAAGCCGTGGTGGAAATAGTATTTCCAAACCTAACAACTAACTTCAACAACTCAGCTTGGCTGTGCAAACAATTTTAGCTCCAAAGGCAGATGACTTCAATAAATTGAACAAACAAATTCAAATAAAGCTGGGGTAGTAAAGTACAATTCTATTGACACTGTTATGCAACAAGAGGAAGAAGACAGCTATCCAACGGAATTTTTAAATTCATTGGAGGCACCAGCAATGCCTCCCCATATTTTGAAATTAAAACTTGGTTATCCCGTGATACTCATATAATGGAACCCGACTTACTATCAAAAACCTTTCACCAAATGTGAACGAGGGGAAGACTGCTTATTCCTCGCTTTCTAATGACCTACTGTACAAGCTCAAGGGTCTAGGCCGGACTAGAGTCAACAGTGAAAATAATCAATGCTGGTGTGACACAAGGAAGCGTAGTGGGCTCAAAACTTTATTCGCTCATCACCAGCAATATGCTCGTGGCTCATCCCTACGGATGATGGTACAGCCATCCTGCCAATAGACAAGGGAAATGTGTACAGTACCACTGATACATGGTATGCATGTCTATGGCATTGCTGCTAAATTGCACCTTGCCAAGATCAGGGTGCTCAAAGTGAAAGTCTTTCGCAGTTTCGTTGGCGTACCATAGTACTTGAGAATGGCTAAACTTGAAAGGGACTTAGACGGTACTGCGCATTTTTAACAACTTTCAAGATGTAGAAATATATATACTACAATAGTTGGACAAATGGTATCGATAAGTTTTTGAAGTGAAACTTCTTCAGAATCGTTTTGATTTGAAACTCAATGTAACGAAATACGTCACGAAAAAGACAGAAACACATAAATGTATAGGATTAATTCGGAGAGATGAGATAGAGTACTTAACACATTGTTTTATATTTTCGGTCTCCTCTTTGTGCGATGCTTCGAAGCGTCTAATTTGCAAAAACAAATGTGTATGTATGGAATTTCATGCGAAAAAGTTTTGGCGCCACCTTAAAGCACAAGCAGACGTAGGAACAGATGTTAAAAATTATCGTCTTCTTTGCAAAAACCAATATGTATGCTTCCGATTGATTTATTTTTTTGTTGCTTTTCATAACATTCAAATGGTATGTTGAGTTTTTAAGAAGCATAGGAGACCCTATAAGCTAAATATATTCGTATTATAAGGACGAAGACCACAGACAAACCCTCCGCCCTATGCACCACCATCCCAAAAGCAATGCTCTCCACTAACAACAAAAAAAAAATCTATGCATGTAAATGGCATTTAAGCTTCGGTGCGGCCTAAAATAATAAATAATTTTTAAGCTTGGTAAAAATTAATGAGCCATCTCTCGTAGGCTACTCTTCAGAAGTTTCACTTACAATTTATCTAGAATTAGAAAAAAAAAAAAATGGAACGGATTTAAAATTTTGAGTTTTGCGCTTAACTTTAAATTAGTTTAAATAAAAATTAAATCTCAGATTTTATTAAAGCACTTTTGTGCGCAACGACGCCATAGACATAAAAAAATTCCTGCCTAATTTTCCAACTTATGTAGCCACATTTTCCACACATATTTTTTTTTTTGTTTTTTTGTTGGGCAAATAAATTTTCAATAAAAAAGAAAAGAGCACAACATAAATTTATGCCCTGCATAAACGAATTTTATGCAAGCTACGTGACATTCCGGCATACACAGCGCTTTATACGCCTAAGGTGGGTGAAAAACAAAAAGAACAGACAAAAAAAAAAAATAGAAAAAAAACGAAAATCAAAAAGGCTGAAAGACAAAAAAAAAAAAAAAAGATATATACAAAAATGGTGGAGCAGATAAAATGGCGAAAAAATATAATATGTCAACAATGTAATAAAGCGCAACAGCTTAAGGTCAAATATTTGTTGTTTTTGTAGAAAAGTGGATTAACAAACACACACACATAGATACACACACACTCACTCCTTAATAAAGAAATTAGATACACACACAGATACATTTATTTACTAACAGTTAGAGAGACCCACTTAGATACAATTCAGAACGCCGTGAATGCGTTGAGTACGTCACATATGCGCGACTCTACTTCAAACATAAATAAAGTAGCAAGCTTCGTTTATATTGTATCTAGATACTGCTAACGAGATACTCTATAGCACGGCCTCAAGTTATTTGTTTTGCTACTTTTCCATTTCTTTAATTTTTCATTTCATTGAAGCGCAGCACATATTTACCTTCTACACATGTAAATACACATTTACAATCCAGACGCATACTTGCAATTCCTTAACGAAAAGGTAGACCGTCCTGTTGCTTAAAGGATTTCCAAATGTCTACTTACGTCACATTGTGTATACGCAATGTTTGCCGTAAGCGGAAGAGCAAGTAGAAGTGCGGAAGTTGTAGCACGGCTCGTGTCACAGATTCACTCGTTCATTTGTTGATTTTGTCAGTCAAATTTGCATATGAAAGTTATAAAAATCAAGTGAAGTGAGTGCAAGTCGATCAAACCGAAGCTTTAATACGCTGCACAGTCACTTGCAAATAATTTTTTTGCTACATGTTATAAATTTTTAGAAAAGAGCCTTACAAGATATATTCAAACAATTACAATTCAAATAAAAATATTTGCATAAAGGTCATCTTAGCCAGTGGTTAAATTGGAGATTACATAGTAACTCACATTTATATGGTGCAAGAGAAAATCGCAAGTCTATCGCAAAGAATTTTCCAACTGTCATTTAACTAAAATTGAAATGTTTATCTGTGATTTCGAAATAAGATTTTCCTTAAATTTTTGTCTGTTTTTAGGGTTTGTTTACCAAAAAGGTTTGCAAACGAGTTTTGACGCGGGTTTCATTGACAGTTTGATGACTTTACAGAGCGAACTGATATTATTTTAAATATGAACAACAATGGGGTACGTCGGTTGCGCTACATAATATATTTTCTTAATGCGAGTTTGTGTTTTTGTGGCAGTGGGTGCACACAACGTATTGGGAAAAGCTAATATTATGTTTATATGACACAGTTTATGAGTTCACAAAATCACGTTTGGCTCTGTTAAACGAGGTGGCAACAAATATTAGCAAAAAGCAGCTTTTCATAACATTTAAGCATGGAATTTCTATGAAAATGAATATTTAGTTAAATTAATGGCAATTATGCGCAATAAAAGAGTTTTAAAAAAGCAGTTAATGGTGTAGAATACCATGGATTTTAGCTAAGTTTAAGACTCTCAAAAGATACCGCAATCATCTTCATCATCATCTCACTCTCATATAGCGAAACCAGAGCTGCATAAAGAGTCCAATAAATATTATATCTGGAATTGCAAGGGAGCTTGCAATAAAAAGGTGCCTCAAAAGTAGAACCATCCGAACACAGGTCCCGTGACATATTATTTATCAAATCAAGCCGAAAAGCAACTAACAATTGCCTTACAGCGTCAAAGGAACGAATTATATGAGCGACAGTTGGTAGTTGACTATGAACTACACCATAGAAGCCAACTGTTCGCTATTTATGTGCATTAGGTCGCTAAAAAAACAATATTGAGATAATGTACAATCCGGTACCCATTTGGAGCATTAGAGATAATGGACAAGAAATTAGCTTTGACTACCGACTGGAGGATAGTTACCACAAATGATGGGTCCACGTTGGCACAGGTGAGAGATACTCTCAAAAACTTGGAAATATTGTTGCTGATATCTCTCTTCATCAGCGGGTTCACAGAGTTGTTCAGTGTATGTTGCATGCTTTTGATGAGCCTAAGTTTGGCTTTCGTATCCCTGACGACATCATGTAGGTCCTCTTTTAGACATTCATTGTAACTTACGCCGACAATGTTGCCATTTCATTTCGGAGTGCGAGAAGACACCAAGTTTTTGCCTTCATTCACCGCTAGACTTATGAGTCGACAAATCTTTAACCAGATTTCAATTTACGTCCTGTCAGAAAGTTACTCAGGGCTTAAAACTTTCAGTCAGACGCTTGACCTTCTAATAAAATTTTCGAGCTTCATTTTTGTCACATAACCTCTCAACATCCTCAAACTTCCGCCTTTCTTGCTCCTTTTTCTGCATCCGAAAAGGCGTTTTTCCTCTCTCCGTTTCGCTCGATATCGCTCTCTAACAGCTCGCGTTGCTCCCGATTGCAGAGTTCGCTGATAGGAAGCGTTCTTCTCTGAACTAGCATTGCGATACTCCTCGTCGTACCAAGAATTCTTCACAGGTTTTGTATAACCAATGACATCCTTGGCAGGCCTATCTATGGAGCGGATGATGTGTTTCCACTGCTCATATATGTCTGGAGAAGACATAGAGGTTTCACGGAGCAGTCGGGAGAGTGTGTTTGAGAAGCCTTCGGCGGTTTGTTGTGACTGCAGCTTGCCGACTTCTTGCTTTCTTTGTATGTTGGGACGTGCGGCGAGTACCATCCTGAATCTAGTGCGTACCTTGGCTGTGATACAGGCAGCGTTTTTCGAGCAGCTCTGTCCTATACATCGTATTTCCTGGATTGCACTGATAACAGCCTAGCATCTTTCGAGTACATAGGGTTCTATCTAAGGCTTCCGTTTGGTTTTAATTGGAGCGATTACGGTGGTGGGTCCCAAACGCAGCGCACCTACTTGGTTTATGAATGGTTGAAAAATGGTGCAGATTCGATGGGGCGCCTTTTAACAAATGCGGCATAATGAAATGCGAACTCCAGGATACATAACGTTTAGCTTAGCCGCCATCGTCTTTTGTTGAGAGTAGTCCTTTGAGCAGAATTGATGACATAGTGCTGCTGTCACTGTCACCCATTCAAAGTCCACAAACAGAAGATACAGAGGCGTTTATATGGTCTAGGCAAAATGCTTTGGTGTGAAACCATTTTGGTAATCAGTTGTGTGATTCATCCCAGTATGATAAATGCCGGAATTTTTTTTATGAATTTGGGAAGAATAATATCAGGTATGTGATGGAGGTGATGATAAAATTGTGGATGAATAGTTGTATTTGTTCACACTGTATGTATGATGAGATAGAAGTCAAATGAGATCGCTATATTTTAACAGCTCATTGTCAGCTCAAGAATTCTTTCAATATAGCTGTGTAGATCCGACTACTGCTAAAAAATGTGCTTAGCTTCAAGTACATATAGTTCTGTTAGTATTTCTTTGTTGAATATGAGCAGCAGATATTCTACAGTACTCAAATAATCCTTTTTAATTAGCAAGTTGATTTACATCTGAAGTTAAGGTACTTCCATCGCTGGCACTAATAGATGCAATGTAAGGCTTTGCGTATGTCAGCTTCAAAATAGCTGCATGTGTTCCTCGTATTAATTTGGCTGGCTGTTCTCTTCACTTCATAAGCTATTTTATCTACGAAAGATCTATCTATTTTCATTGCTACTTGGTGGTGCATATCGTTAGGTGACATATTCAAATTATCTTAAAAAAAAAAATTATTAATTGAGTCGACAGTCATTTAAATAAAATGTCAGGAACCGAACGAATTCAACGTTTGGAATCTCAGTGTTTTTCGTCCGTATCTCGTATCTTTAAGAAAGGAAGTCCCGCTGTCTGCGCAAACTCCTTTCAATTCAGTATATAAGTCTGTCACGCGTGCTGGGCAAAATTAAGTACGTACTTCAAGCATGCTTAAGCTGCAGCTATAAAGGATGAATCACCAAATAATAAAGTATAAACCACAGAAGCGACAACATCAAACTGTATACGAATGGCCTGACTGGTCTGAGACTTTTTCGAATTAAAATTAATATACATCAATCAATAATAAAATCTATGCAGTACAATACAAGAAAAATCCGGCGAGTCGATGAAAGCAGCAACATCTGCTTAGATTTAACAATTTTTACAGAATATATTCAGAGATATTCGTTTAACTAAATCCGCAAACCAAAGCAGACGTCATCAAAAGAAATAAACCAAATCCTCGCAAATAAACCTAATATAAACTTTTGCATTTATACGTTTATAAGTCGTTTTTATTGCATGTTTATAAACATCAACATCAATCCATGCCATGAAATGTGGTACTTCAAATAACCGAAAAGATAAGTACTCAAATATGTCCGTCTGAGTGGTACGATACGTGTAGCTGTAGCTGCGTGTTTAAACAAAATAAAATACAAAAATGAATTTAAATATTATATCTGACACGTGACGTGCATATTATCAGCAAATAAAGCAAATAAATATTATAATTGAATGACAAATAACTTTGATATTTGATTTGATTAAAGTTGAAACGTGCGAATGCAAAAAAATAGTTGCCAATTGATTAATTTCTAATTAAATTGAGGTGTAGTCATAAAATAATTCATAGTTTCAATAACTGCCGAACAACTACTACAAAAAGTCAACATTGAATTGTTGATTAGCTTTAGTTTATATTATCTAAATGAAGAGCTGCATTGGCTTATATTGGATTTCGATTAGCTCACGAGCCAATTAGAATTATTATAGTCCATAAAATATTGTCGCAATCAATAGAATTCCCCGAAAATAAATGAACGAATGCGCTTAAAATAAATGTCGTGAAGTTAATTATAAACTCGTGCGCGATAAGTTAAATTTGATTTCTTTGTGCCATGGCTAAGCACTTTTCTTGATAAAAAGGCATTTTCGATTAATGCAACTTCAGATTATTTAAAAGCTTTTTGCTTCCATGGCACTTGCACTCACATAATTTTTTATTTCTTCACTGAAAATAAAATGCTTTGTTGTATGCTTCATTGTAGAAATGAATGTAACTATGAACAAAGTTTGTTGCATTGTACCTAGATGAGGAGTTAAAATCCATTACGGAGGCATTATAAACGATATAACTTACACAAAAGCTTACACAGTGTTCAACAACAATGCTAAAAAAAATTTTTACAAGCAAAAAGTTGTAATTTTTATTTTAAAAGTTGGACAAAAAACTATTAAAATATTTTTTGATATGCTTAAAAGTGCTGAAACTTCAAATAGTTTTTATTATGTCATTCTGTGTTCATTAATTAATTAGTAACTACAAATTATATAAAATAACAACAAATTTTTTACATCATAAAAAACAATTCCAAATTAATTAAACTTCATTAGAGATGTCAAATTGTTATTAATTCGTATATTATTCGCAAACAAAATAAAAATTATTTAAAAAAAAAAACCGACTTAAAATAAACAAGACGAGTGTGCTAAACTTCGAGATACCCTGTACCGTTATTGAACCTTAAATTTTTCTAGGGAATATATTCATATTTTAATCCGTGTGAGATATTTTATTAGGTTTAGTATAAGAAACAGCAACATTTTCGTTTCAAGCTAAGCTTAACCACTACAAAATGTATTTCTTAGAAAACCCTAGGAAGGGGAAATGGTTTCTTATTTTTTATATGAGTTATATTAGAATGGGGAGTCGGTTTGCTTGGTGATTGCCTCTGATTTAGCTTGTATAAAAGCATTTACTGGAACCTTTTTCTACAATTATTGCAACGTATTATATAAAAACTTTCAGTAGGCCCAAGCATCAAAATTTGTTGGATTCCTGGCTGGGTTGGTGAAAACTCAGGTACGTACCCTACATTCTGTATAATGTAGAATACAGTTGTAGAAAATAGTAGGAAAGGGGCTACCACTTTGTGTATACTGTATATAACTCTAATCTAAGAAGGTTCTATTTAATGGGTGTTTCAATAAAAATTAGTTAATGCAGCATGAATTAAACTTAAATCACGTTCGAAAAGAGTCGTTCCAATTAACTGTTGAGGATGAATTTTCAAAAATTCATTGGCGAGAACAGCTGGCTCTTCGCGATTCATTTCGGCAGCGATGGTTCAGTACACATCTGGAGATGTCAATGTCCATAAATTCAATGTTTAAAAAATTGCTGCACGACTCAAAGGTAGGTTCTTTGAGCGTTCCCAAAATGAAGTTACTTCATTAAGATGTTCCTTATTTAAACTTTTACACTTCTTCTATTTTGAGATTCAAAGAACATTTTGTATGTTTGATTTTACTTTTGATTGGAGAGGAGCTATCGAGAAGATTCCATCTGGTTACACATTCTTTGGCTGTCAGGAAAGAAACAGGAATAGATTAGTCACTGACTTCAATCAAGAACGGTTACATTTTCGTATTATTGAGTTGCCTAACAAGCCCGCAGTTAGTGTTTAGTCCTTCTTCGACTTGTATATTGATTCCCATCCAAAGCTGAAAATTAAACCTAAACCAGTTTTCGCTGTGTGAAATGCACTTTGTTGAGTAGCTGGACCATCATCAGGTTTATTATTTCACAGTAGCGGTGTGGCATCTGTAGACAAAGTCATAGCATTGTCCACAGACTCCATATCCTGTCATATCTTAGACCTGTGAAATGCGTAAAGTTTTTCATCTTTTCTAACAAATCTTAAAGGCTTCACAATGTTATATTGAAACATGCCCATCAACCGGATGAAATAATGCTTAAACTAATCGTAGCAAAGACTAACGAATTTAATGATTTTTAAAAGTTTTAGAATGTTCCACTATTGTTCCATTGAATCACCCAGTCCTTCAAATCATAAAGCTCATAAATATTTTTTATATCAAGTTAATATTAGGTTTTACAATTTTTCATCTTTAATTCTGTCCCATTGAACAGCTTACAAAATACAAGTAGCTAATAACAATTATAGTCTATTATTTTTGTTAGTTCTTAAACAATTTTTTATTTGATTTGCTTAAATGGTCTTTAGCGCGGCAAGATCCAAGTTTAACATTTTTAAAGTAGTAGTATATAAATAGTATTGGTTTTCGTAGAATTGGATGACCAATTGTGGTACCTTCTCATTGACAATATGCGTTGGTATTTGCTCGATGCATTTCTCGTCCTTGAAGAGAATTAAGAAGGTGTTCACTCCATTGATTCTCCTAACCGTTAATATAGCCTCCACCTCAAGACCCCGTTCAAAACCATTGCCGCGTGTATTCATCTTGGAGTCAGTATTGCTTGTTGGGATTGTCGAACTGGTAGGTTCGGGTGTTGAAATCGGAGTAGGGCGCTTAACTGGCTCGTTGACACGGCATGCACGTTTTGGTACATTTGTCAGTTGATCCTCACGGTCGACATATTCACTTTTACGTTTGTTTGATCTTAAAGTTGCAACCATTGTTCTTTAATTTAATTTGGTTTTATGATTTTTTAAAAAAATTTAGGAGATGTGTTCCGTTTGAGTATTGCTGTTGCACTGACGAACTTTTGGTTCTGTTTACTCATTTTATACCATACATGAACCTACTCGGTAGCCAATAAAACCCTTTCCTACCCTAATGTGTTTGCAGGTAGTAGAATGGGTGAAAGTAGGTTATGTCTGGATGTCTTTGACAAAGTAACAGCTGTCGCCCATTTGAGTATTTAATTACCTGTTGAAGTTATTTTAGGATGCACTATTTATTAGTTTATTGCCTTTGAAGTGACAGATGTGATGTAATTACGCTGAACATTTTTACAGCTTATTGTTATCCATGTTAATCGTTGTTCGTAATAATCCTATTTTTAATGATATAATAATAATTATAATATAATTATAATATAATCCTACTAATATTATAAATGCGAAAGTTTGTATGGATGTATGGATGTTCCTCTCTTACGGCCAAACCGCTCAACCAATTCGTCTGAATTTTGGAATAGAGATTGATGGGATGATGGAAAAGAACATAGGCTATGTTTTGACAAAATCGGTGGGGGCGTTGCCCCACCCCCCATATAAGCGATAATCAAAATTTGTCATATCTTTGCATCCATTTAAGGTACAGAGATGAAATTTGGTATAGATGTTAAGAGGATGAGGAGAAGTCAATTGTTAAGTTTGGACAAAATCGGAGGGGGCGTTGCCCCACCCCCCATATAAGCGATAATCAAAATTTGTCATATCTTTGCATCCATTTAAGGTACAGAGATGAAATTTGGTATAGATGTTAAGAGGATGAGGAGAAGTCAATCTGTTAAGCTTGGACAAAATCGGAGGGGGCGTTGCCCCACCCCCCATATAAGCGATAGTCAAAATTTGTCATATCTTTGCATCCATTTAAGGTACAGAGATGAAATTTGGTATATATATTAAGAGGATGAGGAGAAGTCAACCTGTTAAGTTTGGACAAAATCGGAGGGGCGTTGCCCCACCGACCCCCCCATATAAGCAATAATCAAAATGTGTCATATCTTTGCATCCATTTAAGGTACAGAGATGAAATTTGGTATAGATGTTAAGAGGATGAGGAGAAGTCAATCTGTTAAGTTTGGACAAAATCGGAGGGGGCGTTGCCCCACCCCCCATATAAGCGATAATCAAAATTTGTCATATCTTTGCATCCATTTAAGGTACAGAGATGAAATTTGGTATAGATGTTAAGAGGATGAGGAGAAGTCAATCTGTTAAGTTTGGACAAAATCGGAGTGGGCGTTGCCCCACCCCCATATAAGCGATAGTCAAAATTTGTCATATCTTTGCATCCATTTAAGGTACAGAGATGAAATTTGGTATAGATGTTAAGAGGATGAGGAGAAGTCAATCTGTTAAGTTTGGACAAAATCGGAGGGGGCGTTGCCCCACCCCCCATATAAGCGATAATCAAAATTTGTCATATCTTTGCATCCATTTAAGGTACAGAGATGAAATTTGGTATATATATTAAGAGGATGAGGAGAAGTCAACCTGTTAAGTTTGGACTAAAGCGGAGGGGCGTTGCCCCACCCCCCGTATAAGCGACAATCAAAATTTGTCATATTTTTGCATCCATTTAAGGTACAGAGATGAAATTTGGTATACATGTTAAGAGGATCATAAAAAGTAAACAGGTTGAGTTTGGTCAAAATTAGAGGGGCGGTACATCACCCCCGTATAGTTTCACAAATGAGGCAAAATAAGAAAAGTAATTAAATATTCTACTTTTTATCTGTAGATACGCGGACGAAGTCGCGGGTAAAAGCTAGTATATACATATATTATTTATTTATTCAGCATGGCTGGACGAGCCTATCAATGTCCATCTGTCTGTTTGAAAGACGTTTTTCTTCTTCAGTTTCAGCTGTGGGTTTTTTCCCATGGTATATATTTATTTCAAGCAATACTAAGGAAAATTTATATTTTTTTGCTTCAGCAACGTCAAAATGTTGAAAAATCCATTGGCCAACGAGGTGTACAACGCTAGCAAGTACATGTTCTTATAACCGAATCAGGCGTATCCACTCCACTTTTGCTTTGCGGCGGCATGATCGACTATTCGATAGTAGGTACATTTTCTACGCCATACGGATCCACTGAGAGTTAATTGAACACAATCCTTTTGCGGTCTTAGTTGGGCTTCGGTCATACAAATGTGCACAATAGTGCTAGTTTTTTGTACATATAATGTAAAAAAATTTAATGAAAATAGGTGAATCATGCAATTATCTACAATAATTTCTCTAATACTTTCTAAAGCGATGCTATAGACTTTAAAAAAGTTATTGTTTAGTTTTTATCACATGTTCATATCCGGATTATCCATAAGAAGAAGTCAAATCTCATTTGTGATGAGCTTAATTAATTTTGCTTCAATATTTAAGATTTGTAAAATATGCACAGAATAATATAGAAGAATATGGAATACCAGAAAAAATATCATAGAAAACCTTATCTGTTGTCTCTGCAGAATTGATGTAAGATATTTAATGACTTAGCCAAACTTGAACTTGATAGTATACTCGATATAAGTATTGATAAGCATATGTTGAAAGAAGTTTAGTTGTAATCATCTTATCTTCTTACAACATATGCTTATCAATATTTTTATTGAGTATATTATGAAGTTCAAGTATGGCTAAGCCATCAACTATCTTGCACCAATGTTGCAGATACGATAAGTTTTTTTATGAGATTGATATTGTTTGTAGATCTCGAAAAAAAAATAGATAATATGTGAGATTGCGTTCGATTTGAACTTTGCCTAGTTAATTTCCCACCGTTTTGTTTTGAACTGCTTGGTTCATAAGCTAGGGAAACATTTAATGTGTTTGTTAGAAAGGGATTTAGATCATTAATAGTGTTTCTTTCAGTCGGTTACGCCCGACCGTAATTTTTTTGTTTTTTATGCAGGGTATTCGATTTTATTACTAAAACTTGAAAATAGGCTTTACGCTACAGGACACTGTGGGCGTGACATGCTGACTTGTGTATCTTGTTGGAACGCCGTATTCCAAATTTTAGTATGATTGAATGAAATCTAAAGACTAGATACCGTATTCACTCACAAACAGACTGTAATAGCTTAAACTCCATGAGATAACTCTGTCAGTCTGGATATGAACAACAACAATTTGAAAGCTATATGAGATAAAACCTTCAAGTTGCGATATTTTAAGTCTTCTATTCCATCTTGAGATAGGTAGTGAAAGTTCACCTTTCTGAGATTTTTTATGAGAATATATTTCTTTTAAGAATTACGAAAACAATTGCATCATAGAAGCATCTACATTAATGTTTTTTTATAAATAATTTTTCTAAAATAAATTGTAAATACCAAATACGACGAGAATCCCCTAAAATTCTTGCATTTTAAGTGTCTTGTACACAGCATGAAAAATGATGCACGAGGCTTTAATATTAAACTTTTCATACAAATGACTTGCATGCTATAAAAATGATGAGAGTGAAATGGAAAAACTTCATATAAAATATTTTTATGATGTTTTGCTGTTGCACTTATATAATTTTTATAGCATGCAAGTCAATTGTATGAAAAGTTTAATATTAAAGCTTCATCTCCGAAGATTTTAAACTTTTGTTCATATTAAATTTTAATGTTCAGGCATAATAAATCAGGGCAACGGAAATGAGTGCAGTATTGATAGTACTCGACAGTATATGACTCTGCATTTCCATATATTTAAATTAAAAATTGTTTGCACATTTCAAGGATAAATGTTGTAAGTGTTCTTTATGAAATCGAGGTTGAGCTGAATAGTCTTGAGTGCTTGCTGATGTGACTGTTGGAAATTCTTTATAATTTAAACAATTTAATTATTTTTGTCTCAATCTGCTACTTATTAGATGTATTGTCGTTAGGATAAATCCATAAATAAATTTAGAATTGCCAGTTAACTCACAGCATGGAAGCATGTTATTTAGATGCAATGCAATGCTTCCTCATATTTAATTTTAAGACAAATTTGCCAATTAATATTTTGGCGAGTTTTTATATTCACATGTGATACTGTGATATTTAATCATACTAGCGCATCCGCTTGCGTTGCTACGCCTCTTCATTGTCTTTCTTTTGTATACGTGATGTATTACCAAGAATGAAATTTTTGAAGTCTAATTTTTCAATATTTGATTTATCATGGCATGCTACGATTTTTAGTTCACCCCCCGTTCTTTGCTTACCAACTCATTGTGTTTTTCTTTTAAGAGATCACGAATGGTAATACATAATCTTTAGCCGTTCATGGTTTGGCTTTTTGAAGAAAGACAAGAATAATAGCCCAGCTCTTCCCTCAACAGCTCTGTCCGATGGCACACTTTCCCTCCCACGCATTATAACCGCGAATTAT
Organism: Leucophenga maculata; assembly: GCA_035044805.1. Taxonomy (NCBI): domain Eukaryota; kingdom Metazoa; phylum Arthropoda; class Insecta; order Diptera; family Drosophilidae; genus Leucophenga; species Leucophenga maculata. The sequence continues at coordinate 192,092 of JAWNNP010000842.1, forward strand.
AACAGTTCTTACTTAAAAAAATAGCGCTATCCCTCTAACCTACTCATTACATTCTTCCTCCCAGGCGCTCACACTCCCATGACATACCTCTTAGACAACTACCTATCACAATCACACTCTGGAATATCAGCCGTTGAATAAAACCAAATTAGATTAAAAATCAGTTTTAGTATTTAAATTTGAGTTTCTTGAATGGTGCAACATACGAAATTACGTTTTATAAAATAGATTTTAATAGGCACAATTTGTTCTCCATGTTCAAACGGAAGTTTCTACTTATAAAAGTAGAGCCAGGATATTTAATAATTTGTTTGTTGCACTTATGTGGTCCTGATGTATAAGCTTTGTGTCTAGTTTAATATTTGGTTCCTATTCGTCATCAACCTTATTAATCGTAAAGAGATTCCCAGGCATATATGTTTCCTTACGATTCCTGGTATAAATAGTGTCTGCACTCATTCTAAGTTCATAAGGACTTCCAATTTCTTCAAATATTTAACTAATGTAACTAAATGTTCAGAATATATTCCTGAACAGAAGAAATTTGTATCATCGTCAAATATTGATGCTGTACAAACAGCTACTCTAAGTTAAAAATGTTTTATGAAATTGATGATGACATTAGAAATCGTTATGGACACTTTTAGCCATATTTCCGATCCGAGATATTGTTCTTTTTCAATGTCTACTTGTCTAGTTAATATGAATAATTTCTTGAAAAGCTTCGTAGACGCTCAAAAACGAGTCACAGCAAGCGCTGATCCAGTTCTGGCGCACTCCACTTCTATCCCGTTACCTGGCTCGATTAACTGTTGTTAAACGTGGCTTAGTGCCATCATCATCATGCTTCATAAGATATGTTCATAAGAGTTTCACCAAGGTGTTCATCAGTTAAGCTGAACGCATATAATAGGTTGGAACAAAAGTCTATTCGTATTTCACGTTTTTTTCTAATTAGATATTTCTTAAGTCGCCCGGAAGCAGAATATCAGTCATATGACCGTTCAAAGGCATTTGAAGAAGCTTGGTTACACAAAAAACTCGATATTAGGGTGCCACACAAATTAACCGAAATTTCATTTGCGAATCGCTGCTGAATCGCAACAAAATCGATTCGTTTCTGAAGCGAAGGGTGACTGGCGAGGAAAAGTGGGTCACTTACGACAATGTGAAGCGCCATCGGTCGTGGGTGAAAGGGGCGTAGCGGCTCAAACGGTTGCCAAGCCCGGATTGAGAGTCAGGAAGGTTTTGCTGTGTGTTTGGTGGATTTGGCAGCGAATCATCTACTATGAGCTGTTTCTCTATGTCAAAACGCTCAATTCGGTCCTTTAATGTGAACAACTGGTCCGCTTGGAGGCATTAATCGCTCAGAAGCGGCCATCTTTGCCCAATAGGAGAGGAATTTTGTTCCATCAGGACAACGCCAGACCACATACTTCGATTGTAACGCGCCAAAAGCTCCGGGAGTTCGGATCGGAGGTCCTTATGCATCCACTTTATAGTCCGGAGCTGGCACCATCGGACTACCATCTCTTCCTGACAATGTCCAACGATTTTGCTGGCCTCAAAAGAGGCATGCGAAAATAGACTGTCTCACTTTTTGTCAATAGATTAGCAAGCTTCTATGAGCGGGCCATAATTATTGATCAAAACGGCGTTTATTTCAACTAAATCCGATGATTGTACGCAATTTTAGAAAGATTTGAAATAAAGGCGAAAATATGAACGACTTTTTGTTCCAACCTAATAATTCTATCTAAAATACGCAACAGAAGTCGAGGAGGCGGTATAAAAAATGAGTTGCCAGTTTTTCTGAAGGCTTCATTCGTCTTTGATCATTCAAAATTTTCGTCTGTAGAAGTTTCATAGCTTCTACTATCAAAGGGACTCTTGTAAGAAAACTATTATTCCATTTGAGCTCCGAAGCACAGTATTCCTCTTCCTTGGCCATAACCGGGTTTCCCACTCAGTGTAAGATGGTGGTATCGCGCATGACGACGAAAGCTACTTGGTGAGCTTCGTAGGGACGCTGTTATGCAGGTTGATCTATACAGCTTATATGGTTGACCATTTTCTAGTAGAACAAGTTACCAATATTAGTAGAGGCCTGACAACAGCCGTGTAAAACCTTTTTCTTATACTTTCCGAACCTGGTTTTATAAACGTAGAAGGGGCCTATTGCCTTTTTAATTATTTCCACCTGTATTTTTGAGTGAAGAGTGCCAGTTCGATTTGTTATAGGTTGAGCTCTTCTGCTGTGCCAATCTTAGTGTAGTGCAAAATGTATTTTCCAAGCAATCACAGATTATGGGGAAGAATTTCCTGTCACCAGTAGGCATCTGCATAAGCAGCCTCCCTACACACATTAGCCTCTGTACCGTAGTTACCCCTAATATGGTCAGGAGTGATAGAGAAGTCGATATAGCCATGTCCGTCTGTTCGTTTGGCCTTCCGTATGAAAGAAAGGATCTCGGAAACGGTAATAGATAGAGACTTCGTTCCTTTTGCATTCGACTAGGACTTTTCCGGAATTTTACAAGTTTTTTTTTTTAAAGTTTGCCCCTCCCTCCCTTTCCCCTTCCCCTCCCGCAAGGCTAAAAATTTCTTCGGCACAAAGTATGCCAATAAGCCAAAATCCAATAAGTTCATCAAAACCGGATAATAAATGAGGATTTTATAAGCAAATAAATTTCATACATAAAAAAATGTGTTATAAGGCACTTATTCGTACAGTGAGAAATGGGAGGAGCAAAACACTTTTCGTCAGTACTATATTTTTTTTATTAAATTCCTTACTTTTTGTTTTGGACTGCTTGTTCATAAGCTAGAGAAACATTTAAGGTGATTGTTGGGTGACCTGTACTGGTACAGGGCTTCCGCAATTTTCTTACTTGTTTTGTTTGAATTTTTTAGGAAAAACATTTAGAACCACGTTCCAAAAGAATATATGTGGAATATATCTCGTGATCTTTATCCTCATTTCTGGAGAACGGAGTTTGGAGTTTATTATTTAACAGCGAATCATTTTGCTAAGCGATTAAGTGATTGCCGGATGTTAATCAGTTTTGGCAAGCGAGGTCGATGGCGGTTGGATGGAATGGGTCTTTTTGGTGAGCAGTCTTCCCAGCTTTGAGATTAACGAACCCCTTGAATTATTTAAGCTGCTTGTGTAGCATAAATGTACACCGTTTACATTTATGGAAGGCTTCATACACGCACTGCATACTTTTTTGTATAATTTTAAGCTGAAACTTTTCATTTGCCTCACGTTTCAATCCAATATCCGCACACAGCTATTTATTTCCTCGGAATGTGTGCACTCATTTCCACTATTTCCACGGCGTCGTTCCCTTTCGCACTCATTAAGCCAATCAGCTGCGATTGTTGTCGATGTGCTCGAAGACATAAAAATATGCGTTTTCTTTACGATTTAATTAAATTCTTCATTCGCTGCTGCTTGTTTCTCGGTTGTTTGGGTTTGTTTGCCAGTGTATCTGTTCGTATTTGTCTAACATTAACTCAAGAGCAATGTCGATGTGCCTCCGTGCATGTATCTACATATATGAGATGTAGCTATGAAGATGTATCTGCCACTGTTTACTCATATGAAAGCGATTCATTTCACACTTGAAGTTCAACAACTTTGTTTCATTTTTTATTTTCTTCCATCGCTTAATTGCCCCTCAATGGGGCACATAAACAACTTAAAGCGTACAAGTACATCTAGATATGTGCATACATAAAAATATAAATGTATCTCAATTCAGAGCAGAAAATTCTTCACACATAGAAAAATAGTTTGCCTTTGCTTCACTTGTAAGTGTCTATTAAAAGTTTTGCAGCTAAAATTTGCCAGCTATTTCGGTTTTTTTTTTCTTTTGGTGGCCTTCACCTAAATTTGATTAATTGGCAATAAAAAAAGTACATAGTAGCAATTTGGAATGACTCGCAGCAAAGATTCTGCTGCGTACTTCGAAATTTTAATACTGGATTAAAATAAATTGCCACAAGGCGAATATTGTTTCAGATTTTGTTTTTGCCGACGTCATTCATTTGTGAGTGAGTGCTGAGCATGTCAAATGATTTATTTCCAAATTTTTTTCTGTTGCTCACATTTGCAACTTTAGCTGCTGACGGCGACAGGCGAAACTCGTCGCCATGCTCGAATTGTTGTTGATAATTGACAGCTGTCAGTGATAGAAGCGACATCTGATGCATGCAATCAGGCAAATGAGCAGCCAAGCGATTTATGGCTACAAATACCGACAAATTTCATGACGCACATAGGCATAATACTACTTCTCTGCAGGCATATGCAATTCACCAAACCTCTATGCCTCTTCCATCAAACATTTTTGTGGAGTTTTGACGAAAAATTTAATATGCTGCATCGCTTTCCATTTTAATATGCCGCACTTTGCATTTAATGGATGCGCATGCCAACACGGCGTATGCAAAATGTGCATTTAATGCATTTTAATTAGATTTGCATTTGTGCATTCGCATGCAACAAATTAGTAGTAATATGTGCTGCATACAGAATTATTGCTGGCGTTTAGTTCAACACTTTGCATTAAATACACAAAGCATCCATGCAACATTTACGCTTAAATAAGTGTGTTCACCCACATGCATTCAAGTGTGCGCTGGCATATTTCACTTAGTGTAAATTACCTTCTTAGAGGTAAAAGGTTTTATTCAGATTGTGCATATATGCAACAGTCAAAAATGATGAATTGCAGATCTTATAGAGCAAACATTAAAATTCAAAATAATGTTTGTTTGTTCTTTGTTTGCATCTAAATTATTCAACCGCTCAGTTTGAAATATATAAAATGTGTAGAAATATATAATATGGGACCGTTTGCAGAAGTCCAAATAAGTGGAATAGGTTAATGATTGCTAAAGTAGCTCACAAGCGTCCAATAAAAAGCTTATTCGATAGGTAACCTGTGAATAGGGGTTCGGCGGTTAGCAAATAGTGAGCTTGGAATCCGGCAGCTCAATGCAAAAAGCAGTCTTGGATATGAACCCACTTTGACGACGATTCTCGCAAACGACTCCCGGTTTTGTTACTGTTCTTACTGATGCCGATTTTAAAAGTTTTAGACATTTCTTGACTGCTTCATTCTTTTTTTTTCGATTCAGATTCAGATTTAATTGAAGGGAAGCTTCATATGAGTTGTTCAAGAGTTTAGGTGAATCTTGGTTATGTCTAGTTTTATAAATTCCATTAAAACTCGTTATGTGCACATTGTTTTGGATATCCTGTATGTAGTTATGTTTGCCGTTGAAGTACTAGCTAGCGGCTGCCCCACGCGCTACCCCAACAGAAAAGTTGGTGCTGACATGACTTTGCGCAGAATAATGGTATCTCTAAGTCGCTGCTTAGCATATTTGATTCCTGGAATTTGCATTCAGACCCCTTGGCTCTGATAGCAACGTTCAGCGTGGCACCTTCCCGCCTGCTAATAGCAACGATACTCCTGCCAAGGCACTTGGACATCGCTAAGTTCCAAAGACACAGCAAGCTACAATCAATCTGCACACCGATCTGGTGTCAGGGGACGATGTCGATATTTTTACCCGAAACGAGCAAACATCAGCAGCATTTACCCGCCCTCCAACGCCCGACCCTGAACCTTAGCAGACACCTTTCAGTTTGAACGCGGCCACGAGAGAGCTGCTTTAGACTAAGTGTATACTTCGCTTCTGAACGCAGCATCCCCTGGACAAAACGGCATATCAAAGAGCTGCTTCTCTTCTGAAAGAAACTCTGCGACGCAAAAGGGCTGAGTTCTTTGAGGAAAAACTGAAGCATATGGACTACACTGCTGACGCAAACCACTTACTGTGGAAAGCAACAAGAGCAACCAAAAGGCAGGCTTTCTGACAAGTTTCAGTCAAGGTCTCCAATGGCATGATTGCAAAGACAGATTTGGAGCACGCCAACATCTTTGCAAGGCATTTGGAAAATAGATTCATACGCTTTTCCTTGGCAGATGACAGCGACGTCAATAACGTGCTCCACGGCCATGAGATTCTTCTTCAAATGGGCTGTTCGACCTGTGGAAGTACATAGCTGACTCAATCTGGAAGCTGTCCACAAAGAAGGCCCCAGGATACGACAATATACGTTATAAGACACTAAAATCAATGAGGGCCAATGAGGGCGCTCGTCTACATAACGTTAATCTTTAACGCTATGCTGTGTATGAAATATTTTCCCACGACATGGAAGATAGCCAGAACTCATCCAATCTCGTATAGACCAACAAGTCTCCTACCTACTTTGTCGAAGGTATGGGAACGACTTTTTGCGTTACGAGTTACCCAGCTGGTAGGCTATCAAACATCCTTGCCTGACCACCAATTCGGCTTTAGATCTGCTTATGGCACAATGACGAGTACTGCAATGGGATATTGGTCGATGTGCAGGAAACATTCGATAGAGTGTGGCATGCCGTACACCTGGCTAACATCAAGGCGATACTCACAGCACCTTATTTTTCTAATGGTCCGATCTTATCTGGACGAACGCTGCTTCCAGATGAAAGTTCATGATAAGCTTGTATCCTCCAAGGAAGCATGCTGGGTATACGCGGAACATTCAAAACTTGGTCACCCGTTGCCGGCTCAGAATGAGGCAGCTCTACTGGTTGGTAAACAGGCGAAACAAACTGACCTTGTGCTGCAAGAAAGCTGCCGTTGCTCCCATCTGTAGGTACGGAGTGTAGCTAAGAGGTATTTGTACCAAAACTCACCGAGATAACATCCAGGTAATGCAAAACAAATCCCTGCGAATGATCTGCGATTGCCCATAGTTCGTTCGGAACAGTACGCTCAACAGGGATATCCGCGTGGAGACAATTGAGGAGCAAATTGCCTGTCACACGAGTTGGTATAGCGCAAGACTGACTGACGCTTTGCAACAGACTGATTCGCACTCTGCCAAAAATGCAGCCGATCACGAGGCTTCAATGTAAATTGATTCAATAAACTTTCATTTTAAAAACTTAAAAAAAAGTTATGTTTGCCCACTTGCTTTTAGGTTTGGTCCAAGCGAACTTCTCCACCTTTCTGCATAACGTTTTTATGAAGTTTGTTTTATGTTTCCACTTGAGGCATTCCGACGCCGCTTTTTTTGCCAAATGATTCTTCATATCGTTTCCATCTATGCCCTGCAAAGAACATTTCAAGAAGAGATAAAAGCCACCTCCAAGGAGTTTATCGTAGCTTGGCTATGGACGAATATGTCGATTCGTGATTGCGAAGTTTGCATTCGTTGGGCTTCTTCTGCTGCGTTACGTATTGCGAATCTTTTCTACCTGATAACTGAGGTATGTCCTTAGCTTAAGAGGGTAGACATTTCGCATTGTTTCCTGTGCTTTTGTGGGGCTAAACCCCTACGCCCCCATAATAGAGACTCTTGCCTTCTTCGTATCTTGCCATCATTTCAAAACTCCATTCAATACTGATGCATCTACTACTGCAATTTAGATCTATTAAATTAGTCTGAGTGAAACGCTCCACGTGCTGCTCAACATCTTTTGCGGTGCATATCAACGTTAGCTTAGAGTCCAATATTACTCCAAGTTATTTTACTCCATTTTTTAGTTTAAGTGGCTTAAGTTTATTTTGGGTGTAGACTATTGCGTCGTTTCACATATCTTTGTAAACAGAATAAGTCACTTTTTTTTAGCTATGCCTGATCCCTGTGGATTATCTTATAAGTATCTCGCATCACCTGTGTTAATTAGCTTAGCTGACTACCTGCGAAATTTCCTATGTAGTTCCCATAACACCAGGCGTGTCTTCATGTGTTATTTTCATCATAGGTGTGGTTCCCCACCCGAATTGGATTCTTCTGCAGCTAATCAGATTATGTAGTAGCACCCTGCCTTCTGAGTTGCTGTATCTCTTAGACTTATTATTAAGCAGTACTGCTTCCGTTGACCCATTATTAATAGCAGCTCAAATGGTAGCTACTAGGGAGTGTAGCGCTGTTTAAACCGATTTGTCGTTCGTATAGATGTGTTGGTTACGTTGCATGGTTAGGTTTGAGATTTATATGTAGAGATCTATTATTTTTACCAATGTTTTTAGCAGAAATGAGGTGATGCTAATGGTTCTATATTCATTTGGCTACATGTGACTTTATATCCCTGCTTTGTGTAAGAATATAATTCGTGCTGGTCTTCAGGACACAATCACAAACCAGTGCGGTAGGTATGCTTCAAATATAAATGCTTCAAATATAAATTGTAGCCTTGGTATAATGACGTGTTTAGTCGTCTTTAACATGACAGGAAATATTCTGTCCAATCTAAGTGATGTCTGATGGTTGACTGAGAGCAGTTTCCGAAGTTTCACTTTATTAGAGACCTTCTTTATGGTTTGTCATTGAACTCCGAATTTCTTTTTTCTAAATGGCGTAGTCTGACGTTGTATTAGACTCAGTTACTCGTAATGGTTGTCAAGATGGATTAATTCTCGCTGATCTTTTCTATGTTATTTTAGCTCTGGAGCAAACCAAAATGGGCTTGGTTTTTATTTTTGCTACAGGATTCGATTAGGAGATAGATGAGTGCCTTCAATGTCTTTTAAACTTTAACCGAGGAGATATTAGTTAGTGGAAGTAACTTTTCTAGTCATTGTTGCGGGTATTTCGTCCTTGAGGACGGATGCTTACTACTTAAAGCACAAACTGCTGCTATACACCTGTCTTGATTTATGTATTAATTGCAATATAGATAGACTTCAGAGATTTTAATAAAAGACAGATTGATATTTGAAGCTCATTGTCAAATACCTAAAAAGATTATAAAGCCACAACATTCTGTTTGCAACAAATCTGCTTGACAATAGTAAATGATTAAGAAGCGTATATAATATTGTACAATGAAAATTTCATCGTTTTATTTTAAAATAATAAATAAAATAATTATTTTATACTTAGTAATACATTTTATTTTTAAAGTCTTTTTTTTTTTTAATAATTTCTATTACTAAAAAAAATACTTTCTAAATCTCTTTGTTGTGTGAACTGCTATTATATATACAACCAGCCATAAACATACATTTACTGTCCGTCTAGAACCCTTTCAAGATTTACAACTTTATGCATAGACTCGATAGAGTGGTAAGCTAATAACAAGCTGACTATGTACTGACTAAACGCCACTAATGGCATACTAAGTTGTCTTAGATAAAAAGTAAATTTTTCGAAGCGTTTTGCCCTTTGCACGTCCAAACAACAGAAATGTACACCCACACTGACTGACACACAGGTGAAAAAGTTTTTTATAGCTGTTTCAGACTATTTTCTCTGAGGCTAATGGTGTCTCTAATCGTTTTCTAAGCTGCATATATACAAATCTACACACACATATACACTTACACATGTATTTCAATGTAAACGTGCAACTTGGACGTCTTCAAGCGTCCGACCGGGAAAATATGCAACATAAATTGCGCTTGCCACATGCAGCAGTAGCAGCAGCAGCAGCAGCGAAACAAAAACAATAAAAACACGAACACACTCACAAACGCCTAAAAGACGGCAACAACATTTGCCAATGTCAATTATTGCAATTGTTGTTGCTTTAGATTTGTATTAGTATGCACTTAATTGTATATGTATGAGCATAAAGCGAGGTTTGTAAATTAAGTACTGAGTATTGTTATTCGATTAATAGTATGTATATCCTACACAAACCAATGAAGAAGAAATGTCCGTAGACAGCACACAAATGACAATAAATCAGTGAGAACGATCGAGAAGTTTACTATGGCTATTATACCGTGTTTTTATAGGAAATGCATTGCAAAAGTATTATACTATGAAGCAATATAGGCAACTTGAAGTGCTTTTATTCAAATGATTACGTCACCATTCAACGAGAAAAAGCAAAACCCTGGCTTGGATGCTTCGGTGGAAGAATACTCCACTTAAATATAGTCGACATGGGCTTCGAAGCCGTTTCTGATAAAAGCGGTGAGAGACGCTGGTAGCGCCCAACAACCATGACAAATTTACATAAAAATTTACTAAAACTGTGGGAAGGATAGGGTTGGGCTTCTGAATTGTAGTCCTATAACAATTTCTACCCAACCAAAGTCAGTTGAGCGGTATAAGTTGGCAGACAAAAGCAAACGCTTATGACATTCGTTTACATGACACAAGATCAGAAGGTTTTACACGTTGAGTTTGAAAGTCTTACGAAGGCATCAAACTCAAAGAAGCAGCCCCTCACAGTACAGTCGAACGTCACCGTACTGCTGTACTATCTTGGGCAGTCCGGATCTTAACGATAGAGCTGAGTCATTCTTAAACTGCTTTAACTCAGTTTAAGCATTGCAATGGATTTTTTCCTGCCCTGTTAAAGACGATTGAAAACGTGATTATCCCACGGCTCTGGTATCCTCTATACTCGAGGACAGCACAGGCCCATTAATCTCACTTCATTCCTGCTGAAAACATTGGGAACAATACTGGACATCCATAGAAGGGAAGACTCGGTGACAAGATAGAAATGTCACTCAAATAGGAACTTTTTGTGTTGAAAGCTAGTACAGTTTCTGATCATGCACGTAGTTTCTTTGGTATCGTATAACAAACTCTTCACGATTGATTTCCGATTCAAGAAAAGAAAAGCTGGAGGTGACCATTTTTTATTTTTTTTTTTATTTTGTTGGAAGATCTCTTGTTTCTACAATCAATTGTATGCTATGGACCGAAGGGAGACTTTCTGTTAGCTTCACATATTACCTAAATTGATGTGCTTACTGCACTGTGAATTGGCGAAGTGACATCTGCGTATATTCGTACACTTATGGCGGAAGTCTCTCAAGATGTAGTTGTTGCATTCGCCATGAATACGGCGTTGAGATTATCCCCAATCAATCAACATAGTAACATCAACAACGTAACCGCACTTGATTTTTCTGAAATCAAGCTCTACGTACAGGATAAGCGGGCAGATGTCACACGGAACCAACACGCAACGTCAAACTTACGGATTTCAGGCCAGTAAATATAAGCAAGATCGGTGATTTAATACAAGAACTTCAAAAAGTCGTTGACGATACCAATTTGTCATGAGCCTCCACAAAACAAGAAATAAAATGAAAAGGAAATAAATCCAGATTTTTGATTAAAATTCAGTTTTTTTTGTTTTTGCCAAGCGATTGAGACTGAATAATGAGAGCGATCATCTTCAAGTTATTTGCCTTGAGAAACCGAAACAGCGTTGAAGACAATTCGTCTAATATCAATATTGGAACTCGAATATAACATGTTGGAGGATCCTTCTGCTGGTAGCTTAATGGCTTTCATTGAAGTTTTATCATATAATAACGAAGATAATGAACACAGAAATTCTTATTGGCCAAAAAAACAGCTTATTCCAATATACGAGTACGTAATTGTTATGGAACTTCTATTTAGAATACATTAGAAACATTTTTTTTCACAAAAATTAACTAAGCAACTTTAGCGAATTGAAACTCGAATTACATAAGGTCATATGTTCAAGTTATGCGTCTCCTAAGTTCAGCAATAATAAAGAATATATAGGCGTATTGGGCACCTCTGCAAAGTGTGCATTTTTCACAATTGCTATTGTTTTTTTTAGTGTTAAACATTATATTTACTGAGTAACAACGAGAAAGCGCCTTTTGTTTATTTTGTGAATCATTCAAAGCATCATATTTGCATTTTCAAACGTCGACAAAGCGTGCAGACTAGAAATTTTTGTTATTTAAGCGTTTATTTAATTGAAATCGACCTGCAAAATCAAAAGATATTAATATTAAATAATTTATATTCAATTTCTAAGCTTAAAATTTGCTGAACACTAACGCTGCTTTTCAAACGTATGACATAGGCAGGTGCTACTCAAACTGCTTGTAATTAAATTGCCTTAAACTGTATATATAACAAGAAAATATAAGAAGTGTGCTCGATTTGGAGAACCTCATAGCGATGTGTCGTACCTGTAGGTACCATGTAGGTTATTTTATTGTAAATAGTGTAAGATATATTCTTACAAAACAACTGAAGGCAGAACAGATTTGTATCGAAAAGGACTCTAATGAAATATTTTGTTAGGAAGCACATTCATTGAATACAAGTGATCTGAAGAATGAGTGGAATAATCTTAGTTTCCAAATTTGAAGGCTATATCTATTATAGACGCTAAAGTATAAATGCTCCACCATTTGATACAGACTACTGCCTGCTTCCTACATTATGTCAACTGAGTTTGTTATTTCACAGAATCGAAAGTTATGACTCGACAGTGCCCAGTTCTCTTATCATTGCAAACAGTTATGCAACTCTACCAGACTTATTACATAATTCACAAACCTCGTATGTTTCTAGCTGTGCGACTTTATTGTTTGTGCTACGCTTGTTCATTTGTTTGCATTTCTATTGAGTTTGACAGCGTCGCCAGCGCCGTTGCACGGAATGTCCAGGCACAGATACAAACACACACACACACTTATACACAAATACATTGCTAGTTTATTTATCAGACTGATGAAGCACAGAAAATGCCATAAGAGAGTGAATGAGTGTTTATCCATGGTCCTTTGTTTCTCCAACAGCATAGAATGCAGAAATACTTACATATTCTCGCAAATTCAGTGCTGCAGTTTGCATGTTGCATGTTGCATGTTGCATGGCACTTTAGATAATTTCGATAAGTGTTTAGTTAAGTGTGATATGTCACACGGAAAATGACAGTCAACAATAATGTAATGCATGTCCGGGCACACAGCACGGCAGCAGCAATCTGTAAAATATTTACACTGTTTTGACATCTGAGTTGCGAATTAAGTGTTTAAAATGTAAATTTAGCTGTAGGCGTCGTTTTGTGTTGCGTATGCCACAGAATTATCATGTCAATTTATCACAGACAGCGAGTAATAAATTATCACAATTTCAATTCAGCATCACTCAGACAGACAGACAGACTGTTGCCGCCTGCCTTCTGCTGTGTTGTTGGTTATTAACTTTATTATACGCATATAATGCGTACAAATCTGCAGTTAAGACCGAGCTGAGTGGGTAAATGCTGTGCCATAATCACAGCTTGGCACAATTCGATTCAACGTCAACACAGAAATGAAATTCGAAGTAAAACGTTTGCTTAAGACCGATCCTTTTATATTCTTCAAAAGTACGCTTATGATAGACTAGCTTTTACCCGCGACTTCGTCCGCGTATCTACAGATAAAAAGTAGAATATTTAATTACTTTTCTTATTTTGCCTCATTTGTGAAACTATACGGGGGGTGATGTACCGCCCCTCTAATTTTGACCAAACTCAACCTGTTTACTTTTTATGATCTTCTTAACATGTATACCAAATTTCATCTCTGTACCTTAAATGGATGCAAAGATATGACACATTTTGATTATCGCTTATATGGGGGGTGGGGCAACGCCCCCTCCGAATTTGTCCAAACTTAACAGATTGACTTCTCCTCATTCTCTTAACATCTATACCAAATTTCATCTCTGTACCTTAAATGGATGCAAAGATATGACACATTTTGATTATCGCTTATATTGGGGGTGGGGCAACGCCCCCTCCGATTTTGTCCAAACTTAACAGGTTGACTTCTCCTCATCCTCTTAACATGTATACCAAATTTTATTTCTGTAGCTTAAATTGATGCAAAGATATGAAAAATTTTGATTATCGCTTATATTGGGGGTGGGGCAACGCCCCCTCCGATTTTGTCCAAACTTAACAGATTGACTTCTCCTCATCCTCTTAACATGTATACCAAATTTTATTTCTGTAGCTTAAATGGATGCAAAGATATGACAAATTGTGACTATCGCTTATATGGGGGGTGGTGCAACGCCCCCACCGATTTTGTCAAAACATAGCCTATGTTCTTTTCCATCATCCCATCAATCTCTATTCCAAAATTCAGACGAATTGGTTGAGCGGATTGGCCGTAAGAGAGGAACATCCATACATCCATACATCCATACATCCACACATCCATACATCCATACATCCATACAAACTTTCGCATTTATAATATTAGTAGGATAGGATGTATATAGAGTTTGGATTCTTTAAAATTTTTTATAATTCATCGAACTTTTCGCTACGTCAGAGTTACAGAACGGACATAGCTAATTTATATAGCGAATGCCTGCCTCTGCAACCACTAGGAAGATATAAAGAATCTTACTATGTTTCATACCTCTATTTCGAAGATTTCTAAAAAGTCATTTAGCAAATGTTACCCAATCCCAATGGCTTCATTTTCATAGATGGAAAGCGGGTGCTGAACGCTTTTATCCTCTTCACTGTGTTGATAGCTCTGCATAGATATAATGTCGCATAATCGGTTCTATTTAATCTCAAAGTTGAGTGCCTTGAATTTTGTTGAAAGTTGATCAGCTTTGTTTATAGAAACCACATTTAACTAAATATACATTTGCGGCATTGAGAGTTCTCTTTTTACTGAATATCTTGCATATGTATAGAGACATCCCAACTGAGTCTTTTTAGGTGTGAGGGAACTATATTATATACATTAATTTTTGCTAACGGATGACTCAAATTCTAAATGAGTGGAATTATTAGCAGCCTACTAAAGTCATAATAAACACTCAAGCGACGGAAGTCCTTTCCATAGGGAGTACCTGCTCGATGGTAGCTTGTCTTGCAATTTTCTCAATTTTACTCTACGCTGACACACACATGGAGTATATTCTCTCTTCAAATCAAGTTCTATGGCTCAATCCCTCTCCACATTCATTTAGATTTTGCAAACCATTAGAAATTGAGTTCGCTAAAGAAACGAAAGAGCATATTTTGAAAGAGACGGAGAATCTAGACATGCAAATTCAAAATTTGGTACCTTTTCCATGGAACCGGTTTCTTCGTATTTTTTGAAAAGGCACGATTTAATAGGTAGCTTATTGGCTGAATTCAATACAGTTGTATAAGGAATACAGCTAACAAAGTAATTGAAAACGGTTGAATAGAAAATATTCATTGCTGCCTCAACGTCAGTGCATGCCTCGAGAACTGTCCAATCAGTACTGAATAAAAGTTGATTTAACTTGGCGTAGTCAGTTTTCTTAAAACATCTGACACGTTGAAGAGATTTAACATTCCCCACACGAGGAACTTTATCGAGCTGGAAAGAAAGCTGCAAAGTAGGATGATAATTATCTTCTGGTGATATTACCGGAGGTATTCTATTAACTGATATATTCAAACCAATGTCAACAATTACCGACCTGAAATGTTGCAAATGTTGTTACACTGCTGCAAAGACAAATCAAGAAGGCTATCTAGAAAATCATTGCTGGCCTTTGGTATTAAAATGGAAGAATCGTCAGTCGAAGACCATTGTATATTGGGTAAATTAAAATCTCCCATAACTATAATATGATCTTTATGATGTAAACGTGTAGCTATATACGAAATCGCTGTAGCGTGAAGCAAGTAAATACTCATATCTGAAGAAGGAGGGATATATGAGCACGTAATGTATATGTTAAAATCTCAAAATGAAATTTTAACACATATAAACTCGATAGCTATATTGGAAATGCAAATTTCTTCGGCCGTCAGAGATGATTTAAAAGAAATCAGTACACCTACACCATTTCGATTAGGACTATCTTTCCGAAATGTCACAAAGTTGTCAGAGAAGACTTCTGAATTTAAGATTTGAGGTTGAAGCCATGTTTCAGTAAAAACAAAGACGTCAGCACTTTCAGATAAACTTTTAAGGTACAGATCTCTAAGTTTCGTTCTTAGCTCTCTCACATTTTGAAAGTGAATAAGGAAAGAAAGTGAACTTAGTTTTTTGAAATTTTAGCGGAAGTTTTGGGCAATTCAACAGCGTTTTGCTCATAAGCACGTTTATTTTTATAAAGGTATTCATGCACAACAATACCTTTCGGTCAAAAACTAGCGGACAGGAGAGTATCAAAAAGCGACACCGGAACAATAACCTTAAAGGAAGAAAAAGGAGCGGGTGTAATTGAAATTAAACTTTGAAACCGAAACGTTTGGGGTAAAATCAAGCTGCGAATTGATGTAATTTTTAATATCAGTTTCAGTGGTGGTTGCTGTAAGCCGGAAGATGAATATTGACTTACGCGGAGCAACCACAGTAAGGCCCATGGGGCTAGGTGCAATCGGAGTAGGCGGAACAATAGAAGAGTCAGCAAGTACTGCTGCCCCATTAACATTTATGGCAACAACAGGTTGCTCTACAGATGGCGAAGAAGCTTGCGTAGTCGTTGGATTGACTACAATACTTGGAATGTCACCGGTTACAAATTGACCTTCCTTAGAGAGTTCTACAACTGACATCATTTCACCTGTAGACACCTCAGAGTTTGCTATTGGAGTAGCAAAAATCGGTGTCACTATCGGAACAGTCGGAGTTTCCGGCTCAACAGGTGGGGAGATAGTTATGGTTAAGGCCGGCTTTGCCTTTGGTGAATTCCTCTGCTTACGCTTAGGCGAGGAATTCAAACATTTCATGTCACTAAAATTTTTTTCTAATTTCATGAACTTGTCAGACATAGCCTTGAAATCACACTTGAGATTTGAAAAACTATCTCTAGTCTGCTTCATGAATGTAAAAATCTCAGTTTCCGTCGATCTACATTCATTGCAGGTCCAGCGCAAACCTTTACGTTCTTTGATTGCATCAAGAACGCGGCCTGTAAGCCCAGCACATTTGCAGTGCGAAACGTTATCGCAAAGCGAACACAACAACAAGTCCTCATTGAAGATCTTGTTCTTGTAATGGCAACTCGTGTCGTAGCAATTCATAATTGAATTAAATATCGTAAAACTAAATTTAAAACAAGTAAGGAAATTTCAGTCGGGCGTAACCGACTGTAAGAGGCCCTGTACCAGTTCAGGTCGCCTAACAAACACACTAAATGTTTCCCGAGCTTATGACCAAACACATGACCACTTTTCACTGCGCGAATATGAATGAAAAGAAAAGGGGGGTCGATTAAATTCAATTGCTTGTAAAATCGTCATTTATTATCCGATTTTGATGAACTTTTTGGATTTTGGCTTAGAGAGGCGTTAACTTTATATTGGTGTACTTAATTTTTTTTGTGCCGAAGAAATTTTTAGCCTTGGGGGTGATTTTATGGGTAAGGGGGGGGGGAGGGGCAAGTTTTTAAAATAAACTTGTAAAATTCCGGAACAGTCCTAGTCGAATGCAAAAAACACGAAGTCTCTATCTATCACCGTTTCCGAGATCCTTTCGTTCATACAGACGAACAGACGGACAGACGGACATGTCTATATCGACTCCTCTATCACTCCTGACCATAATGGGGGTAACTTTGGGGGGTCTCCGACCATTATTTCTACCTGTTACATACATTTGCACAAACCCAATAGGCTCTTGTACCTTCGGTACAGGGCCTAAAAAAAGGAAAATTAAAAAGGAACCTAGTTTTTGTTAGCACTGTAATGCACAATGCAACGAAACGGTGAATATTGTCCAATAAAATTTTTTTTAACAGAATGCAACAACAACAATATTGTCGCGTTAAATAATAACAACAATTAATATGTTATTAAAAACATGTTGCCCGATGCTATCTGATATCTCCATCGTAAGGTTTGACATTTTTTAGGCCTAATTTACTGTGAACACTTTGACATACGAGCGCAATTTGGTTTCTTTACAGGCACCTGAAAAAATCATCTCGGCCAAAAAATGGAATTAAACTGCGAACATTTTCGTGCGATGATTTATTATGATTTTCAAGGTGGAAGTGTTCAATGAACTGAGGAAAACCAACCGACGAAGACAAATCATACTTCATCACGACAATGCGAGCTTTCAGACTTCGTAACAAATGAATTTTTGGACGCTCAAAACATCGAATTGATGGTTCATCCGGCGTATAGCCCTGACTTGGCACCAAATGACTTTCTGTTCGCTCACATCAAAAATAATCTGGTTTCCAAATCCCGAAGAAGCTGTTGATGCCTTCAAGACGCATGTTTTGGAGGTATCTCTTTAACTTATCTTATCTTAATTTAACCTTTTTAATGTAAAAGGCATCTTCAAATATGCAAACCGAGAGTCTTTATTGCTATTTTGCTAATACCTTTGCCAACCAGCTTCTTCTCCATCGTCCAAATATTTAAATTGAGTTTGTCATGCAAACAAGTCAATAGGCATTCGAATGGCACACAAAAGACGAGTCAAGACCGAAATAGCCATTTACAAGTCGATCAAAAGATATGCTGCCTAACTTCTATGATATTTATGGTATGATGCATCATAAATTGCACCCAGAGGGTCAATAAGGGTTACTATTTGAACGCTTTAAGGCATTTGCACGAACATGAAGTCAATGAAAAATGGTCAGAATTGCAAAAGCATAAGTAATCCACGACTTACGCTTTTGCAATTCTGACCATTTAATCCACGACTTATGCTTTTGCAATTCTGACCATTTTTCATTGACTTCGTTTAGGGAACAAAAAGTAATGTAAGTTACGTTAGTAAGTGTGTTTAATCAAATGGAGACCATGAAGGCGACAAAATAAATAATGCTAAATGATTATTGCGATTTAATATAAATTTATATTTTTGAATGAACCCAATAAATATTTTTATATCTAATATGAAGATACTTTCTTGGCAGAGCGACACAAAACATGTCGCGGACTGTTTATCTGCTCGAGTTAATCATTAATAAATGTTTGTATTTTTTGCTTCATGAAGTTTTCGATGCTTCATTCACTGCCACGCAAACTCTTCAGTAAGCCAGTAATACCGACTTTTTAAGCATTTTAAATGTGAACAACAAAATATCAAATTAAAGCAAAACATTCAACATGAAATAAGCCAATTTCTATCTAATTCCTCTACACATATGTCTAAATAACAGAATTGCCATAAATTTAAAATCTCATACATGACAATCGTCTGCTGTCTTGGTATATATCAACACAATAACAGTTAGTTATAGGCTTCTATATACACGTTTGTGTTCCAAAAATACGTCATACAATTGATAAGGCTGCGTGATTTATAGACATAAGTACGTATACTCTTTTGTACGTATGTATATATCGTAGATGATGACATCGCAATACGGCAAATACGTCTACAAATAATACTCATACGAAATGTGAGAAATCAAAATGAAAGTACTCGACAGAACGTAATGTTTGCCTTCGTTCGTTCGCTTCGCTTCATTCGCTTCGTTTCCGTTTGCTTATGTAAATGTATTTAGTGTAAAAGCTTTTGGCCATTATCAGCATTTTTGTGTCTTATTTATGAAGCGGCATGATGCGGCAGGATTTCATGAAGTACGAGTGACGCCACGCAGGACAACACAACGCAAAACAAAACATATTCGAAATACTTTTATAAATAAATACTTATGCCGTAGCCGAAACCCCGGAGCGCTCATTTGTTCATTTATGACAAAAACGATTGAATTGAGGCAAGCGTGGCGGTGCGTGAAAATGTTTGCTTAATAATTTGTACAATAGGCAAATTTCCGCACGTTGCGTTGCCGGCGTTGCCAGCGGCATGCATGTAATTAGTTACATCACACATGTTCTTTTAAATATATATGTCGGCATATAAGTATTTAGTAATATATACATTTCTTTGTTGCTTTACATGCTGTATGCCTTCTGTTCTAAATGTCACTACGAGACTTTTGTTCTTTAGAATGCCTATGATTGATTCCTCTTCTTCGGTATTTGCCTTAATTGTCGCATTTTTCCTTGTCGCCACATAATGTAGAACCAAGAAATAAAACAAATAGCAGAAACACATTAATCAATAGAACTAATAAATGTCACTAATTTGTGTGCCATGCAAAAAAAAAAAAAGGAAAAAAATATCATGTTGCATTTTTAGTCCTTTGTCTTTGGACTTCAGATGATTTACGTTTGCGAGACACATTCTGTTGAATAGTAGTCCAAGCAAAAAACGAAAGCCTGCCTCAATGCGGCTGCAACATGAGCACAAAACTTAATATTACTGTCGAGAGTCGAGAGAATGGAACTAGATCTGTCGGATTGTCTCTCTTACTGTCCACTTTCTGTATGAACAAAAACTATATTTTTAATATATCTCCCCTGCACCCTTTACAACATAGAATAAGAACGAAAGAAAGAAACAAACGCGCTTTCAAAAGCAAAAATAAATTTAACAGAAAAATCTCAAATATTTTATTTTAAATTGTTTATCAATGTCAAAATTTAAAGAAGATATTTCAGACCATATGTTTTGTATCTTAAACTAACGATTATGTATTTTTTTGAACTTCTGGTTAAATAAATTGTCCTTCAATTGAGAAAGTCATCATCATTTTCGTCTTGAAGTTACTTCTTAACAAATATTGTCATGTGCTTAGGATCATTATTGTGCATGAAGGTACATTTTACTGAAATATTCTCATAAGTAAATGGTAACATTTTTTTAAGAACCTCTAAAGATTGAAACGATCCAATTCGCGGTTGATTCGGATAAAGGCTCTTATTAGGTAAATAAACCCCATTACTCTTTTTTTTTGTATTTTTCGTGTATATGCCGCAAATTTCGTCCTAAACGGCTGAACCGATTTTGATAAAACTTTTGGTGTGTCTTTGAGTGGATCGCTGGATGGTTTAATTCACTCTTGCTGCGCAGTGAAGATTCAAACAATAGTCTAACGGAAAGAAGGAAAGCTGTCAATGAGCACTGTTAGCGCCAAATTTGTGGTGTGTAACGTTTTTTCTTACCACACCACGCTAACTTGCTACTCGTCTTGTTCATCTACTCGAACACTAACTCTGAGAGGAGAGAGGAGTTAGTCAGTTACTAATCTAATGCAAACGCGTACGCTACCACTTAGTGCTACAAATTATTCGACTTTTTTAATATTGCGCCAAGTTTTATTTCACCCCGTTTTTTATATACACTGATGTATTAAATAAAAGCGAGCGCGCTACAATTATTAATTTTAAATATACAAACGCGTGTTTATTTATTTGTTTTTTCGTGCGAGTGCTTTTACAGGCACTGACGACCCACCCCCACCTGTCTGCGCCAGCGTCATCTAATTTTGGATTTTGTTTATTGGGTGTTCCAAGTGCCTAGGAGCGGCACAAGGAACAGCAACCTAACCACTCCTGCCTAAGTGTTGTTAGTTCTGAGTTTCTGTATAAAAATAGAAAGACCACATTTGAGCTACTTTAATTAATCCTTATAAAACATTCAATTTAGATCCAGCAAAGACCGCTAAATGGTGCGGCCATCATACGAATCTGTCCAACTTTTCTCTGTTTTTGTTTGTAAATAATTTTGTGGTTATTGTATATTTTGAGAAAATCCTATTCCCCTATTACAACCCCCAACCACCACCATGTATATATGTATTATCAGCATTAAAAAATGTTCTTACAAAAACTAAGAATGAAATGGCTGGAGCTACACCTTATAGTTCGATCAGGTCCGTTAAGGTTTTTTTTGGACACAAATTTTAGCTAAAATTTACTACAACCCTAACAAATGTTTTATACAAAACCTTTTCATTGGAATTTTTGTGTTCCATAAGAACTTTTCTTACTTAAAAAGGGAAAATTTTTATACAAACGCAATAAATATTGCAAGATTAATATGTGACTACGTCAAAAAGTGAGAGGCCACGCTACGCGTAAGAAGCCTCTTTACGTCTTTTTAGTCTTTTTAAATGATATTGACCTAACGTGATTGGAATTTGTATTATTATCCAAAGACTTTCATAATCTCTAAGTTTTCGAACAGACGGACGGACATATCTACATCGTTTCGATTATTGGTGCTGATCGAGACATTATATACTTTATAAAGTCTACCTCGACTCCTTCTGCCTATAACAACACATACATGCACATCAGAGAGCTGCGCTGAGTGGTATGGAGCACATTCGATCATTCGCTTAAAAATTTGGGTATTAATAAACACAACGATCGGCAGCAATGTGTTAGTTCAAGTAGCACACTTTAGCCAACATGTTTGGAACAAGAATGGATTGCAACATTCTTTTTTCAGGTTTGTGTAGTTTCGATGGTTGGATTACTAGCAAATGTTGATTCGGGTACTTCGTGTATTTGTTGAAATGAGTGTCTTAAACACGATCGTCTCGAACAGATATTAATATTTTCACTTTAATTCTCAAAGGCAAAATATTTTTTAAATTTACATTTTTTTAATTTTTTTTAAAAGTTTTAAGTACATACTACAAGAAGAAACATTTAACAAATCTGCATTTGGACCAGTTAAGATATTATTTTTTATTTTCTTTCCATTACGCTAAACAATTAAAATTTTCAGACATTTAAACTATTTCTTTGCTATAATTTTAAGAATTATAGTTCATAGGTAATGAAATACTTCCAACAATTAAGGCAAAAATTCATAATCTTAGTTCCAAAATTCGTACTACAATTTTCAATTACAACAACAACTTACATGGAAATAATAAACTTCAATAGATTAATATTTTATACCTTTTTAGAATATGTATTACTAAAGCTACGATACCGATAAATAGCATACGATAAATCCTATACCACCACTGAAAAAAAGCAAATCTTTTAGTTGATATCTTTCAAAAGAAGCATCAAATATAAAAAGAAGCCCTCGTTATTCGTCTTTTGACAGCCGAGGAAGAATTGGCATTAAAGAAAGTTGTGTCACTCCCACTGAAGTCGTCACCGTACTAAAAAAACTAAAAGTCACCAGGACCTGACAGTGTGTCCAATAAATATGTAAAACCTAAAAACTAGCACCTAGTATCATTGCCTATCTTCCACGATTATTTAATTATTTCCTAATTGCTGGATATTTTCCAAGTGCGTGGAAAATTGCAAAAAAATTTCCGATCCTTAATCCCGGCAAACTCCCAATAGGTGTTCTGACAAATGACAATATTTTACCCTCTGAGTAATACGGCTCTAGTATTGGGTACAATTTTAAATCCTCTAATTAAACTAAAAGATTTTATTATTTAAAGTTTAAGTAATATCAGTGGGTGTGGTTACTTTAGACATTGAAGCTGCCTTCGACACAGTATGCTACTATGGATTGATACACAAACTGAAAGTTGTTAGCACTCCAGTATGTGGAATAACAATCATAGATAGTTTTCTCTCTTAAAGATAATTTCATGTTGAAATGAGCGTTGTTCAACCACCTAAACGTGATGTAAACGGAAAGGTTCTTTGCTAGTCCCAACCTTTTACAATGTTTATATTTACGACATACTTAAACCCGAAATTGGTTCCTAATCTATCGAGACTTTTTTAAAACTGTTATTTTATTTGAAAGCTCAATCCTTCCGGAATATGATTTCATTCATATGGCTGCCACAGCTAGCCATGCAGTACTCAATACGGTCGCTCCAATTTTTGAGTACATTTTCGACTGTGTGCAGCCCTATCTCGGCTATGGTATCGCGAATGTTGTTCTTCAAAGCATCAATTGTCTCTGGTTTGTTGGAGTAACACTTATCTGTGACGGCTCCCCACAAATAATAGTCAAACGGTGTCAAATCGCAGCTCCTTGGTGGCCAAACGACATCAGAATTTGGACTGATAATTCGATCTTCAAGAACAGTGCACAAAAGATCGATTGTAACATTGGCTGTGTGGCACGGAGCGCCATCCTGTTGAAACCAAATGTCACCAAGGTCCTCATCTTCAATTGTTGTGAACAAAAATTCACTTAACATGGCCCGATAGCGTTCACCATTGACTGTAACCGTCTCACCTTCTTAATTTTCAAAGAAAAATAGTCCAATGATGCCATTCGAACAAAATCCGCACCAAACAGTAATGGGTGCATCGGCGATTGTTCAATTTCGTGTGGGTTCTCCGTGCCCCAAAATACGACAATTTTGCTTGTTGACATAGCCACTAAGATGAAAATGAGCTTCATCTGAAAAGATGATTCTTTCTCACAAAATCAGCAGCGATTTCAAGTCACTCGTAAGCCCACTTTCCCAGCGTTCTTCGAGCGTATACACAACCTTATTCGTTCAGCGGAATAATAATACTAACTTTCCGTCAAATCTGTCATGGGCTAAGTTTTGCCAGGCTCGGAATAATCGGTAGTTAAAAAAAAAACAAAAAGATTTCACTATTTACACCGCCGGCATTCATTACAATGCAATAGAAAGTTCATTCCAAATTCTCTAATTGAACCACAAATGCAAAATGAAACTTAATTTCAACAAAACGAATGGAATTTATTTTCCGGAAGAGAAGAAAATCCTGCTATCTCCCAAGTAGTCCGCTTTCTACTCTTAATTCTCATATTGAATGGATCGAAACGGTGAAGTACTTAGACTTTTTCTTTTATAAAAAACTTACCTTCAGTCCAACTCATAGGGTCTGTGGCAGTTAAAAAATATAAAATTATATGCATTCTCCATACTCTTGTAAATATGAAGTCTTAACAACTATCCACCTTTAATGAACTAATGCTTGTGAAAACTATATTTCTGCCAATCATGATGTACGGATACGCTATTTGGGGCAATTGAGTACAAGCACATATCAAAAAGTAAGAAATATGCCAAGAAAAATTACTGAAACCTATTTTAAACTTGCCTTTCTTTACAAAACCAACACACCTACATAGATTGCCCGGAATTAGTACTGTTAATGAATAATAAGAACATTAATTAAAATAATAGTTTAAATGTGTGCACCGCATTAGCCTGGAGTCTTACCAGTTGATACTTCAGGGCATTTTATACCAAATGGTACAACATTTATTTTGCCTATTCAGCCTAAACTTTTCTCAGCCGCTAGACAAGTATTAAGTGGCCTGTAGCAAAAGCAGTTTTAATTTAGTTTTACGTATCAAGGTTTCTCTGCAAAAGTTTTCCTTACAAATTAAATTATATATTAAAGAATAAATTAAATTAAACCAAAATCTTGACACTAGAACAGCATGAGTGCAAAACTCTGTGTAACTAAAGCATTATCACTGGCTTAAGTGTTCTGTATATTACGGGTATAAAGCCAACTTGATTGATTGATTAATTAAACTTTGTGCGTTTCTATGGTTTTTGAAACAAATAGTTTAAGCAAATGGGAGAAAAAATCATTTTTATTTAAAAATCAATGACTTATCTGAGCAACTTGAATGACTTTCATCTGAATTAATTTCATTAAACGAAAAATCTGAAAACAGGCTTGAAGAGTTATTTTCTGTAAATAAATCTGATATTGGCTACGAAATAGAAACTGTTGCTTCATATTCATTGTCTTTAATAAAGGAAATAGAAAAATTCTTTAAATTTAATGTTTAAGTCATTTGGTTGCATACTTATTGTTGGTTATAGATTCCCGATCCCTATTTCTTTGTTGTGCTTATTAATAAATTTTTTTTTTTTGACTGAACTCCTCTTTGATTAGTTTGCAAAGGCTTTTAATTTTTATAATTGATGGTAAAACAAAGAACAGCGATGGAGAGCAGGAAAGTGGCAACAATTTAAACACAATATAAAAATCGTCTCAAATATCAAGTAAGGATATGTTAATATGTAATATTCTTTAGCTTTGTTAATTCTCAGTCAGAAGGATTTCATTTGTAGTCAATTATGAGTTATTAATTTCAATGAGTTCGCCTTGTAGAACTTTGGCTTTTCATCATATAATGTACATCAGCTTGTTTTTTTTTAAATATTTGGAAATTTTGGTACATGACTGTAATATCTCTGTGATTTTCGATGTTTCGGCAAATGATTTATGTAACCTGTTGGAAAAAAATGGTTGCGCGTGTTTTGTTTTCTAACGAATTAAAAATATTTGTTCCCCTACCTACTCTGGACTCCTAAGATATTATCTGGCAGAGCGAAAGTTCAAGGTTAAGGTCAGAGACACTTACTCGGCCCCCGTCAAATGAGCGCTGGAGTACCGCAAGGTAGTGTGCTTGGCCCACTGCTGTACTCCATATATACAGCGGATCTACTTTGACCCAACGATCCACATATGGAGGCCCCCAGTAAAGCCTTATTTCTATCCAAAACTTACTAATTTTAACAACATACTTTGACTGCTTAATGCTTTTATAGCATTTGTAATGATGTGACGAGGTCATCCGGCCCTCGCACAACGCAATGGCCAAGACTACATCGGCCACAGACAGTTACGGTTATACATACACAAAAGCAACGATACGCTACACAAGAATACAAAACACCTTACAAGACGAACATACCGAACACAATATTAACGATACGCTACACTTGGACATAATATAAAACAAAAACGCACGAAAGAAACCAACAACACTGAGGTAACGCAAACGAGAAGGCGCACAGAAACGTCCAAAAGTCCCACAAGCAACGGCACCCGCAACAACAATCATACACAGTAACGGTACGCACATTGGACGACTTTACAAGTTGGACGGCAACAACAATAAGGTGTTCAGCGCATTGGACCGGTGCAGTTGGAAGAAGCCAATAGACAACGGGCGTTTGTTGACTGCCGTTAATCGGTTAAATGGAAGGAGCCAATAGACAACGGGCATTTGACCGATCGACGCGAGGACAGCGAAAATATTCTGGGAGTCCAACTCGGATAGCGAAGCTGAACGGACGTGTTCGCGGACAACAGCAGCTGGGACAAGACAAAACCAGAGACAGCGACAGCAGACATAGCAACGACAACAGCGGTGAATACAACGGCGGTGACAGCATACGAAACAACAGCAACGCCAGTAGTAGCATCAGCGGAGGCAGCGGGGCAACGGCAGAAATTAATTTAGTTATTAAATTTACCTAATAAAAGCTGCGCTCAGATCCGAGTTAAGGCCATAAGCATCTGTTTGTACAAATAGAAATAATAAATTTGAATTAAAAAACAAAACTAAGTCGTGGTCATTCCTGGAAATTTCTAACTGCCAGTGGTTACTGAAATAATAAAAATTTCTGTAACGAACGCCTGGGCATCCGGCGAGCATGCCTCGGCCTGTGCCTCGTTACAATGATTAATATTGGATGTCTAGACGGTGTTGTACTTTAATACAATATATTACAGCAAGTGACACCACAGTTTCGTCCGGATTTATTATTTCAGGAACCACAAAAAAAAAACAAGCTTCTTCTCAAGCTGTAATAGCAATTTGCTCAACAATAAAATGAAATCTAAATTCTAAAGCCAAGCCATAATGTAATAATTCAAAGTGGTGCTACTCTGAAAATAAAAGTAATTTGGCAGCCTCAAGACATAATACAAATTCCGATACTAACAGTAAAATAGAACGTTTAGTCTCTGAAAATACAATAAAGGCGAGAATTTCAAACAGCTAAATCTTCCGAATCTCCCGCTCTTAAGTTGAAAGAAAGTCTATACCATAGACAATAGATCGAAAGTCTATCTCCAATCGGTACAAAAAGTCTCCCGATAGAAAGTTCAGAAATCGATAGAACCGTGATTGAATTAGATTCGCCAATAAGAAACCTTTGTGGTTACTGGGCTCATAGTGGTGAAGAGAATGTCTTTGCAAATCAGCTACAAAAAGTATTCAAACCTGTTGTACCATGCCGCAGTTATAGAATACCATTGTTCTCAAAACACACTTCAGAGAGCTTAAAAGTGTTATATTGAATACACTTAATTGAAAAAAGTCACCAGGGCACGATCTTATTACACCGAAAATGATCATAGAACTTCCCAACTCAGTTCTTCGGTTCTAAGTTAAGATCTTCAATGCAGTATACTGGCAATACGAAGGCCAAGCAAAGATAAAACACAGCCAGAATCCCACTGACCCATAAGTTTGTTTATTATTTAAATTATTTAAAAAAGTACTCCAACACAAACTCAAAGCACATCTGGAAATTAAAAATATTATTCCCACGCATCAGTTTGGATTTTGGGAAAAACACGGTAACATTGAATTAGAACACCGTGAATATTGCTCAGCGATGGTTTAATTCACAAAATTCTACTTTTGCTTCCACAGTTACTTGAATCATATTTAACTAAGAGATGCTTCAAAGTAAGGCACAAAGATCACATCTCCAGTGTATTTTCCATATGTGCAGGCGTACCTCAAGGTAGTGTGGTTGGACTATTGCTATATCAATTATTCACATCGGATATACTCACTAATCCGAGCTTCTTAAGATCTACGCGATACTATGTAGATTCCAATGCCCATTGATCTAGGTACTCATTTGAAGACCATTGAGAAATGATTAGAAAACTGGCGCATAAAAGTGAATGGTCAAAACTCCATACATAACCCACCGGTCACCCTGAACAATGCCATAGTTCCATAGTCCAACGGTGTGACATATGTACCTAGTAGTTCACTTAGACCAATGACTCATTTGGCGAAAACACAATGAAGCAAAAAAATAAAACCCAAAATATATAAAAAAGGGTAAAAAAAATTTATGATGGTCCAAAGTTACTTTTCGAATTTCCATGAAAATTTAACTAAAAATGTATTATTGAGTATTGATCTTAATGGAGACAATTTAAAAAAAAAACAGTTCGTTATCGAAAATAATGAAATATTTGGATGCAGTTCACGCCAAACATTTATATTTAATATTTAATTTCTGGTGGAAATTCTATGAAAGCCAATATTTTTATTTAATATTTTTATAACACGGTGACGTCTTGTGTGTGATTTCCCTAAATCAAAAATCAATTGTATCTTCACAAGAAAGTATTCTTACTAAGCTTTTGCTTTATTTATTTTAATATTATAATTCATAATTTTGTAAAACTCATTAAACTGTTTTCTTTTTTAATATTAGATATTTGCAAAGCAACGTTTCAAACAGAGCAACTACTTCGAATATATATTTTAATATTATTTTTAATGTACAAAATTGCAAAAATAAATTATTAACTAAACAAACAAATTAATAAATTTAATCGCTAAGGAAATTATCAATACTCACTTTACGATGATCGTCACTTCCTCAATGCCATTTAATACATTAAGAATTTGTTTATAAATGATTTAATAATTCATCTCTCAACACACAAAACACATAAACACTTTTCAAATTTGTTATTTTAATGGCCGAGTTATTTGCTGCCAAGCAACACACACACTTTCAGATGCTCAGATACAAAGTAATAAACGTATTCGATTGCACTGCGGGTGTAAACAACGAGACACAAAAACTTTAGATGGAACAATTTTGCACAATTTTTGACACTTGGTAATGCATCTTCATCACTGAGACCGACTTCCGGCGCAGCGAGTGCGCTTCCTGTAAGCGAGGCGCAGCGCTGATGACTTCCGTGACTTTATTTTGTACCTTTAAGTGGAAAACTTTCGACGGCAAATATGCAATACAACTTCATGAAACATTAATCGATTCGTTCATTTGTTCACATTGAGAGCCAATTATGCAAAATAAATAACTTAAAATATTTTCGAAATTTTTGTTTATCTTAAAAGTTTTATTTGCAAGAAATTTGCCAACACATTCAACATAAACTGAGATTCACTGAGTTTGAAAGCAGTTTCTAATAAATTGGAAAGTCCTCTACATTCGCTCTGCACAACCGTTTCTGTTGAACGTTACAACCGAACTGATTTCAGCGTCTGAACAATGCCGTCGCAGAAGCCGTAAATGCCTGCCGGAGTCGGATTCTATGCAAACAAAAAAAAAAGAAATGAGAAGCAGAACACACACGCAAGCAAGTGAAATGAATATTTCAAAAAGTGTGAAAATGAAAACAATGCATGGAAGTTCGTATAGAATATTCGCAGTTTTTTTGGTAATAGACAAATGTAAAATAGTTTGCTTAATATTAATTATTTTTTTATTAAGCTTATAGTTCAGTTATTATTTGCTGGGCTGGGATAAAATTGTAAAAATTCATAATTTCGCTTATATCTCCTTAACTTTTGATCAAATTTAAGTTTTGTCTGCACAAAAAATGATGATTGAGCAATTTAATAAAAAAAATTCTAAAAAATGGCCACAAAAAATAAAATTTTTGAAAATTAATATTTAAAATTTTGTTCATAAAATTGTTGGAGGAGAATATGTATCTCAATTTCGGACATAAGCAATAAAAGAACCAAATCTTTATCAAACTTCATAATTATGTTTCTTCGTTTTCCGGTCGATTCCAGCAGATACTCTTTCATAATCATCAAGGAAGATCGAGAAGACACACTTGACGTCGTAAAGCTAGGACGAATAAAAAAATGAGCCATATATGTCCATTGCGATATATGGAAAGACCAACAAAGACCCTTCCCATTGAACATTGCAAACTTGGGATGTGACTAAATATTTTCAATAGGATCCGAAAACCAAGCTTCATAGTTCAGAATAGAAAAACAGAAACAAGCTAAATCCATGTTTTTTTCGTAGATAATTTTTCGTCCTAATTGAGCATGATATATCAGCTTCCAGTAAGCCAAATGTCATAGAGTTTAACCTGAAAGTAAGAAAAGCATTATTGAATGCACTAAATAACAGGGTTCTATAAAGGTGGCGCCTTTACTGCGGAATTCTTTGAAATAGTTGAGTTTTCTGTTGAAGACGCCTTGCTTACTTTTTTAATTTCTTTTCTAATCACTGCTTATTAAACAACTTAGCATACGAGGGTTGCCTATAAAATTCAGTGCTTTGGCAACCCACAGATTTGCAAAGTTCAAAGAATTAACTAAGAATAAATATTGAGTAAGGATCTTTTATGATTTTTGATAAGAATTATCAAGACAAGAGTCTATCTATAAACTAACTTTCAAAATTTTAACCAATATGACACATCGTTTTCCATCGTTGTGACGAGAACATACTTCACAATGACCGTCCAAAATAGATTTAGTCTTAGAGAACAGTGATGCTTTGCAAGAATTAATAGTGAGCCGTAGTCAATAAAGCTTAAAGCAGCTTTAGATAATATTCAATATTTAATGCTGACTAATTTTCAATGGCCATACTTCAAAAAACTTGTATAAGAATGTGACAGGTCCAAAAAAGCAGTGAATATGTATAATTGTTTCAAGAAGTACCTAATCCATCCAAAGTTTCTCGTCTTCAAAGCACTTCAAAAGCAATTGTTGTTCTTTTCCTTTAACAAACTTGCGAGAAATGTTCGGAGCAATGTGGAGAACGTACGTGAGAACGTCATTTAAATCTACGCCAGGATAATGCGAGCTCTCTTACTTGAGACTTTCTGAGCACTGAAAAAACTTCGATTTAATTGCACATCTGTCATTCAGTTCTGATTTGACATTAAAGGACTTCTTTTTGTTGAAGTACATATAAACACACACTGCGTGGGTGTTGGTGGAAACCATATCTTCACAAATAATAGATCTGTTTTTAATTATTAGTGATTTCCTTCTCTTTACACAAAGTTTGAAAGCCTTTAAAAATGTAGTCACAATGTTTGCATAACCTTAAATGAGTCAAGGAGCATTCCATAAAGTGTATATAATCGTGATTAGCAAGTCAAGAAGAGTCTTTCTAGCCATATCCGTCGATCTAGACATTTTCGCATAATATTTGATAAACTGGTAAATACAGATTTTATAACTAGAAGTAGTACACTAGTCAGAATGACTGTGCTATGACCAATTAAAGGAATCGACCCGATATAATTTTTTTTTTTTTTATATTTGACTTGTTTGAAAGTTGTTACACGGCTTAAAAATTTGTATCCAGTTAAATTTGTTATAAAGTTTCACTAATAATAGTTTATATTGTATAAATTGTACGTTTATATTGATACGAAGTGTGATGAGCATTTAAACTCCATTTCTTTCTGGCTTATAATAGAAATGGTGACCCTCGAATTTAATGTGTAGCCGAAGTTTTCCGGCGAATCGGAATTCTAAACCGTTTAAAACGGGTAAACATAAACACTGCACAGTGCTCTCAGCTTATGTCCGTTGGTAATGTTGCTACAACATTTTTGTTGTTTCTTGTTGGCAGCAATAATTGGATGGTATTTTATTGGCCAAAGGCACGGATGCCTCTTGCACATTTTACTTTTCTTCCAAACGTCCTACTAAATTAAAAACTTTGTCGCAACAATATTTAGTACCCTGTTCCCGTTCCCACAATTTTTTTTTCTTTTTGAAACCAATCCTTTTCGTTTTAGCTGTTTCGGCTCCCGTACAACGGCCATAGCCAGGACTGAACGGCTGGAGAGCTGAGTTATTTTCAAAAGAACATGGTCATTTTTATTATTTTTATCATTTTTATATACAGCGATATCTTATATTAAACTAGAAACCTAGCTTAAAGAAATAAATTTGGCTACAGAGGCCTTCAGCTAAAAATATTTATTTTGTATGTTCTTCATAGATACCTAAGCCTACCCCACTTTTTCCCTATACCTCAGATGGATGTAAATATGTGGAATTTTTTGTATTGCTTGTTATAGTGGTGGGGTATAACCACTAGCGTACCCGGCTGGCGTTGCTAAGCTCCCTCTTTGTCTTTCTTTTGTAAAGTTGATTTAGCGCCAGAAAAGAAATTTTTCAAGTCCCGTACCTTAAATAAATGCAAAGATAGTTCGATTTTAGTTTATCGCTTTTCGCCTCCTCCAACCTTAAATAATAATAAATGAAAATAAAACTTATCCTATCTTTTAAGTTGGAACAAATCCAGCTTACGGGATAATAAAATCATCGAAATCGGTTGAGTTGTGTCGGATATATAGTTTGGGACAATTGTATTGCGTACAGTTTGAGTACAACACTGCAAACGGTTTGAATAGCGTTAGTATTTACCAAATTTTCATTTAGTTTATATATTTACAATTATTTATTCTGATCGATTTCGATGAAATAAACGCTAACATTTGCTGTCAATGGAGCTTCTCTTTCAGGTATTCGATTATGAAGCAAATCAGTGGCTTTAAGTGATCCACACAGAAACAAGTAGCCAAACATTTCAAATCTTTGTGCGCTGTTATGCTCTTTTCGATTTTCTCATGGTAGGTGTGACTAGTTAACGAATAGATAACGACTGTACCGAAGGGAGAGCATCTTACATCTAGCAAACATAATCTATGAACGAATAAAAATTAGGTTAGGAAATGAAAATATTTTTTTTATTTCCTTCCAATCAAATTTATTCTCTGTAAAGTAATCCCTCTCCACCATTTTTTTTCACTCCTCAAAACAGTTGTTAAACTCGATTGACTCTTCTGTGTTTATTAAATCAGGATGCTACTGTGCATGTGAAACTATTTTGCTCACCAATTTTGCTCAAGCAATCGACGTACAACGCTGAATTATTGCTTATATTGGTTGGGAAGGAAATAATATTGAAAACAGTTTATAAGTCCTTTATTCTTGGCTAACTTTGACTTATTTGCATGGATCCAATGCGCATATTCGGGAATAATGCATTTAAAGCGTAGTCATTGCTTTATACAAACTAATGCGATATTGGAACCAACCGACAATTTAATCTTCTCAGGGGCATAATATCCGCTCAAATTAACTGGACTAATCTAAATGAAATTTTTACTGTATCGCCGAAATCAATTGAACATTTGCTATCACTAACTCATTGACTTCCTTTTCGTGCTGATTATCATCAGTTAATGTTCTCGGCAGTCTCGGATGTGTTTCGCCTTAAACTACCTCCTATGCACATTTACACCACTCAAACATTGTATTTTCTTTTAAAATCTTGTCTTCAAAGGCTTTCTGCAACATACTGCTGCCAAAATTGTATTCCGCAAAGAAAATTTAAAGCAACTTTTCGCATTAAAATTATTCATTGAGCAAATGGACTGCAATATAGAAAATATTTATTATAATGCAAGTTCCGATGCACTAATAGAAGATTCTTGTACAGCATTTCCTTGAGCGGTGCTTTACTTTCTAGACCTTTATAAGTATATGAGCCAAATCCGCCAAAATTCATTATTGTAGAAAGCAGCCATCGCAGGCCTTGATAAATCATTGTAACCGTTCTCATTTGAGCTCCAATGGGTTGATGGTCTATGCATTACTATATTAGTTGAACTGGTTTATTGTCAAATTTCTTCAGATATTCTACATATATTTTACCTGAGGAGATTCCCTTCCACAGTTTTTATGTTTTGTACTTAAAAGTTATATATTTGAATTTTACATAAAGTTTCTGTTGTAAAATTTCCATTTCCTCTTGAGAAGCCTTTCCGACGTAAGCCAGTTATCAAAATAGAGCTTAAAATCTTGGTTTTTGGGAAAATCATTTACCTAATATAAATTACATCCGATGATATTTCATAATTGTAAGCTAAACTAATCCCAAGCTAAGTTAAACAAAAAAAAAATATTTTGTTTTCAAAAGTACAGAAAGGAGGTCTGATTCTATGGGGCTCTCCTTCCAGTAGCCCTATATGAACAAATAAGTAATATTTTATTAGAATTAAAGTAAACATTTTCAAATATAAAAAATGTATAAAAAAAATGTCATACAAAAAACTCAAAAAGGATGAGATGGTTTTTATAGAGCCACTCAATTTTAAAACCTACGTTAATTATAGTAGTCGGATTTAGATTTTTATAAAATGTTTTATTTAGATTGACTACAAAAAAACCACATCAACAATAACAATTTCTTCATACAAATCGTAAGGAAGACGCGGTAGGTTTATATAGTAAGTGCAAACCCCCTGTTAGCGAGGGGGAGTTGACACGTACCTTCAAAACAAGTTATCTTATCGTCATTTTATCTCATATCGTCTCCAACTTTTGGTTATTCGGAAAGCCTATATTGAGCCATGTCTATATTGATGTAATTCAAGAATACATATTGGGTCTGCCTCACCGTCTTCTGCCTGTTGAATACATCTCCGTACATTTAATATTAATATGCCCTTTTAACGTATGTGTACAGGCTGAAAAAGTTTTAATTTAATTTTTGAGTTAAGCAGTCTATCTGAATTTTGAGCACAAGGAACCATACAGTGGGCAATCATCAACCAACCAAACCAAACCAAACCAAAACTATTTTACCAGATTTAGCAGATTTATTCAAAGTATGGCAACCGTAGTTAGTTGGCAAAACGCGGCAAAAAAGAAAGCATCAACTTTGAGAATTTTGCTGTTGTACAAATGGTTATCATTTTTATCACTTTTATCATTTTTATAACGAATTCTCATAGACTAATCTCCGAAGCATATACAAGCGAAACACGAAATTAAGCAAAATCATTTTAAAGAAGTTATTCTGCGAATTCTCATTTTAGTTATTTAATAATTCTGTTTATTACTTACTCAAGATGTATATTCTCCACGTTAAGTGTGCAAATTCTCTGTTTATACATCGTTTCTTCTATTTTCACTCGATTACACTCTGCCAAGTGCAAATTCGCTTATTCGCCTACTAAAATATTTATTCAGCACAACTTATCTACAAAATAAATAATCTAATTTAAGCTTTTAATGGGTTCTTTATGGCTGCAAACGCGTTTTATGACTTTTGGCAGCCTCAGCAGATTGTCTCGTGAAGCAATTTACATATAATTTTTATTTTCATTGCGAATAATGAATTTTCAATTGTCAACAAATGCTCTTCTTCGTTCGTGCTCTTCTGATGGATCGTTCGGAACGTTGGTACTTCAATATAAAAATATTTATTAATTTTTACCGCCATATGAAATAATGCGAATGGAATCCATAGCAACATGTTAAATCCGGCTATAAACAACTCTCATTTGGTCGCCTTTCGAAGGTAAACAAAGGCATGCGCAGTAAAATAAGATCCAATTGCAACATGTTGCTACCAAAGAAGTTCGCGCCAAAAAATTAAATGTGAATGGATGACATATGCGAAATTGGTAAAAAAAATAAACTTACAATAGAAAAAAAAAAGTTTTGCTATGAACTACCATAAATGCTTACGTTTAAATATTACTTCTAGGCTAAGATAATGAAGAACAGCTAAAAAATAAAATTCGAAAATATTATAAATAAAATATTACAAGAAGAATTACTGTGCAATCGATAAAATAATTTTTAGTTCTTATAAAAGATGCCATTATGCAGTTTGTAGAAAATATGTATGCTTCTTTTTATATAAACTATATAAACTCGATGAAGCCATGCAGAAGCTCCTGCGAGATTTCAGCCGCTTCTATAAAAATGGCTGAATTGGCCGTAAAGCCGAGTTATAAAGCTTTAGGCAATACATAACGAAAAAAAAAACAAGTAAGAAAATTACATTCGGGCCTAACAAACACATTTAACTTGTAAAATTCCGCAGAAGTCCTGGTCGAAAGCAAAAAACACGAAGTCTCTATCTATTACCGTTTTGGGAGATCCTTTCTTTCATACAGACGGACAGACGGACATGGCTATATCGGCTCCTCTAGCACTCCTGACTATAATGGTGATAGCTTTGGGGGATCTCCAATCATTATTTCTACCTGTTACATGCATAAAACCAATAAGCTCTTGTACCTTCGATACAGCGCATAATAATTGAAAAAATCATCGCATTTCTTGCAAAGTACTAAAATCCAAACAGTCCTTCATGAATCGCCTGTGCATTTGATTTTATTTTCATCAGCCATTTTTCGCTATTTTCTTGCAGTTTGAGGGAACCCAATTACATCAAACGTGTGAAACTTATTTCAATGTATAAAATATAAAGACTATACAAATCTGACCCCATTCCTTGGGCTTTGGAAGAGAATCATATCATAGTGTATATAATTGCTGAAGAGTCTGAAATTTTTAGGCCTTACTTACTGTGAACACTTTGACATACGAGCGCAATTTACAGGCATCTGAAAAATTCAACTCGGCCAAAAAATGGCGCTGATTTATTACGATTTTCGACGTGGATTATCAAGACAAGACTGCATCAATCAACTTACATTAACTTTTGGTGATGAAGCTCGAATTCAATCGTTGCCGCAGTTCGCGGTGAAGGTCGTCCAAAATCGGTCGTTGTGCCAAAAAACATCGATGCTGTGTGAGAACTGATAAAGCAGGATTGTAATGTGTCTTACCGTGAGATTGAGGCACCCCTACGCATTAGTATGACTAGCATACAAACAATATTATATGAAATTTTGGTCGTCAGGAATGTTTGTTCACGTTGGATACCGCATAATTTGGCAATCGCTCAAAAGAAGGCTCGTGTCGATTGGTGCTAGCAAATGCTAAAAAGAGATTCATGCGAGGTGCGTCAAAAGCCGTTCGTTTTTTGAAAACTTCTTTTCATTTCTGTAGAATATTAGGCCCCGAAACTGCATAAGAGATCGTACAAAAAATTATGCGTGACGCGATTTCGTGGGATATATATGCCGGCTGCATCATTTGACCTTACTTCTTTGAACAGAAATCTTTGAAACACTTGATTTAGAGCGCTGTCATGAGAAGGTTGAAGCAGTAGTGGAGGATTGCAACAACTTTGTGTCAACTGGCGTGAATTAATATTCTTAGACTATTTTCTTTGAGAACAATTGGCAATGTTACCTTAATCATAAAATAGTAAAACAAACGGATTGCACTTATATAAAGGGCACAGGCAAAAATAAGTTTCATTGTAAAAATATATGTTATCGTGCCACGAAACTAAAAATCATTATCTCTAAAACTATTTGACTTAAATGGACATATATACATTTAGAGGTCTACTACGTTGTGTGCTTATTGTACCTCTGCCTCTTTGGATAAAGTCTGTAGTAAGTCAGCCTCCTGTAGTCTGCAAACAAGGCTTTGAAACACTTTTCATGTTAAATATTCTAACTCTACCGCCATTATTTACTTAATCTCAACACAGCTGTGCGGATTTGACCAGAACTACAAAGCTGTACATACACTGTGTAGATTCCTTTCCGCACACTAAAAAAATTTTTCCTAAAATTTAGGAATCATTACCTAAAAAATTTTTTTTTACCTAAAACAGGAATTTAACTGTCTCCACTTTATAGAAGCTTCCGAATCTCGAAATCTCAGAAAGTATAATTGGTACAAACTAGAAAAAGAGATGGTACTAAACTTCCTCACACGCAGTAAGTATGAACTAAGAAAGGATTTTTGAAAATTTAATTTTTGAAAGATCATTTTTTTAATTGAGTCATTCATGCATTGTACCGCAAATTTAATGATGGAAAGTTCGATTGAGCTCTGCAATATTGGTAGTTCACATGGCAAGTTATACGTAGAGTGTTTTATTGTAATATCACTTGACGACTTGGTGATGCTCCGGCATGAAGAAAACCTCGAAAATATTGCTTACATTCAAGTTTAAAAATTAACAGAATATATAAAACATAATTAACAAACCTCTCCCAAATAGAAGTCGTGGTTAACAGCAAATAACTGATTAATTATTCAATGAAGTTGCTTTAAACTGCTGTTTCGTCGATTTTTACCATCTTTAACAGCGCAGCATTTTAAGTTTGTTCTTTTACGCAAATAGATTTGCTACTAACAGAAATTTAAGATGAATCAGTTTAATGAATCGGGTTACACATTCTCATTAAAGTAGAATAACCGTTGATAAGTCATCGACCCATCAGACGGTGAATGTCTGCATTTAGCTCCTGAAGCGTCGGCCTTAAACGTGAACAGGTGGCGCTGTGTCCTGAATACTGCGTGACATTATTTTTAGCTCGCCACTTGCCCTTTCCGTGCTATTCGGCTCTGTTGTTAAATTTGTTGGAAAAAGAACTTTTTTAATTAGATTCACACGCAGACTAATTGTAATTTTGTTTACGCATCAAATGGGGAGCTCTAAAGGATTCTTCTGTCGCTATATAAGTCCTAAGTATTATGCAAATTCCATCGAAAAGTCTTTTACTTGGACACGAATTAAATTCGTTCGATGGCACTTAAACGTTTGACCTGAATATTTCACAGTTTGACATTTATTTGTGTGTTCCTTTTTTCGGTTCGACAAGTGACAGCATCGGCAGGAAGAATAAATGATATCCTCTGCAAACAGACTGAATTTTTAATATTTTTCGCTTGGCTTATTTTCGTTCCATCGATATCTCTCTCTTTCAGTCTCTCTCCTTCATCGCGTTAAGTCTATTAAATAGTTACGTCGTACGTATCCGACATCTGCCAGTTGCTGTAAGCGAGATTATTTCGGAGCTTTTATTTGTATTACGCGGTGATTTAAATTAATTTACCTGCCGTTTTGGTTTCCTTATTACGTATTTCCGTCTCGAACACTTGTCACATTCAATTAAGCTGGTTTACTTTCCTGCCGCGAGCGGTAAGATTTTAAAATCGGCAATTAAACAAACGACAATCTCTGCCAAAATTGTTTATTATTGCGCATTAAACATATTTGTAGGAACATCATCCGATTTACGCCGTTTGGTACTAAATGCTCGCTCTAAGTTCTCGTGCTTGAATTTTCATATCGAAGTCGTGGCTCCTCCACTTCCCCCATTCGACCCTAAGCCATTGCATCTAATTATCAGAGACAGAAACTCGTCGAGAATTTGCATCTAAATTAGCTTGTCGTAGATTGTTCGTAGTTTTTAAGCTGCTTATAAAACATGCATCTGGGCGAAGTCCTTGGCAAGCAGATTTATTCGACAGTTTTTACAATTTAAATTATTTAAAAGCTTTAATTACATGCCGTGCAGGAAGTAGTGAAGTAAATATTAAGGAAGCAATTTGCCATGACATTATTATGGTAATTGCAAATTGGAATTATTAACAGAAATAAACTCTTGCAATGTGTTGGTTACTTAAGGAACATATTTAACACTTATTTAAACGTCTTATTTAGGCAGCCATCAAGCGTGGTATAAACAGAGTATGTACCTATAAATATTATGCACAGATATGTTTAATATTTACTAATGGCTTATGGTAGACTAACACCAACAAACATATAAGATAACAAGTTAATATAGAACCTCATAAATGTATACTATATACTTTGGATGGAGCTACACTCATGAAGTCATCTACATGTTATCAATGTTAATTAACAAAGTATTCCTTCTGCTTTTAAGTTGTTTATGATTGATACTCATTAAGAGTTAGTCATAGTTAATACGATGAGTATCTTATAGTAAATTGGGTTGAAGGTCGAGAGAACAGATCGTCAATCGTTTTTCATTAGATTTTGTATCAAAATCGAATTTGTCGAATAATAAAAATTTACGTTTTCGGATTAATTTTAGTAAATCGTGAATGCAGGATTTATGATTTAGTGAGTTTTCGTGTTGAACATTGAATTCTGGCTCGTCAAACTGCGTCCTGTTGTCAATAGATCCAAAGGCCAAATAGGGTCCGTAGAATAGCGAGCACTTACTTTCCGAAAAGATGAGCCAATTCCTTTCTTTAACGTCATTATTCTTCATTTTTCTGTAAAATATATTTTATGGCAAAAAAACTACGATATACTACGGAATACATTTTATCCCTTTTTGTAAAATCACAGGATTTGTTTTATTTGATCTTTCCAGGATATTTTGTGGTTGTTAAACTATAACCACTTCTTCGCTATCTGACTTTAAATTACTGCCACTTGTTGAAGATCTTTCGTTGTCAGAATCAGGACGATGAGCAGGTTTTACAGAACACGACTGATCTGACTGATTGCTATGATACAGACTCTTCACCTCAATCGGAATAGAACCTTGTTCATATTGATATTCCTTATTAGTAAAAGTTCCCGAGTTCTCTTGTGCAATACGTAAACCGTCGTTGATATTTTCACTTAAAACAAACAACGAATATTTTCGCGGGCCCATGAAGGGCATGTTCCTGTACCAAGTCTCTTATAGTTATCAATCTGTAAAAAGAAAAAAAGGACTGATTAGTACCTTTTAAAAGTTCTAGGCTAGAAAACATTGTTTTAAAGATCAAATGACATGTCTCAATTTTTATGTTATAGCCAAACTAGCTGCACTCTGCGGCTTCATCCTCTTATGACTCATGCAGTAATAATTTTTGATAATTTTCGAAAGGAATAATTTTCTACAGGGATTCAACTTATTAGTATGAAAAACCATGAGAAAACCAGTGAATTGGTTTGACTTTTATCCTTTGAAATCGAGTAAGCGTTCTCTGAAATCTGCCGCCCCTACGTTGCATTGACTAATACAGGACTGGTAATATAATTGTTTTGTATATTTGCAGTTTGTTATGTATTGACAGTTTAGGATTGCGATTGATAGAAGGATATAAAATTCGAGTGCTCTTATTTACTTTGTTTATAGTTAGGCCCTGTAACGAAGGTACAACCTCTGCGCCATACAATACCGGGACCGGGAGTATCAGCGTCTTATATATCTTGATTTTTGTTTTTCGAGAGATGGCTTTACTTCTCATTTGCTTGCTCAGCCCAAAAAAGCATCGGTTTGCAAGCGTGATTCTTGGCCTGATGCTGGTGATCTCTGTTCCGAGATAGACGAAGTTTCCTACAACACAGAAGTTGAAATTCTTCATCGTCACTGACCATCTAAAACGCATTGACGAAGACACCAAGTACTTCGTCTTGTCCTCGTTCACCGCTAGACCCATGAGCCAAGACTGATTTTCAATGTCTGAGAACACCTTGCTGACTTGCCGTTCCTGTGTACCGATGATAACGATGTCATCGGCGTAAGCGAGCAGCATCACTTCCTGGCGTAGAATGTATTCCATCAGAACACTGAAAAAATCACACGAGAGTGCATCACCCTACCTGAAATCTCTCTAGGTATCAAAGAGGTCGGAGTGGTTCTTTCATACTCTGACAACGCTTTCATTGGGTGATAGCGTCATCTTGCAAAGACGAAGGATCTTTGCCGGGATACATAGTGCTGGTAGGGCGTTGAAAAACTTCGATCTAATCGGCGTGTCGAAAGCGGCTTAATTATTGCCGAATAGGTTGTATGTTTTTGATAAACGCATGGTTTAAAACCTTCAGTCAGACGCTTTGGTAGAATTTTGGGGCTTCATTTCTTTTACGTAACATCTCAACTTCAAACTCCCGCCTTTCTTTCTCTGTTTTCTTGCGTCTGAAAAGGCGTTTCTCCTCTCTCCGTTTCTATCAATTTCGCTCTTTAACAGCTCGCGTTGCTCCCGACTGCAGAGTTTGCTTATAGGAAGCGTTCTTCTCTGCAGTAGCATTGCGACAGTCCTCGTCGTACCGAAAATTCTTCACAGGTTTTGTATAACAAATGACAGCCTTGGAAGCCCTATCAATGGAGCGGATGATATGTTTCCACTGCTCACATAAATCTCGAGAAAACGGAGAGGTAGCGATAGCCTCTCTCCATTATTGGAGGTAGTGTCGTGCAGGCTGAGTTTTCCGTTGGATGGGCCAAAGATTCCTTCCTTCCCAATCTTGGCGTTGAAATCGCTAAGCACGATTTTGACATCGTGTTTGGGACAGCGCTTGTACAGGCGTTCCAAGCGCTGATAGAACTCATCTTTAGCATCGTCGTCTTTCTCTTCCGTCGGGGCGTGCGCACAAATCAGGCTAATATAAAAATATTTAGCCTTGATGCGTATCGCGGCTAGGCGCTCGTTAACAGACGTGAACCTAGAGACGAGGCCACGTAGTTTCCTACTAACCACGAAACCACATCCAAATTCGTGCTTACTCGCATGGCAGCTGT
Source organism: Leucophenga maculata (assembly GCA_035044805.1). NCBI lineage: Eukaryota > Metazoa > Arthropoda > Insecta > Diptera > Drosophilidae > Leucophenga > Leucophenga maculata. Next base: position 234,661 of record JAWNNP010000842.1, read on the forward strand.
AGTAGATGTCACAGGATGCTTTTTTAGAGCAACCCTGCCATATCCATCAGATTTCTTGGATTGCGGTGATGTCAGCCTTGCATTTTTCGAGGACATCAACCAGCTGGATATTTGCACCATCCCAATTAAGGGTGCGGACATTCCAGGTGCATATCCTTAAATCGTCATCCTTATATCGTTTGCGGGGGTCGTCATCATAGTGTTCCTTCCAAGGCTTCCTATTCGTATTCATTGGGGTTTTTTTTTTTAAATTAGCGGATCCCAAGCCCAATGCACCATCCCCTTATTAAGGGGCCCCTTTCGCCTTCTCACGTTAGCTCACCTCTGAACAGCTGTTTAGAAGCTACACAGAAGATACGTGTCCTAGCGAACGTGTGAGTTGCTTGTAAGAAAAGTAAGAAAATCACAGTCGGGCATAACCGACTGTAAGAGGCCCTGTACCAGTAGAGCTCGCCTAACAAACACATTAAATGTTTCCCTAGCTTATGACCAAACAATGCAAAACAAAAAGGTAGGAAATTAATTAAAATAATAATGTTTTATGTATGAAAAAAAAAAAAGCGAGGACGGAAGTATCATAGGTCGTTCATTTATTATCCGATTTTAATGAAGGTTTGGGATTTTGGCTTAGAGAGACGTTATCTCTATACTGTGCCGAAGAAACTTTTACCCTAGAGGGACATTTTATGGGGAAAGGTGTGGTGGTGCAAAATTTTAAAGTAGACGAATGCAAAACGAACTGAGTCTCTATCTATTACCGTTTCCGAGATCCTTTTGTTCATACGGACGGACATGGCTATATCAACTCGTCTAACACTCCTGACCATAATGGGGGTAACTTTGGGGGTCACCGACCAGTATTTCTACTTGTTACATACATTTGCGTAAAACCAATAGGCGCTTGTACCTTCGGTACAGGGCCTAAAAAGATCTGAATACCACCTTTTAATAGCTCTACACCAGATAACGTTGTTTTAAAGGTCAAATGATATGCCTTAATTTTTATGTTTTAGTCAAACTAGCTACACTCTGAGGCCGCATCTTCCTTTGACTCACACAGTAATATAGATAAAATAGGTACATTACCAGTAGGTACCTAGGATTGATAATTTTAAAATACCAGAAAATACCTACAAAGTCTTAGTCCAAATTTTATCGAAATATATTTTTTATATTTGATTTTCGCCAATATATTTGCTCCACTTTGTATCGACCGTTTTGTACATATATCTACTCAATAATATATGTATTCTAATTTAGAGCAGCAAACCAATATATGTACTTGAATATGTTTCGGTATAAATTCCGATTTCTCGGAATGCGGGTAACAATGTGCAAATCAATTTAAACTTTTTTAACTTTATATTTCTTCGCCTGCAACTTCAACTTCAAATATGTGCAACTTTTCACATTGCAAATCTGCGAATGAAATTCAGAACATGTGCAGAGGCACTCTTCAACAACTTTTAAGAACAAAACATCCGAACAGGAGGGCTGAAAAAAACCAACTTTAAATATTTTACAAGTGTAGCAGAACGAAACAAACAACGAACACACAACAGAATTTGTCAAAGTCAATTTGTAAATGTCAGAAAAAGTTGCCACGCTCATGCGGAAAAACTTTTGTCGCCCTTCCGCGCGGCAAGCATCCTTGAGGTAAATGCGTGCCAGAACTTTTCAATTAGCATGTGCGAGGGCACCGAATGCACTCCCAGCACACGCCACGACGCGATGGCTACAACAAGTGGCTTCCACGGGAGCAGCTCTGCTCTGTTATTGAATTTCGATCTATGCCGGCTGCACAGGGTACGAGCAGTGCGTGTGTGAATAGCTACGAATTTTTATGTTGGTGTCGAGGCACGTCAACTATTTCATAATTTAATTATTTCAACAATTTTTCGTGCAACACAGCAAAATTTTTTGGCGAAGAGTTTGTCAAAAGTTTTGTGAGAATTCGAGTGGACAGCTTGCATGCTTAGCACAAAATGTGTTTTATGGGGCGTATGCGGAACCTGTTGATACATGGTCTGGGATTTTGCCCTTTTCGTCTATTTTTGGTGACAATATACTTAATAAGGTTTGTTTGTTAAGGCTGACATGTAACTAAATTTGGAAAAGAAAGAAGTTTGTGGCAACAATGCCAACATAATTGCTCAATTGAATGTTTTTTTTATTTTTGTGAAGTCGACATAGTTTGAAATACTTTTCTTTTCTTTATTTTTTTTTTTTTAATCAATCAACACAATTTTTCTTACATCCTAAGCCAACAAGTTGAAATTACCTTTGGTGCAAAGTGTGACGAAAGGTCAACTGCACTCATGTAAGTCAAAAGGTCACAAGGCAATCAAATTTGGTGTGAAATAGAAACTGATTTCAAATTCGATTTCTTCAGATTTACAAATTGGTTTTCTACTCACAACATTTTAGCACACACAAATATAAAATCCGAGTTTATTTATAAATAGAATTCCAAGCTAAATGATTAAATTGATTTTATTTATTTCACTAAAATCAATCAAATTGCTTTTATTAGCTCAGCAAATATTAAAAATGGAAAATGAATTTGAAATATATTCATTTTTATTGAAAGAGATTTGCCATTAAGCGAACACAGAATTTAGTTGTCAATTTATTTATGACTTTTTTATTATTTTAATTAAGAAATTTATAACCGTGCAGCAACTCAACAAAAAATATTTTGACAATCTTCCTAATCTGCGTGAAGTCCATTTGCAGCAAAGTCAAAATGTCAGCATCATGTTGAAGGTAAAATTGGTTAATAGATTCATGATCAGCTGAATGAGAGCATGGCATAAAATAATCGTCGAGCTCGAAATTGAAGGAAGGGTATTTCGTTCTGGTCAACTATTTTATACTCTGCACGCAATATATATGTGTGCAGAGTATAAGAAATCGAGTAAGTATTACTTCGCATCGTGTTCATCCTTAACTATATTCATTTGGAAGCTACTGTCATTGCGGGTATTTTTTAGCATATGTCATTTGGTTGAAGCGTAAAGAAAAATTTAATTCTATTCCTTTGAAAATGTCGAACTTTGTGCCAGATAAAGTGTTTTTGCGGGGAGTTCTTCTTCATTTCTGTAAAATGCTATCGAAAGTCATCGTTCATGCTCTAGCTGAGCGAAGTTGCCAGAAGTAGTTTGCAATTCGACTTAGAAGACAAAGAACGACCCGGACAGCCTTAAATGTTTGAAAAATGAAGAATTGGAGGTATTGCACGAAGAAGATGCATGCCAAACGCAAAAAGAACTGGCAAACGCTTTAGGAGTTGATCAAGCAACCATTTCCAGACGTTTAAAGGCATTCAACCAAAAGCTTGGATTGGAAATTGGGTCCCGTATGAATAGAAACCTAGAGACGTCGAATGCCGATTCTGCATGTCGGAAATGTTGCTTGAACGCCACATAATTAAATCATTTTTGCATCGGATTATCACTGGTGATGAAAAATGGATTCATAACGACTAACCATCAACATCCACGGCAAAGCTGAATATCCAAGGTGCTGCGTATTTGGTAGGATCACAAGGGCTGTTGTGTTATGAGCTCTTGAAATCGGGTCTGAGGATCAAAGGGTACCTCTTGATTCGTTTAAAGAAAGCGATTGCGTAAAAATGACCAGAATATGCGACCAGACACGAATCCATAATTTTCCCTAATGACAACGCTCGGCCAAAAAAACTGTTTGGAAAATAGTGGGTGGGAAGTTCTACCTTACCTGTTTTATAGCCCAGACAAAGCCCCTTCTGATTTCTACTTGTTTAGATCAATGCAAAACGCTTTCAACGGAATTCGCTTCACTTTAGAACAGGGTATAAACAATTGGCTCGATTCGTTCTTGGCCGCCAAGCCGGAGAATTTTTTTTGGGATGGAAAGATGGGCAAACGTTGTAGCTAATGATGGACAAAATTTTGAACATTGAATGTATAACCACTATAAAGCCTTAATTTTCGAGAAAAAAAACCGCACGAATTAATGCATAGTCCCAATAAAAAAACTTTTCAGAATAATCTCACCTATGCTGGATAAATTTCACATAATATGTATCAACACACCAGTTTGTGTTTAGAAGATGACACGGAAGTATTGAGCAGAGCCATCGAATTATAAAAACTATAGGAAGTGCATTTCAATGTTTAGACGTTAAACAGGAATTTGATAGTGTTTAAACTTATTTAAACATATTGTTTCTGCTGCTTGTGCGTGTCACGCGAACCGTCCGCTGCTTGTGCGGATATGGGTACTTCTTTTGACGTTTATCTGTTATCACCGAGGTCGTTAAAATTACGATCATCCATAAGCTATGTTTTGGCGCCGACCGCAACACAACCCATACACACTTCGAGTATACAATTAATATCCTAAATATACCCATCTTATATATTGTATAAATATTTAATTTAAAATAGTATTTAAGTGAATACAAACTGTAAATAAAAACAGCTTTAATACGGATTAGAAGCAGTGCGGAATGACTTTAAGAGATCTATAGAATTCCGTGCAAAAAACGATGAGGTTCGCTGATTGTCTATTAAAGCGTTTATACAGAGAAAGTCTGACATTCTGGAGTTCTATATAAAATTAAGAAATGGCTTACTGCGACATATTTCTAAATTATTAAATATTACCTCCGAAATCGAACATTCTTTATTCAAGAACAGAATAGCTCGACCAATTTGTACAACATTAATGCTGTAGTACCACAGGGAAGCATCTTTTCAAGGTCGACTTACCTTTCAGTAATAAGTTTGAGATATCACCTAATGCTGATGATTCCGCCATCCTTGATACGAACAAGAATCGCGCCGATGCATCATGGCTTCAAAATTGGAGAACTGGGAGCTTTCTTGGATCAGAGATAGGCTCACATCAAATCAAAGCAAATGCAGCTAAAAGCAAAAAACAGAAACATGCATTGACTCTTAGGACCGCTTTCTCAACTTAGCTTGGAAAACAAAATTCGGCTTTACAAGGTAGTTACAATACCTGTATGGACATGTGCCATACAATTATGGGGAATCCCAAGCAATTCAAATTCTGCATACATATCAGTTTAACTTTTTTTGTCTACCTGGAAATAGGAGTAATAAGCAACAACAATGTCATCCTGGAGATCTGGCAAAGAATCATACTTGCTAATAGATGGATCAGCGAGCAAAATATAAGTAAAGCCTTCTCTCAAATGAGGAAAACATAAATCAATAAGACGCTGGTACAAGGGGTACTATTTATATTTTGGGAAACAGCCACACACAAAACATGGAAATTTAAACGGAAGGTTTTCGTTGGATTATTTTTCACAACTTTTGACGTGAATTATCTCAAGAAGAATGTGTCGATGAACTCAGTTCATTGTATGGCGATTAAGCACCTGCATATTGCTGGTATAGTGAGTTCAATCTTGCTCGTAGTTTGCTCAGCGAAGAATTTCGTGAAGGTCGTCCGAAACCGGTTATTGTGCCACAAAACATCGATGCCGTGCGTGAACTGACTATGCGAGATCGTCATATGACATTGAGGCATTCGTAAACGGCTCATACAATAGAGTCTGTGAGCACTCAAAATATCGAATTGACGGGCCATCCGCCGTGCAGCCCTGATTTATCACCCAATGATATTTTTTTTTTTTTATTTATTTCCCATCGTTTTTTTTTTTTTTTTGTGTACTTCCTTAATACTTTATTTTTAAAAACTTAAAGTATTACTCCTAGTTGGAGCATCGTTTTATACGTCTGTCTAAATGACATCTAGTTCATTTTAAAATAATGTTTAAAGGATACAAAAATTTTCTAAACAATTTCTTCAAAATATATTAGTATTAATACTAAAATAGGTGATGCAGCAATCCATGCATCCACTTCAAACAACTAATACTTACTGCCCTATTCTTCGCGAGATATCACTTCGTTCACTGTAAGTAGTGAAGCATAAAACGCCTTGCACAACATTAAATTTTACAAAATAATGACTAGATTAATACTTTGGTAAGTCCACTGGTCGGATCCGTCTAGTTGTCAGTTCCAGGGAAGGTACGTTGTTTAACTCGGTGCTGGAATGAGCCATAATTGTGATGTGAAGCATTCTGCAGACTGCTCCTATTTCCTCTTTTATTGTGCCTATCTTGAGATCTCTGTGTGTATCTGCTTTAAGAATAAATCAATCAGCTCCTGTAATTCATCGAAGTATTATTGACTGTTGTCGTTGAATAATGTCAATGTTTGATGCGCGCCTGATCTGGAGACCATAAGTTCAAATGGGTTTAATAATGCTATTATATAATAATAGTTTGTTGAACATCGAAAGCTAAGACTTGCTGTTCATAAGTCTGTACAATTGTCGACATTTCTCTTTTATTTGGTTTCGTTTTATTTCAGTATGTTATATCCAAGTAAGTTTACTGTCTAAATGTATTCCTAAATATTTCAAATGTCAACATTGATAATTTTCAAGGGAAGTGGGTAAGAAAACATGTTCAGCTGTATATATTACTTGGGTGGTCATGCTTGCATTAATTTTTATAGCCCATTTTTTAAACCAAGCAGTTGTAGCATCCTTGAAGATTTCTAGAAGCTAAAGATAAATCATTAAGAGCAGAGTGCAGGACTGTGTTAGTAACTGCAGAAGTAGTAATTATGGAAGAGCCCTCTTCCGGTTGTGTTATATCTTAAGTTGAAATGAACATATAACATGGATCCTAATACACTCCCTTGGGGTATTCCTTAATTTTCCTGTCTGATTAAAGAGAAAGCTTCTTTGGCTTTTTAAATAAAAGTGTCTATCTGATAAGTAAATTTTTAGCAGAAGGTTAAAGTCTTGCAGAAGAAGAGATTTTAGTTTGAATAACAATCCATTATGGCATACCTTGTCAAATGCCTACTCGACATCGAGGACGACGTCTGCTATGAAATATTCTTTCAAACGTCTTTGATAAAAGCGGCAAAAGGCTAATCGGTCGATAGGATGATGCACTGGAAGTATCTTTGCCAGGCTTTCTGATACCTTCCATGTCTTTGTTAAATATTTGAGTCTTATTACAGAATTCAACAAATTTCGAAGATATTGTATAGCACTCTTTGAAAGTTCTTTCAGCAATTTTCCAGTTATCATATCATAATCGGAAACTTATTCTATTTGGCTTTGTCAATTACGATTTTAATTTCGTTAGCAGATACATATTGGATTAGAATATTACCCATTGAACTGCTTGAAGTTTCTGGGATAAGTTGACAGTTTTATTATTATTTATGTGTTTAGATAAATGTCGGCTAGAAGTGTTGACTTTTCGAACTCTATTTTAGCCCAACTACCATCTCCTTTTTTTAAATGGCGGATTTTGCATGGTGGTTTGTCTTTATTTTCTAGTTACCTTCCAAAGGGAGAAATTCTTTAGGGTGCTTAGTGGCTTGATTAATTTTTGTTTTGTCTTCAAAAATCTTGTAGTTTGCCAGATTTTTCACAGTTTTTATTTTTTCTCAATTTGATGGCGAATTGAGGGGTGAATTGCACAGCTTCTTTTCGAGATAAATCCGGAGTGGAACTCAGCGCCGCTTTAACTATACGTCATTAAAATATCTCACGGAACTTTGTATATCATTTGTGGATTTTAATATATGTCCGATCGTAAATCTAAATTTAGAAACTCTTTATATGCTCGCCAATCAGTTTTGAATTGTAAAGAGTTTGCGTGGGATAGTTTGTGGAAAGTGTAGTCAGGTAATCGAGCTGAATTGGAGAGACAACTCAAAATGGTATTTAATAAGGAAATGATTTATATTTAATTTTTTTAAAACACAAAAGTCAACTAGATCTGTCACTTTAAAGGTTTTAATGGATTGGAGAAGTATTTCACCTTATGCCATATATTTTGCGTTAAAATTGCATGCAACTATGAATCTTGGTCCGAAGGACTTAAAGCAATTGTTGTATTGAGCCAATGTTACTTTTGTTGGATTGATTGGTACGGAATTTTGTGTGTTGGAGATTTGGAGAGTGGATATTGGATTTTTTTTTATTATTATTATATGCAGATTTGGTAACTGAATTGCTTTAACGAATCGAATGATGATGAAAAATGTTTCGAGAAAAATATGCTTCGTAAAAATTTCGGATCTATTTGAGTTGACGCCCAGTTTTGGTCCCATATGATCCACGATAATAAGGTTCTAGCGGCACACATGGTTTACATTAAATTTTAGATAATTCGTCAGATTCGAATAAAGATGAATAGAGTTTTTGCCACATATTGGGTATGTAAAGCTTCTTTCAACAAACCCAATGTACTACAAATATATTATGTGATGGCTATGCATATATATTTCTAAGTATGCAAGTATGTATGTGTGTATGTATGTATGTATGTATGTATGTATGTATATATGTATAGCTACATATTTTCAAATACATTTTACCTAAAGAAAAAATTAAATAAAGTATAAAGTGAATTGAAGCATTTCTTTTGAAAAGATCAAAGCAAGCTTGCAGCAAAGCTTCCGGAGGCTTAATTTGGCACAGTTGCAAGTGTAATTAAATTTAATCAAAGCCCCTTTTCGCATTCGACACGCAGTAGTTTGCAATGTTGCAAGGCATTTGCATTTTAGGCAAAAGCCACCTGAGTATTTTTCTATTTTCCTCTGTTGAGGTTTTATTTACAAACGAAACTACGCCAGTTTCGAATGTTAACAATTTTTTGTTCCTTTATAATTTCGCTATAAAGTGAACAATTATTCGAGCGGCGAGTATTGTACATTTCGAAGTGAGTCAGTAAGTGTGTGGGCGGTCATAGGATCAAAAAGCGCTCAAAGCACTCAGCAAGGATGTGCTTAAATAATATAAAAGCTTTTAAACATGCGCTTCAAAGGCGGTGCAGCAAAGGATTATCCATGTACGGATGTAAACGGCTTGAACTGCTATAAACAAAACAAAGTTTGCATTTTTACCCTATTTGCAAATTGTGGCACAGTTCATGTACAGCATCCGCAGGGACCGCAGATAAGCGTAAAATCCAGAAATAAATTTAAGTGAATATTTACAAAATGCGGTTCACGTGGTGCCACTAAATAATCGATAGTGTATGTAGATAGTATCTGCGAAATACGAAAGTCGAACGCGTTTCAAACTATATTTATAGGTGCCCGCTTTTTGCAACAATATTTCGCGTAGCTGCGTAGCGCTTTGTGAATTCGCTTGTTTATGATGCGACACGGACTCGTGGTTCATTCACCCATCAATTAAAAGTATAAAGGCATCGCATGCCCATGCCGCGCCAAGCCGACAGCGCTTTTGCATTGTCCTGATTGTCCTTTTCATGGCTGCTGCTGCTGCCGCTGCCTGTGGCCACTCACATTACTGAGTTTGTTTGTTTTAACGCGGAGCATAATTATGTTTCAATTTATGTTGCACTCACCATTCCCCGATGTAATTAAATGAACTTATTAAAAGTTTATTGAGTTCATATGGCGTCATCTGGGCAATGAAGCGAAAGCTGGCGTGCCGCAGGTTTGTTTGTTTGCGTATTAAGTGGTTTTTATTGATGCAAGTTTTACATATGGACATATGGAAATGCTTAAATTTTCTTTAAAGCTAGTTTAATTGTGATTATCGAGCACAGCTCATACTGCAGAGATGAGAATTTAATTCGATTAAATAAATAAATTAAAAATTTGCATTATTTATTGATGTATAGTTGCTTCAATGACATTGGAATAGAATTCATGTATAATAAATGACTGTATGATTGAATGGTGAGGTGTTGTCATTGATGAGAACAAGAAGCACAAAATTGAGCCTTAATATTGCACAAAGCTTATATCAGATTTGGTCCCTTTTTTGTGCAAAGGAATTATGAAAGACTGTTTCCAAATCAAAGGGACAGCAAAGGATAACGAGTCTGCGCATAATTTAAGTATACCAGATGGGATATTATATGGAACAGATATAGGATGCATATAGGAATTAGGATTTGCAAAAAAGTTTGAGGAAAGATTTGATGGGGAGTAAGTTGATTGAAATAAATCTGCAAACAAGTCCGATATCTCATTTTTGTCCGTTGCTGTTTTATTATGAAAAAAGATACTCGACGAATATGAGCCAGATTTTCGTTTAGTATTAACAAATTTTTAAAAAGATTATGGATCCTCACGGAAGTTGTTTTTCATTCTAAGCAAGTAACATTTATAAGACCTCCTATTTGCTAATTGAAAATTAGAACGTGCACAAAAATATTTCGAGTAATCTTGCGCCTACTTTCAATTCGTTTAAAGTATCGTGATTTATATGTTCTTAATGGCAGAGGTGACGAGAGAACCACGGAGGCTTGGCGGAGCGTTTTTGTGAAAATTTTGGAACACAATCATCAAAGTATTTTATCAGAATATTATAAAAAATATCACAAGCTATGTCAATGCTTTCGCAGGTATATACATCAGACCAATCTGTTCTACAGACAAGATAATTCAACTTATCAAAGTCAGTTTTTGTACGGTCCTCAAAAGTGGAGACTGATAATGCTATTTCAAGTGTTGGATGGTATTTATCTTCAGGTGCACATATAGGTGTAATTCTAGAAATACAAGCGTCAACAGTACTGTCAATAAAAATTAGGTCTAAAAATTTATTAAAACAGTTTTTGATGTGGTTGACTTGGTGTACAGAAATGTTTGCTAAGGTATCAAAAAAATCCAACTGAATAGAAGGAATTATTGATTCAGAATCTAAACAACACATCCAAGAAACATTGGGTAAGTTAAAATCGCCAGTAATAAGCAGGAAATCATTTGCGCGTAATGAATTTGAAATCAATTCAACAGCAGCTTGAAAAGTTAGGACACCACATATGAATTCAATATTAGACGGGAAATTACCCTGAAATTCTTCAGCTCTAAAATTAGATTTAACAGATATAAGCACCCCCCACCACCCTTACGAATGCAACGATCTTTTCGATATGTTGTAAAGATATCACACAAAATTTCAGCGTTTAAAATGTTGGGTTCTAACCAAGTCTCAGTAAAAATCAGAATATCAGCATCCAAATCAGTGCTTTTAAGAAATAAATCGACTAATTTCCTCTTCAGGCCTCTTACATTTTGATAATTTACAATAAGAGGACAATTTAGTTTAAATTCTTAGAACCTAAAGTTTGTGCAGGTGGACGTGACAAGTCGACAATACGACGTGAAGATGTTCCTCTATTTTTCGGTAAGTATTCCTTTACCAAAGTTTAATCTGGCCAGAACTTAGCATTGCAAATTAATTCGAAATATTCCAAAGGTACACTTATTTTGAATGAAGCAATATCTCTGGAATAATTAAAATTAAATTTTTGTACTGCGATGTTCTTCGATGTCAACTCGGAGTTTGAAGTGATATACTCAAGAATGTCGTCAGCAGTGGTCGCTTCGGTAAACCTGGATACAAACACATGTTTACGGGGTGCCACAATTGACAATGATTTTTTTGTTACGGCAGCAGATGTTGTCGACAGAACATTTATATTTGGTGGCGGCATAGATGTTGTAGGTTCGACACTACTTACATTCAGTGTAAGGCTAGGTTGTTGCGAGCCTGAAGGTGCCGCAGAATAAACCGTTCCAGGCGGTTCAGTCCATTCAGTAGCACTGTCGAGTAGTACAACATTTGACTCACCCGTCGATGGCTCTTGCAGCATTGGTGAGTTTCCCAACATTATTAATGGGGAGGTCAGTGAAGGATCAGTTGTTTGAATAGGTTTTAGAAGTTCCAGCTGGCGGTTAACCGTGGTCTTCTTCCGCTTTGGCGATTGTTGAAAATCATTTTTATCAAAAAGAGCAATATGTTTATCGAGCTCAGCGGAGAGTTGCTTAACTCTCTTGTTAATGGACATCACGCTGCTGCGCACCATGTTAAACACTTGAAATAGCAGTAAACGATAAATTGCACGTTTAAGCAGATTTAAGATAGATTTTTAAACCGAATTTGCAACAGTGAAACCAAAAAAAAAAACGATATTAGTGCGGAGCTTAAATTATTCACAACTTGCGCGTAGTCGAACAGCTGATATACAAATATGTACATACATTTGCACAAACTTAATATACCCAGAGCTCTTATATTTGCTGCCGAAAAAAAACCAACCATCCAACCAAGCATTCCATTGTTGGTTGATAATCAAGACGTTTTTGTACGATGCTGAATCCAATGGTCAAGTTAGAATGCTGCAGCTGTTAACCTGAACCTCTAGATTTCTCGTCGTACGCAATTTGATGCCATTTTGCGACTTCAATTTTGTGAATTATGTGAAAAAACTTGAGCATACAATAATATTAAATCCAATTGGTCAATAATTAAAACCACTAAACCAGTATTGGGTAATGAAGTAGTTGGAAGCGGATCTAAATTTTGGCGGAAAAATCATCTTAAGTCTAAGGACTTCATGCACAAATAAAATAGCCAGATTTGGGGAGAATTTAGGTACATAGGGCATAAATCATCGGAATTAAACCATATATGATACGTATACGAACGTCATCGAGCCATATTAACATATTTTTCTTTACATGACATTAACCTGGGCATCATGTGATTAAAACAAAACGGTGCAACGAGTCACACATCAGACATTGAAGGAGTAATTGGCAGAAAAGTACACAGAACACGTTGTTTCGAGCATTGGCGATGTTCAATTGACAACTTAGTAGTGCAAATAAAAAATTAATTATTTATTATAACAAAAGCATTACAAATTACTTACAGGAGAACACCAACATTCAAATCATTAATGGATTTCAGCTCGACTTATGATAGTTTGTACATTTCGGTTCGAGTACTATAAACGTGTCGCAGTGCTTCTAGCTGCTTAGAGGCGGCTTAAGAGTAAACATAGAAAAACTCTTAAAAGCAGTCATTTAATTTAAAATTATATCTAGCCTGAGCAACGAAACATGTTGCCAGCTGAAATCTGACGTCTCCATCGTAAAGTCTGACATTTAACTTAACTTACTGTGAACTCTTTCGTCTCGGCCAAAAAATGAAATTAAACCGTGAGCATTTTCGTGCGATGATTTATTACGATTTTCAACATAAATCAACTTTTAGTAGAACGAGCTCAATCGTGGCCGCAGTTCTGTCACTCAATCGTGACGGGTGACAATACGTGGATATATGCGTAAGAGCTCGAAACAAAACAGCTGTCGACCGTCTGGATCTTTAAAGACGAGCAAAATCCAATAATAGTTACTCGGTCGCTCAGCACATCGAAGCAAATGATTGCATAATTCACCATTTTTTTGTCTGAAGTGTTCGATGAACTGAGGAAAACCAACCAATCATACTTCATCACGATAATGCGAGCTCTCACACTTTGGCCCTAACAAATGAGTTTTTGGACGCTCAAAACATCGAATTGATGGGTCATCCGGCTTACAGCCCTGACTTGGCACCAAATGACTTCTTCCTGTTCTTCCAAGTTATAAAGAATATGGGAGAATCTACTAAAGAAAAAGGATTAAGAATATGGTTACACACTACTGTTGGATGCTAGTAAGAGATATACCAGATACTGAAACTTCACAGAAGACAAAAGTGCACCTCTCCTGAGATTATTTAAAATCAAGAGATTAGAGTATTCAAGACACAAAATCAATTATTTGTTTTTTTTTTGTCCGCCATATTGGATCCGAAAATTTGTATTTTTAAAAACTAACATCAGATTCGTATTAAGCAATGCCAAAAACACTCGAGTACCAAGTTTCATGGAAATTCGAACCATTTTTTTTTATAATCCACCATTTCAGATCCGCCCTTTTTGCATCCGCCATTTTTAATTTGTTTTGTATATCCATTTTTTATGTTATTAAAATCACTGAATCCAAATCAACTTTCAGATGGAGCGAAAATTCAGTTCTCGAATTCTTCTTTAACGGGTTTTAGTAAAATAAAAATTCTTCACGAAATTTGAACACTTCCGTTGCAACCGATATGTTGATATCTCTCTATCTCGTTCGTTTTCCTTCTTTGTTTTGGGAACTTAGAGGGATTTGCTTGCCTAACAAAATAGTTCTGTTTTATCGATCTATTCCAAGAGCAACTCTCGTTCCTCCTTTTTATTCTGCCAAGTTTATTTGTAATCTGCTTTTTCTGTTCCTCAGCAAGTAATTAAGAAATACTTGAACATTCTCTGGAAACAATAAATCGAAATGACCACACTTACTGCTGTTGGTAATAACTTTTCATTCAATTAATAAAATGCTAAGAGTCGCTATTTCATTTCGGCTGTAAAGCCCATTAATAACTGATCTATTAATTAAACACTTGTACTACTAAGTACTTGCATTCGCAGACCTTTCTTTGAGAAAAACTTCAGCATACAAAATGAAACTGAAATGCAGCTCCTCTAAGCTGTATATACAAACCCATCAACTAACCGACAAAGCTATCGTCTCAAGCTCTCAATAGACTTTGACAGTGACAACAGAAGCCGCAACTAACTCCATTGCCGGCAGCACTGGTGGCACCAAAGCGCGGCCCACGCGAAAAATCGTTAGTTGCGTAGAGTATGTATAGTCGTTAAAGTTTAGTCCTGTCAAAGGCTGTGTGCCGCAGTTTAGTTCGATTTATTAGCTGCAAAGCAATTCCAACAATGAACAAACTCTTAAATATGAAGCCGTGGACTTATAAACTCGAAGCAAACGAAAGTCAAACGAACTGCATTGCTATTTTTTCTTCATGAATAGCAGTTTTGACATTTAAAGGAATTCATATTTAAAAGCCAACACAAATAATAGAAACGTTAAAAGTGTAACTGAATCAATATGAGTATTCACAGAAGGAGCACAACAAAAGCCTTATTAAACAGAAGCCCCAGACACCATGGAGCATGAGATAATAGATTGTGTCACAGTGGTAATTGCTGCTTACTGCTTCTTCGTCTATGAGCTCGTAATAATTATATACCCTACACGCAAAATATGAATAAATGTTAAGCAGTTTGTTGGAAAATATTTAATATGAACACCAAAACTTTACTGGAAGCAGTTTTTACAGTCAGAGGGCAAATGCATCATAGCAAAATAAAATAATTTTGAATACGGCGAATGCCAATCATTTCAGCATACTCCCCTCCATCCTGCACTTTACAGCTGCAATATCAGTGCAATTAAAAAATAGTTACAGGATATCTCAAAGTCGTGTACACTTGACCACAACAATTTTTTCCTGTTTCTTTGGTGGTATTTAGTACAAATTAAAATGCTGACAACTTGACTCATTGTACACAAATGTGCTCGACATATATACTTAATTACATGAAATCTATTAGATGCGGGCGGCCAACGAAGAAGCGACACAGACATTTATTAATTCGGTTTGCGGTCAACCACATGTTTCACACAACACGTTCTCAAAGGAAGAAAAACTAAATGGGCAAAACCACAGGACACTCGAACTCGCTCCATGAACATAACTTACGCTGCTTTACGCGTTCGCAACAAATTTATTCATTAATCAGGCCTATTAAAAGACCAACGCCTTCCTTTCGTGAACTACTTTATTTATGGGACAAGTTTTCTGAGAGATTCGTCGGAATGGAATTCGTCAGCAGCATGAAATTATGTATTTTTCGACTGAAAGCACATGAAAGGTGTAGCCCTAAATCTTCTTTTGGACAACTATAACGAAAATATACGAGTATGTATGTGTATGTGGGTTTATACATACTCATACACAGCGTCATATTGTGTATATTTAACCTCATATCTTAAAATCTATCGCACCTTGCCGGCACTTCACGCACCTTCAAGTTTCCTGTTTGTGAAGTGAGTCAAGTGTTTGTTAGTGTGGCTGAACAGCAATGAAAATTATTGTCCTTTATGTCATCGCTACTTTCATCTGGCGTTCCTTCAAACAGCTTGACAGGCAATGGCTTTTGACAACTTTCTTTTGAAGAATTCGCCTTTTATCTTTTTGTTAAATCTTGTTTAGCTATCTAAGATGCGACAAATTGTTTATTTTAAAGTGAGAAATCTTATTATCTAAATTTTCATAGTCGTCTTAAGTACTTTTGAGTTTCGAATCCTAATTTGAATAGAACAAACAAATCATTGTTAAAAATATGAGCTGTCGTACACAGACAAAATTATTATGAATAATTTTTAGAGAGGTTGTTATTGAAGTAGACTTCAAATAGTAAATATGAAATATGAGGGCAGTGTGATAAGTTCGTGAAAGTCCAAGAAAATATGGGAACATTTTGTATAATAAAACTTTATAGAAATTTTGATATTGTAGCTGATATGAAGACATCCATTCTAGATACCATGTGAAATCGAAAAAAACCTAAATGGTGGAAGTTGAGAGAACGATTGATAGCAACTATCTCAGCATATCGAAATCAAGACATAGACTTTTAGAAATATTTTTCTATAAAGGAATATCTGGTAAATTGAATGAAAATTTGAAAAACAGCAGATGAGCGACTCTTTATTGATTCATTTAAAATAACTATTAAGGCAGGGTAACTGAATAATACCAACGTTTATCACACAAATCAATCACACCTGGGTCAGGTAATGTCATCAACAACTCACCAGTAGATCCATTGAAGATCCTAATTCATCATCTTCAAATAAAGCAAGCTCTGGTAAAATAGTTTGTCAAAGCTCTTCATAAGACAGGCAAATGTTTCAAGTATTTGCACAAGGTTTTCTCTAAACCTTCTGATGCTAAAATGAAAGAGCAATCTTTAAAGGTTACTCAAAACTTCCTAGGAATCAAATAATTCCTCAATAAAATGAACTAGTTGACAAGATGATCAAGGACTACAAGAAACTAAAATGCTTGATGATCTTCATAAATTAAGAGTTTGTCGACAGGATTCTAAGATAATGGGTTTATATAGCCCTCGTAGATTCAGCTATCAAACACATAGTAAACAAAGTCGGACCCACAGATCAAAATTAAATTTCTATTTGTATGGATGTATAGCTCAAATTATGTGTTTCTGATGTGTTTTTTGAGGTTATGAAAGAATTTTAATGTGATGAGGTTAAATAAGTCTCGGATCCAGATTAGCCGACCCTAAAAACACCCTAGTAACGAGCTTTAAGTGAATCCGATGAAGTTATGAAAAAATTGTACACCATTTTGAATTTCTGTAAACTAACATCAACGATCCCTAAAAATCCCGAGTAACCAGTTTTAAGCGAGTCCGATGATTTTTAAAAAAAGTATACACAATATTGTGTTTTCCAAATATAATAAATATAGTCTAACTCCCATTTATTTTTTTAGGCCCTGTACCGAAGGTACAAGAGCCTATTGGTTTTGTGCAAATGTATGTAACAGATAGAAATAATGGTCGGAGACCCCCCAAAGTTACCCCCATTATGGTCGGAAACGGTAATAGATAGAGACTTCGTGTTTTTTGCATTCGACTAGGACTGCTCCGGAATTTTACAAGTTTATTTTAAAATTTTGCCCCTCCCCCCCTTTCCCTATTGAGTATACCAGTATAAAGTTGTCGTCCCTCTAAGCAGAAATCCAAAAAGTTCATCAAAATCGGATAATAAATGACGATTTTATAAGCAATTTAATTTGAACGACCCCCCTTTTCTTTTCATTCATATTCACGCAGTGAGAAGTGGTCATGTGTTTGGTCATAAGCTCGGGAAACATTTAATGTGTTTGTTAGGAGACCTGAACTGGTACAGGACCTCTTACAGTCGGTTACGCCCGACTGAAATTTCCTTACTTGTTTTTTTTTGTTTTAGTGGCGTATATTAAAACAGGACAAAAACTTAATTTCTTACTTAAATGGCCGTCAACCGATTATGGCCGCGTGTAGGAAGGCGCGCCGGCCTCCATAGTCTTGTGCGTGCTGGCGCCAGTCGTTTTAAATGCCAAGTACGGAGAGATCTCTCCATACCTAGTCATTCCATCGAGTGCCCGGTCGTCCTCTATTTCGGCGTCCACCAATCAAACCATGCGTGCTGGAGTTCTTTCATCCATTCGCATAAGCTGCCCAGCTCAGTGTAGCCGCTGGAATTTTATGCGCTGGACTATGTCAACCTCATCGAATAGCTCGTACAGCTCGCGGTTCACACTGGACCTAAACTCGTCGCTGACTCTAATAGGACCAAAAATCATGCGAGGAATCTTCCTCTCTAAGACTTCCAACGCTTTCATCCGACCCAATCACGGTCCATGCCTCTGCGCCATACAATAGGACCGGGAGTATCAGCGTCTTATAGATCTTGATTTTCGTCTTTCGAAACCGGGCTTTACTTCTTATTTGCTTGCTCAGCCCAAAATAGTATTTATTTGCAAACGTGATTCTTCGCCTGATCTCCAGGCTGACGTTGTTGTTGCTGGTTATCTCGGATCCAAGATAGACGAAGTTTTCTATTCTCCATCGTCACTGACCGTCCAAGACGCATTGACGTAGTGTGAGAAGAGACCAAGTACTTCGTCCTGTCCTCATTCACCACTAGACTTATGAGCCGAGACGGTTTTTCAATCTTTTAGAACGGCTTGCTGTATCGATGTCATCGGCGTAAGCGAGCAACATCACTTCCTTTTGGAAGATCGAGTCGGACAAAAATCGCACGACTAGCATCGCCCTGCCTGAAACCTCTCTTGGTATCAAAGGGGTCGGAGAGGATTTTCCCTACCCTGACAACGCTTTGTACGTTAGATAGCGGCGCCATGCAAAGACGGACAATATTTGCCTGGATACCTAGTGCAGACATGGCGTCGAAAGACTTCGATCGTATATGCGTGTTGAAAGCGGCTTTGTAATCGACAAATAGGTGGTGAGTGTCTGTTTTGAACTCACTGATCTTTTCCAAGATTTGGCGTAATGTGAATATTCGGTCACTGGTCGACCTTTTTGGTCTGAAGCCACACTGATATCATAGTTGGTAGTGGGGTCTCCTTTCTTAAAGATAGGACAGAGAACACTGAGGTTCCAGTCATTTGGTATGCGTTCATCGGACCATATTTTGCATAAAAGTTGGTGCATACTCCTAACCAACTCTTCGCCGCCGGTCTTAAATAACTCAGCTGACAGCCCATCAGAGCCTGCCGCTTTGTTATTTTTCAGCTTTTAACTGATTGACCTCGTTATAGTTCGATGGCTCTGTAATAGTGCCATCATTATTCCGGTGTAATTTCTCTAAAAGCGGAATTGTGTGCTTCTTCTTCTTGTGCATCCGTTACCAGATTTATATTTTCATCCTTACAAAAAGTTTCTCCGGGTTTAAAACCTTTATTCAGACACTTGACCTTTTGCTAATATTTTCAATCTTCATTTCTGTCACATAACATCTCAACATCCTGAAACTCCCGCCTTTCTTGATCCTTTTTCTAGCGTCTGAAAAGCAATTTCTCCTCTCTCCGTTTCTATCGATATCGCTCTCTAACAGATCGCGTTGCTCTCGACTGCAGAATTCGCTGATAGGTAGCGGTCTTCTCTGCAGTAGCATTGCGACACTCCTCGTCGTACCAAAAATTCTTCACAGGTTTTGCATAACCAATGACCTCCTTGGCAACCCTATCCATTGAGCGGGTGATATGTTTCCACGCCTCACATATATCTCGAGAAGACGGAGAGGTTTCCCGGAACAGTTGGGAGAGTGTGTTGGATAAGGCTTCGGCGGTCTGCTCTGATTGCAGCTTGCCGACGTCTAGCTTTCGTTGCATGTTGGAACGTGCGGCGTGCACTACGCTGAGCCTAGTGCGTACCTTGGCTGCGACAAGATAGTGGTCCTAGTCAACGTTGGGACCACGTAACGTTCCCACGTCCAAATCGCTCGATGCGTGCCTTCCGCCAATCAGAAAATAATCAATTTGGTTGCGTGTTATTTGATCTGGATACAGCTATGTAGCCTTGTTGATGTTAAAATCTGGTACTACTAACTACCATGTTCCTGCGGCGAAATGGTTTATCCTCTCTCCATTATTGGAGGCTAAATTTTCATCGTCTTTTCCGTCGATGCGTGCTGCTACTATTAAGAAGTGTATCGTGACTAGACTCTCGTCAATAGGCGTGAACTTGGAGACGTTAATTTCATGGCAGCTATAGTAGATGTCATCTGATGCTTTTTTAGAGCTACCTTGTCCTATCCATCGGATGTCTTGGATTGCAGTGATGTCACCCTTGCATCTTTCGAGAACATCAATCAGCTGGATAGTTGCACAATCCCAATTGACGGTGCGTACATTCCAGGTACATATCCATAAATCGTGGTCATATATCGTTTGCGTGGGTTGCCATCAGAGGCTTCTTTTTGAATTTTTAAAGTATTTTTTTTTTAATGTGGCGGAGTTTGTCGCATAGTTTGTTATTTTTGCAAAGGTTTACCTTACGATTATGCTTATAAAATATTCTATTTAGATCCAGATCGGTCTATTACAAGAGTTAGCCCCAAACAAATTGGTTTCACCTGTCTGAATTTTTATATGTAAACATTTTTTAAGTCTATAATTTGTATATAGTCGTTAGAAACAGGGTATATCATGTGGTTTGAACAAAATCATATTGAACTGGTCTTTTATCCAGCATTAAAGAAATTTAAAAGGATTTAACTATTATTTATCTATAGTTCTTTATTATTAAAATTTTCTATAGAACCCAATAACTGTAGCATTAATAGGTGTATATAAATCCTTAAATCAGGTGTGGAAATATATATGGTGCAGTAATTTGACCACTTTTGATCTATTTCGATTTAAAGTTGTTTCGGTACCATTCATGCGTTCTTTCTTTACTTTGTAAGCAGCAAGCTACAATATTAAAGCAGAGGGAGAGAGCACGTCCAAATGGTACCTAAACAATTTTAAGAAGCATTTAGCGGCATTTAAGAGCTATCTTAACTACCAACAGAGGATGGGTGATAGCACTTGACAACCATTCGAAGATTAGTTTGGGCGTAGTCTTGACTGTCATTTTTATTATTTGCAATTTTCGCCAATCCTTTTTGCATTCGGTTTTAAACGACTTAGCAACTTTTTATACTCATCCATTAACTTATTGAACATGGCACTCATTTTCAAAAGGGTTGGCCCGATCGAAGTTTAATTTGCAAACATGGCTCAAATTGCCGTTTGTGATTTATGGAGTGCAATTATTATTCACAAATCTTGGCCCACTGAAACACGCCCTTCGGAATAAATTAGAATTGCTAAAAACCCTTTTTTCAAGCTTTAAGTGAAAATCCTTGAGAAAATGAAATCCTATAACCTAGTTGAGAAGCAATTATTTCAACTTTTTATTTTTAGATATGCACACCCACAAAAAGTGTTCCACATTACACTCGCAGTTAAAACAAAAAAAAAAAAAAACTGAAGAACGTTTAAGCCAACTGTTGGCTGAGTGTGAATGTTCTAGAACAAAATGTAACAATGCAAACGGGAAGATAGCAGATACGGACGGATAGCGGACGGATAGGATGAGCGAATGAGATACTCGTACGTTGCATGTTGCCAATGTGCAACAAATGTGTGAGCAATTAGAATGCATGCAACATAGCACAACAACAAATGCAGTTATAAGCGTTCAAGATAGCCGATTAGACAAGAAGCGAGCGAAGGAAGGGAGAAAGAGGTGTTGTGGCAAAAAGGCAACTCGTGGCTGTGAACATATGTAGCAGCAGCTCCATGGCGAAATATAACCTTGATTTGGGTAAATGGCTTAAAGCAGGCAAGGCGCAACGGATGCGATTGTGTAAGAGATACATATCAAGAAATGTTTCTAAAAAAAGCTTAAATTTCATGTTTATTTAATTTGGGAAATTTAGCAGCTTTAAGTACAGCAAAGAAGTGGAAAAAAATAATAAATGCATATAAATGGCTACTACCTCGAGCAGGCAAACTTGTATCTGCTGTGTAGTTACTTCCGAAATATTGTAAGCAAATTGCTCCAGATACTTGCCACATCATTTGCATACAGCCATGTTGCGCGTAATAATTTTTTACGATGAAGTGCCAGCGAACGGCAACAATGAAAAGCGAAGCAAAGAAGAGCATTAAAAGAAAAAAACAACAAAGAAGAGTTCTATAGTCGTGCTGCTCCATTATACAATAATACCCTACACAATGCAATGGTATGTGGTGTCTTAAAGGGGAAATAGTGAAAGATACTGTTTTTATCAGCTATTTTTGGATATATTTTGATATAGAAGGTTCTTTGCACAGCACATCGTATACAGAATTTGCAAGGGTACTTACAAGGGTACAAGAGTGGAATTGATCCTATTCTCACAACTCGAGGATAGTTGTGAATAATCTTTCCGGAAAAAGCATGGCGGTTAAATTCACAAAAGATGTCCAAAGATGTAATTTTCGAACAATGTAGCATACGGAAGATTCGCACGGAATATATCGTAAATTCACAACGTACTGACACAGTTTGTCTCCTATGATTTCTTTTCATGATGGATGTATCTTGCAATAGTCAGTATGTATCTCACATACGACTTCATTATATGGGCGGATATGTATAACTATAAAAGGGCCAATAATATTCTATCCTAGTTCCCATTAGAAAATATTTTTAAACTAATGCTGCTGCATCTTCATATCGAACAACGGGCGTACTGAGCCATTCTTCGGCTTACGTCAATAATCGAGCAAGGGATCTCTTGACGAACGCACACTCACTGCTGCTCTATGTTTACAGTCAACTTTGGTATGAACTTTATCAGAATGTGTAAGCCAGGGCTCAGTATTAAAGAGAAATGGAATACACAGCTTTGGACTACATCATTGCATCAGGGGTAGACCCACAGATTTATAGATTACTCCCTAACAGACGATGGAAATAGAAATGTGATCAAGTCTAAGCTAGTCTCAGATTGCTGATAATTTGGCAAGAAGGAGACCAGCCACTCCATGCTATAGTCCAAAACCTTTTTGTATGCTCGGAACAGGTCATTCAGGAGAAAGAGAACAAAGCCAGAGATATTTCCTGGAATTACTGTAAAAACCTACTGGTATCCTGCCGTGCTCAGGGAAAGTAGATAGGCTAAAACCATAGGTGCACAAAAAAAGTGCCATCGCCGAAATACTTCACCAGTAGACTCCACTGTAATCTCATAAAACTGACAGAGTGAACGAGTAAAAACAAATATTTTTCCTAATTTTAACTTTTTTTTTTTTTTTTGATTTTCAATTAAGTTTATTGAACCACTTTTCATTTAAATTTTAACAAAAACGGATTCTATAATGAAGCATCGCCGGCTCCTTGGAGGGTAGTAAGTTTGGGGCCGTAAGTGGCGTTCCATTAGAGGAAGACATTACGCCTCCTCAGTCTGTTGATCGGTCGCCTGTTTGGTAGAGTGTGAGCAAGTCTGTTGCAGTGTGCGGTCAGCCTTGTGTTGTAGCGACTGGTATGGCGACCAATTTGCTCCTCTATCGTTTCCACGCGAAGGTCCCAAATTTTAACTAGAAAAATTTTCTTGTCCAAAACATTCATATTGTTTATTTCTAAGTGTTTTATTCCTGTTGGGTCCGAATCTGAAGAAACTCCTTGCGTAACATAGCCTAAGATCAGAATTAAACGCAATGCCGGCGATTCATACCACAATTGGGTACGCTCAACCTGGTCTTGATTAGAGCCTTGGCGAAATTTCTGAACAATGAATTTGCGTGTGTCTGTAAACAAGGCATCCTTGCATGGTGACCCGTTGAAAATAACATAATGCCGTCATGGCACACACAAGAAAAAGTGTTTTACGATGGATCTCGGAATCCAAATACTGTCGGCTTTTCACGGTGATAAAGCAGTCAAGTAGGCGTCGTCCTCTAGCAACTGCTGCTTTAAAATAGTAGGTAGCTTGGCTACTGTAGGGTATACGACTAAAAGACAAAGGTCAGTTGTACATGCAGGTAAACTTTCTGAACAAACTGAATCCATGACTATTTTGTAGTCCAAGCTAAGGGAAAGCCGCTAATTTAGTAGCCAGTATAGCGAGTTGCCTTTTATTTGTGTTTTTTTGATAAATTCCGAGATGCTCGACGTCATTGGCATGTGGGATCACAATGTTGTTTAAAATCAGCGATGGACAAGTACCTAGCCACTCCTCGAGAAGAGGAAGATTGTCTGCTAGTCGTATAGTTGCTTTTATTGGGCATCGAGATCTGCTTAAAATTTCTGTGTGGATGTTGTGAGTTTATAATCTGTTGGTAAGTCTGATTTGTACATAACATAAAACAAAGGATCGAGAACGGTGAACGGGGGTGCACCAGCTTTCATTTCAGATTCCTGTTTTATGTAGTCAGTCTGCCGAACTGTGAATGCTCTATTGCTGAGATATTCTGAGATATTCGGGGAAGCAATACTTTTATTTTGTACTTAACTCTGTCGAGCGAAACGAGATCAAATGCTTAAACTACATGGAGAAAAATTAAGGAAAAATATTCGCGGGAGATAAACACTGAACGAATCTCTGAAGTTATTCGGTTTACCTGTTCGATAGTGCCATGGTTTACACGAAACCCAAGTTGTTGAGTGAAATGATATTCTGCATGTGTGAGCTGGTTTTGATAAGAACCAAGTTTTCAAATAGTTTGGATAGGCAGGATATGACGCTATATGACGCTGAATGTATTTTATCCGTGAACGCTGAGGGGCTCAGAGTAATTCGTAGTCGTAACAGAGGGAAGAACGAATGCGTTTGTTGACGAATTTGGCTGAAAAAAATTTCTTTGATGAGTTGCGAAAACGTCTGCCTTTTCTATGTCCGTGCAAGCTCACTTTCCTGTGCGGTCTCTTATGGTCACAACAGCCGATGGTTTAATGTCCGCTCGCGCTTTCCATAGGGGAAACTTAGAGCTTGTTGAAGAAAGTCGTTTGATGTATTGCCTCTAAGCGAGTTTCTCATCGGTTTTATGTGCTTTTCTTAGCTCATGTGTAGCAATCTTTAGTTTTTACTTAGAGGTTGGGGATGTTAGACTCTGCCTTTCGCTTCTTAGACGCGGTCTCGTTATAACTAGCCGTTCAATATGACTGTTGATTATGCTTTGCTTTATCGAGTAGGGTGTGGTTGATTGCGTTGTGGAGTATGGAGCTGCAGCAGTGAGAACAGAACTCAGGTCATTGACAGAGTTGTCAGCTCGATTCGACTGCTTATATAATTTTTTTATTTGAGCCAGTTGGTTTTGTGTGTAGTGAGTTTATTGGGGTACTTTGTAAGTTGAGGTCTATCCATTAAGCTAAAAAGAACTGGAGAATGATCCGATAAGAGATCTGCAAGAAATTCAGCAGATATTAGATAACTTGAGATTCTTCGTGTTATTGCAAAGTCAATTAAAACCGGAATTTTCATCGAATCTGCAAGCCAGCCATGCTTATTATGTGGGTGCCCGGTGAGACATAGTTTAGCCTGTTTTTAGTAATATTTACTACTTTGTGTAGTTGCTTTCCTTTAGTATTTGTTATCCCCTGAAGCTTTGAAGCTCTCACCTAGAGTGTTAAAAATTCCAAAAATTATTTTTTCAAATACCGTAAAACTTGAAGGGCAAAATATGGCCGATAATGTGAGATTACCAAACATTGATTGAACATTTATTGAGGTAGATTAAAGATAATTAGCTGCAAAAGCCTGTAGTGAATGGTGTTTGGTGCGACTTCTGGGGGGGTGGGGGTTTAGAGTAGAGATCGGGAAATCCACAAAATAAATTCATTTCATCCGTTGAGGTTGATTTTATGGGGATCGGGGGAGGGGCAAAATTTTGAAATAAACTTGTAAAATTCAGGCGAAGTCCTAGTAGAATGTAAAAAGCTCGAAGTCTCTATCTATTACCGTTTCCTATATCGACTCCTTTATTACTCCTGACCACAATGGAGGTAACTTTGGTGGGTCTCCGACCATTATATCTACCTGTAACATACATTTGCACAAAACCAATAAAACAAATGAAAGATATTCCTGGTTAATATACCCGAATACCAGACATAACCGAAATATTGCAATATTTAATTGGAGGTTATATATATGGGGACCAGGCTTCTAGTTTTTTGGTAATTTTTGTTGGTGTCATGCCTTACGATCAATCAATATCGATTGCTTCTTCATAAAACTAGCGAAAAATTGTATCCAATCTGTCAATTCTGACTACGGGTTCGGACTCAAGAGGAAACATGTATTGGGATATATTGGTGCAGTATCACAAAGCTGAAAACTCTTGAAAAACCCAAGTACTAAAACGCAAAAACTCCCATAACCCTTTAACCCTATACGCCCACAATCACGTTTACTAAAAAATAAATCATAAGCACACTATTCCATTCCATTAACTCTTCTTGCATGGTTTTGCATCTAGGGCACCTCCTTCGGATTAAGCCCGTTATCCGACTGAGTTCCGGGATTATGCCTTTTCAAGACTATTCTATATGGCAGTTTGACTCGGATGACTAGAACTTGATCCAATTACTAACAATTAGTTCTTTCAAAATAAATCAATTAAATGTTAGAAATGGGAACCAGTCCCATTTTGGCGTGAGATGCATCAGCCGCGGCAACCTTCTATTTAGAATAAGCCTAATGCCGTCATGGAAGGCGCAAGCAAGCGTTTTAGGATGCAGATGGTCCGATCCTCAGTATCGACGACTAGTCAGGGTGCGAAAGCGGGCCCGCAATCGTCGTCATTTATCGTCCTTAGTTCCAAGTTAGTTGGTGACTTGGTTAATGTGGAATCCAATGCTACAAGAAAACTACCAAAGAAGGTCCAATAATCGCATTGTTGTAATAAGAATGCTTTAACCATGTTCTTATAAAATGATTCCCATAATACAGATTGCCTATGATTTATTAGTCTTGGGGTTATGTAACAGGGTTACATAGGCTTTAGATTCAGTTTTAAAACTTATAAATCTGAATTTTTCTTGATTTCCAAATTTTTGTCTCGAGTTTAGAGGTTCTTTTCTGGTTATCTCAGGTGTTGAGGTTAAGTGGACCACGGAAACAAATTCAGCGACCTAAAAAGCGAATAATAAACATGGTCTGATCCCATCTTCATCCAAACTTCCATGTAGACGAATGATACATTTTTTTGAACCACCCGATTACAACACGGCAAAACGCTTTAAACAATAACAATTGAATAAATCAGTTTTGAAAATCAAGCTATTATCTATTGATAATTTTTTCTTGCATCATTTGAAGGTTGTTGACGTCATATTTGGTTTAAGCGTCTCTTGTCGATCCTTCGCCGTATGGTCAATGTACAGCCTTTGTAGTTCTGCGGTTAATTTAACTTATTACTAACAAATATCAGCTCAAGCGTTCCCGGAGTTGTTTACAAGTAAAAATATTTTTAAACTATCAAGTTCCAAAAGAGGTTGGAATAGTGTTTTATGTGGGAGGTTGAAGAAGCAATGGGTGGTGATGTAATAGCCTAGACCATGCTATTTAACAAGAAGTATGAAATCTACGAGGATGATCCAAGAAGCTGTACGAGGAAGGATTCCTTGTAACAGAACAATACATTTGGTATTTAGGTCATAACGGTTATAATACTTTAGAAATAAATAAACAAAAAGTTGCACCATAAAAAATATTTATTAACAATAAGATCTCTAACAACTAAAAGACAAACTGTATGAGAAAATTAATATACCATTGCATATATTATTCATATTGTGTGTTAGGAATGTAATGAAATGTAGTGAACAGAATATTGTGTACATTATTTATAGCGCAATTGTGGCAATTCGCACATTTTCATAAAAGTGTTAAACAAAATAATAATAAGAAAAAATACGACGATAGAAGGAGGAGAACAAACGCAAGGATTCGCAATAAGCTTCGCTTGGCAGCTGCCACGGACTATTACAAACTTTCTTCGTTGAACTTAAATTTAACAAAATAAGTGGAAATCCACGTCGCATAACAAGCTGCAGTGGAAAATGTTTGACATATTTGAAATGCGCTTTGCTGGCGCATCGACCACAAAAAGTAGGAAAAAAAAAAGTTGCACCCACAAATACTTCATGCGTGACTAGTTGCAAAAGATTAACCTACAAAGAGCTTACCGCTGCAGAAAAAAAAAAAAACGCTCGCTTCGCAAGAAACCACCGGAAAAATATTTACCAGCGCCTTGCATGCAAATGAAGTGGCCAACTGCCAGCGAATGTGATGAGCAAAGACCGCATATGCACGAATAACAAAAACAACAACAACATTTATACTGTTCTTCCTCCGGAATTCCGGACTTCACTTGAACGTTTCCATCACTGAAAAGGATTTGTTGTAGTTGTACGACTACCGGTTTGACAATACTCAAAGCTGCTGCCACCGTCAACTGAAGTCACTAAAATTACTGCGAAGTGTTGAGCGCTTAACTGCGTCGGCCTTTTATGGAGCAGAACGTTTCACGGTACATCAAGTTCTCTCATTATTTTATTAGATTCAACTTTGATTTACATATTTCCAATAATTAAATGACAGCCGATATTTTCGAGCCATAATATGCTTCTTAGAGCATTGCTAATCAATTGGTATTATTGCGCTTAGGAAATAAATTATTAAAGGCGGACTCTTTATACCCTTCAGCATCCAATTTGGATTCGGTTACATTGTGATAAAGATAAACTCAGAAATCAAGGACGATTTTTTACCGTTCTATGACAACATTTTGTAAAAGAAACAAAAAAGTGTGTGTTTCTCTGATAATAAAAGTTTTATTAAATCTTGTACTGAAGTGGAACACCAAAGCTTATTAAACCATTTAACTGCATGGATTCTACAGCTAAAGAGCGAAGTCATTGATGAAATTAATAATGACTCAGTAAATGGGCGAACATTCATTGGAAAATGCGGTTTTGATGGCAGTTCGGGACACAGCGGGTATAAGTAATAGTTCGAAAATAATTGAATGACGCTAATTAATAAATAATAATAAAATTAATAAAGGAAATTGTGGAAACAATTTTGCCAAATCCTCAACCCTATATTGTTGCCTGATTAGAATTTTATTTAAGAAATAGTCCGCTCAAATGTGCATCGCTTAAGAAAAATATATTTCAAAGATAAAATAGATCAGCCTAGATAAAAATTTAATAGACTTAATATTGCATGCTTTGTAGAATGTAGAAAGTACGTGACTCCCAATCACTATGCATAAAATATTAATTCCCACTCCTGATATTATTGAATACGTTTTAGAATCGTTTGGAGAACTCTCTGATTAAGCTGCTTAGCGTCGAAATCAAGACATTAAAAAGTTCTGGGATCAACATACAACAATGGGTTATTGTTGAGTTTTGATCCTTATATATCAGTGCAGATAGGGATCCGTTTGCAGAATTTCACATTGTGAGGAAAGTTGTTGACCGCCAACAATGATACATGTGCAAACGGTGCAAGCAGCTTACAATGTCCTGTAGAACAAGTATCTCCTGTATAGCCTCTGAACACTCGAAAGGAGCTGAGATAACTGTGAGAATGCGAAAAATCCCCCCTTGATTATCTGTCGGTGCTTTGGGCTTGGTAAATGTTACCGTATAAAAAAATCACTCCAATGATAGAGATGATGCAAAGGTACAGCTGGTTAAAGTCCTAGAAACGTACAAGACTGACATCACTACAATCCAAGATATGCGATGGATGGGACAGGGTTGTTCAAAAAAGCATCCTGTGACATCTACTTTTCTTCGTGGTTAGTAGGACACTACGACCGCGATACGCATCATGTTTAAATATTTAAATATAAGCCTGATTTGTGCGCATGCCCCGACGGAATAGAAGGACGTACTTGACGATTTAAGCGCCAAAACTTCAAATGAAGGAATGTCACGACACTACCACAATAATGAAGATGGGCTCATCGATTTCACCACTGCTCGGAAGATGGTAGATAGTAGCACCAGATTTCAACACCTCAACATCCTCGAATCTACATGGCTGAGTCTAGATCAAATTACACGAAACCTAATTGCTCATGTTTTGATTGACGGAAGGCAGGCATTAAGCGTGTTGAGCTTGAGAAAATTACGTGTTGCCAATATCGACGTGAACCACAATCTGCTCCACTATCTTCTCGCCGCCAAGGTAAGCACTAGGCTCAGCGTAGTGCACGCCTAACGTCCCAACATGCAACGAAAGCTAGCTGCATTCAGAACAGACCGCCGAAGCTTTTCAAACACACTCTCCCGACTGTTCCGGGAAACCTCTCCGTCTTCTCAAGATATATGTGAGCAGGGCTGCCAAGAAGGTCATTGGTTATACAAATCCTGTGACTAATTTTTGGTAGGACGACGAGTGTCGCAATGCTACTGCAGAGAAAAACGCTTCCTATCAGCGAACTCTGCAGTCCGGGGAAAGCGAGCTGTTAGAGAGCGATATCGAGAGAAAGGGAGAGAGGAGAAACGCCTTTTCACACGCAAGAGAAAGGAGCAAGATAGGCGGAAGTTTGAGAATGTTGAGAGGTTATGTGACAAAAATGAAGCTCGAAAATTTTATTAAAAGGTCAAGCGTCTGACTGAAGGTTTTAAGCCCAGAGCAACTTTCTGTAAGGGTGACAATGGAAATTTATTTACGAATTAACAGGAATCACTGAGATTATGGAGGAGTTAAATTTCCAACCTACGGAGGCGAGGAAGCGCATAATACCGCCGATCGAGAAATGACACCGGAACCATCAGTTAATGATGACACTATTGTGGAGCAACCGGACTATAACAAGGTTGAAACAGTTATTAAAAAGCTGAAAAATAACAAAGCGGCAGGGTCTGATGGGCTATTTAAGAGCGGAGGTGAACAGATGGTAAGGAGTAGGCACCTACTTTTAGGCAAGATATGGTCTGATGATATGGTCCAATGTCTTATCTTTAAGACAGGAGACCACGCTGTTTCGCAGCGCAAGTCTCCTTTTCATCGGTTATAAAATTCTGTCTGTGTGTAAAAAGCTGAAGCTATATTCGCATTCGCTGATAGGACAATATCAGTGTGGCTTCGGACCAAGAAGGTCGACCAATGTCCAAATACTCAAACAAATATTTAACAAACACACAAACCACCGATCGATAATAAAGCCGCTTTCGACACGCCCATTACGATCGAAGTTTTTAAACGCCCTATCTGCACTAGATATCCCGGCAAACATTGCTTGTCTTTGCATGATGACAAAGTGTTGTCACGGTGTTGAAAAACCTCTCTGACCCCTTTGATTCCAAGAGAAATTTCAGACAGGGTGATGAGCTGTCCAGTGCTTTTTTCGATCTGCTGTTGGAATACATCTAGGAATGAGAGTCAGCCAGACGTTCTCAGAGAATCAAAACAGTCTCGCCTTATGGGTCTAGCGATGCATGAGGACAAGGCAAAGTACTTGGTGTCTTCTCGCACACCGTCATCGCGTCTTGGACGGTCAGTGACGATAGAGAATTTCAAAGTCAATGTTGTAGAAAACTTCGCCTGTCTTGGATCCAAAATGACCAGCAACAATAACGTTTGCCTGGAGATCAGGCTAAGAATCACGCTTGAAAATAGATGCTTTTTTGGACTAAGCAAGCTAATTAAAAGTAAAGCCCTCGCTCAGAAGACAATAATAAAGATCTATAAGATGAGAGATCTCTTCGCACTTGGCATTCAAAACAAGTGGCGCAAGAGCGCACAAGATTGCAGAAGCTGGTGCGCCTTTCTGAATGTGGCCATGACCATTCGACGGTTGAAGGATATTT
Source organism: Leucophenga maculata (assembly GCA_035044805.1). Taxonomy (NCBI): domain Eukaryota; kingdom Metazoa; phylum Arthropoda; class Insecta; order Diptera; family Drosophilidae; genus Leucophenga; species Leucophenga maculata. The sequence goes on from JAWNNP010000842.1 coordinate 266,330, forward strand.
ATGTAAGTAAGTACTTACTTAAATGACAAAGATTTCATCCATTGAGAATCTGTTTAAAGCAAAGTCGTAACTGCGTAGCTGCTGTGGATTAGCCAATATCGAGTGGTGAACTGACAAATTTAAAATTTTACATGAGGCATATGAGAATATGTTCAAAATGTGTTATGCGCAAACTTCGATTCGATTGGACTAAATGTTGCCATCCTTCTCAATACATCCTTCCCATCCTTCGCAATACAGAAAATACATTACAGCTAAAGTTGAACGGAAAGCTACCAATCAGAAAATCAATTAGAATAGCGCGTTGATACGCTACGGGAATCATTTGATAAATTCGATTCGGTTCCATATGACGAACTTAAAAATATTGTTAAATTTCCGGATTACATTTCAGAGTTTGACTGCAGCAAAGGCTAAACTGGAAGTCGAGTGTCAAGCAATTAAATTTCGAATCAGACAATAAATTTTTATTAATCGAGTGTTAAAATGAGTGTAAAAAGAGGCACTTGACATAACGACCAAATCGTATAACTTGCTATCGCAAAGCGAACTTAACGCAACCGAATGGAATTATGGTCTTTAAATTAATAATGTGTCCTCACAGACCGAAAGTTGCACACTTGAACTATTATAATAGAGATTTTAAAGCTAGTAACAATATTTAATTAAATTATTTAAGATGCGCTACGACGCTCTACCTTCTTGTCCAAAACACCAGACGGTCTATTAGTTCCATTGATGCAGCATCAGAGTGCTTACCTGGGTTAAATGGCGTTTGAGTTTGGAAAGATCTGATATATGCGAATCAGGAGAACGCAGCCAATTTGCACATTATTAACTTGTATGAATCTTTGGTTAACATTTGTATAAATAGGCGTGGCACATCTACTATACTAAGAGGTTTCAGTTGCTATTTCAAAGTTTTCTTCATTTTGGAAAGTATACAAGCTAACTTCTTTAAAAGTTAACTTTATCTTTAGTTGGTTCTCCTTTAAATAATAACTTATTTTAATAAATTCAAAAATTGAAGCTCATGTTCTCTTATCCCTTTAAATGGAAATATAAATTATCCTATGAACAACCACAACGTTTTGCTAAAACTAAAACGTGAAGTTGGTTTTTCGGAAAACAAGCCGATAATTAAATTTATTAAAAAATTATATAAGTCCCAACCCACACACACACGCACACACATATTTCCATATAAAGCAGCAAGCTGCGTTGCTAACCAGAGCATACAACTCGTCTGACTAAACTAGACATGGACTGGCAATGCTCTGCATTTGGCAACAGACAAATGCAACGAAGTGCCGGCATCGCATCGGCAAAGGACAATTTACAGCGTAAGTTGCCACATGTGGCCAAGGATATCGTTTGGAAGGAAGAACAGCCGCATTGCAGCAACCGGCAGCACATGCACACAGCCTCCTAGGTACGTGTGTGTACATTCGCATACATAAATATTAAACGCACACGCACGAATGCGAGTATGTAAAGTCCCATAAACATGATACTTATGCCGGCGTATGGAAGGGTAACTTTGCGGAGGACTTTTTGTGTTTTATAAAAGTAACAAATAATTAAGTTTGCGCAAAATTTCATATTAAATTTATTTATTACATTAAAGAAGCCACAGCCAACAGTTTGACCAGGGCACAGCTTGAAGTGCAAACAGTAGAATTTAATTGCTGTAAATGGAACATGGAGAACTCTTTGGTTTGGATAAGTGGTAGCCTTTGGATATTTGGAAGATATTACAAAAATTTAAATTTTTTCTACCATATTTGTAAATGTATTTTCTCGGAGAGAAGGTGTATTATTTGATTTATTCTGTGTAGGAGAGTGGGCGTAGGAGCTGCTACATAGGAGCGTAGGAGCTGCTACATTCTGAAAAGCACAAATCACCAACTAAAGCTCAAGAGTCCAGCGGTGCACAAGGCTCAAACCATACCAATACAAACCAAAGTAAAGCTGGCATATTTTTGGTTAAAGGAAAGACTTGTTTTGCAGACTTAGTGCTGCAGATTTGTACTGCTTTATTTTTCCCATTTAAAGTTTCTTTTCGAATGATAGCCTTCGCACCTCTCTGCTGACGATGACATCACTGCGAAATCACTGCGTTTCAACAGTCGGATGTCTTGAAAATTCCATCAGGAGCAACAGCTTCGGGGATATCGCTAAATGGATAAGAACTAATCTTGCGAGAAATGCAAAACATAGCCACAACGCGGTAAGCTTTGGTTTCATGCAGTTTAAGGTCACCCAGCAAGGTCTTGAGAGGCAGATTGCCGAAAATAGTTATACCGGCAAACATATCACGAGAAAAAAACGTTTATATAATAGCTCGGAATACAATATCAGGTGACTGTAATTGAACATCACTGAGACAAAAGCTCAAAAGACCATTACTGACGCGCCTTCCTAAATGCGGCCATGACCGAAAGAGAGTTGATGGTCATTTAGCTATGCAAACTGCAACATCCATGAATCACTGTCCGTACTGTTTCGTAACAAGACAAAGTACAAAGAGGCCAGTTATGTTAGAGAGTGTCTGAAATCTACTGAAGAGTGTTTGGAATTTAAAACATACAGCGATGTGGAAGAAAGCTGTTAAGATTTTGTATCTAAAGGACAAATTATGAAAAATGTCAAAGATTGTCATCTTCCCCTTTTTGAAAAAGAAGATGTGATTCCGGAGCAACATATCTCACAAGTATATGTCAATTAATTATTTGGATATGGCTTAGTCCCTTTTGTTGATCTGGCCGAAAAAATTGAAAGTCGTTCCAAAAAATTACCAAAAATAAATTTATGAAAGAAACTTTATTCGCAAACTCTTGAAAGAAGCAGACAAACTCTTTGAATCCAAGATTTATGAAAAAGTTGGACCTTTCAAACTTCAGCATCTTATTTCTGCCTTAAAGACCATGAATAAACTTGTAAGCTGCTGTTTTTCTTGGAGAGAAGTCTGTGCTTATTTAGACAAAGCTGAATTGGATAAAGCTTTTGGAGGTACTGAAGGTTCCGAAACACTAAAAGTTCATGTAGTTTTGAAGTATACTGGGTCGAGTGAAAAGTATCTTTCTTGAATGCTAGATAGCGCTGCAATAGTAAAAAAGATTATAGTCCATTCATATTTAGGCAAAATTTAGCGCGATGCAGATTTTGATATGGATTTTGAGTATGGAAAAAACGATTTTCGTTCTCATAAAATATTACTTTTTGAGAGGCAAAATGGCGAAAGAATCAAAGGAATAATTGGATGAATATTTTGGGGCTAATGCTCCTTCAAATTACACCGTGAAATATTGGTTCCGAGAGTTTCGTGGTGGCCGAAACTCCACTGCCGGCCAAGTCCGCAGCGGCAGGCCCTTCGATGCGGCTACACTGGTCAATGTCAAAAACATACATGAAATGTTGTTGGCCGTAAAGAGAAGGTGCGCGAACTAGCAGATGACACAAGGATTAGCACACGACATATTTTGGACGATATTCTGCGTATGAAAAAAATTGGCATCCGTTTTTTGGGATTGTCATGGCATAGTCTTCGTGGACTACCTCAAAAAAGGAAAAACTATCAACAGCGAGTATTACTGCGCAATATTGGAGCAATTAAAGGCCGGAATCGCTGCGAAACGGCCTCATATGAACCGAAATTTTATTTATGGAAGACAATGAGCCGGCACACAAGAGCATCGCAACCGTGGCTAAAATCAACGATTTAGGGCTCCAATGCTTCCTCATTCACCTTATTTATCCACTATTATTTCTTCACAAACCTCAAAAGATGGCTCATCAATAACAAATTCAACTCGCGCGTGGAGATCATCGACGCCGCGGAGGAGTATTTTGCAGACCTTCCGCTGGAATAAGTGTATCGATCTAAAAGGCGTGAATAAAATAAAAAAAAAAAATATTTAAATATATCTTTCATTTCCAAGAAGTTAACTTATCGCACCTAGTATAAAACATTGTCTGGACTTCTTATGGAAACAAGGCTTATGGTCAGAGCAAGCTGGGGAGTCATTTAATAGAGAATTTTAAAAATTTTGGGAACGATAAAAAATCAAAACGATTGATGACTCCACTTATTCAATAAGAATAAAGAAGGCAATCATTGAATCTTCCTAACGACACATTAAAATTGAGTTAAGTTAACGAATTTTGTACGATCCTACTAATCCTACTAATATGTATTATAATTGCGAAAGTTTGTATGTATGGATGTATGTATGTATGGATGTTCCTCTCTTACTGCTAAACCGCTCAACCAATTCGTCTGAATTTTGGAATAGAGATAGATGGGATGATGGAAAAGAACATAGGCTATGTTTTGAACAAATCAGAGGGGGCGTTGCCCCACCCCCCATATAAGCGATAATCAAAATTTGTCATATCTTTGCATCCATTTAAGGATGCTTTGAAATTTGGTATACATGTTAAGAGAATCATGAGAAGTAAACAAGTTAAGTTTGGTCAAAATTAGAGGGGCGGTACACCACCACCCGTACAGTTTCACAAATGAGGCAAAATAAGAAAAGTAATTAGATATGCTACTTTTTATCGGAAGATCCGCTGACGAAGTCGCGGGTAAAAGCTAGTTATTATATATAATAAAAAAAATACAAACAAAAATATATAAAATACAACCAAATTTTAAAGAATCCACAGCGTTGGTCCTGGGACAAGCTGAGAGTGATATTTTTTGTGTGGATTATTATTATTATTTATTTAAGTATAATAATCGTATATCTATGTCTTAATTAGCATTGGAGGTAACGGTTGACTCGAACTTAAAACTGGTATTTTTCAATAATGGGTTTATGATGCTTCTTTCTTTGAATTCTTGCAACTTAACGACTTTATCATCCAAAATGTCTGAAATTTTATTCAGAATATGTTCGTATAAATAAGTCGAATAGTGCCAAAGTGGTGAAAGTTTACCTATATGTTTGGATATGAATCAAATTAAAAAAAAACAAAAAAATCAGCAAAATTTTTAAGCATCAACATTTGATTTTCGATTATTTTGCGAAAAAAATCAGCTGGGATTTCAGTCTCCTCAGTTTTGGAAGCTTGAAACACATACAAACCAAGAACCAAACTTAATTTTTGTCGCCATCATCTTATATCCGATGGCAAGGAGACTTGTTACACGGTAGTTGACGCAAGCAGCGGAGTCTCCTTTATTACAGATAGGACAGAGAACACTGAGATTTCTTGCATTAAAGTTGGTGCATACTCCTAACCAACTCTCCTCCGCCGGTCTTTAATTACTCAGCCGCAGCCCATCAGAAGCTGCCGCTTTCTTATTTTTCAGCAAATTTTCTAATTGATACGACCTCGTTATAGTCCAGTGGCTCTATAATAGTGCTGTCATTAACTGGTGGTTCTGGTGTCATTTCAAATGGATTAAAAAAAATGACTCCTCCATATTCTCAGTGAGAGCTGTGCGGCTTTATAGAAATCGGGTATACTTACTGTGTGATCATTGCTTAATCTATTTTAATTGCCTCTTTAAAGAAACTCAATTTTTTAACGAATCTTTTAATGTTGTGGTTTTTTTAAATAAATTAGCTGTACCCAGTAAAAAGTATTTTCATTACACAACTCGACACTAAGCACTTCTCTACTTCTTCCAGTAATATTCAAAACAGAAAAATCAAACTTTTTTATTTTTTTTTTAACTAGGAATATTTATTCTATTTTCTTTACTTGATAACTTCATCCGATCCCATTAACATTTATATCTAATTTCATCTCTGTATCTCAAATGGATGCATAGATTTTGACCAAACTTCACTTCAAACACACTCCTGAATGAACTGAAGTTCGTCTGTGAGTTTCAGCTCAATGGCTTCCTAAAAGAAACATACATACATAGATATATAGAAAGTTATATGTATACAACATTCCATTTTATATATAGAAATATTTTTTCTAAAATAAAAAAATGTTATTTCTAAAATTACTTATTTAATATACCATTGATGTATTAAACGATATATTTTATTAAATATATTTTTCTGCACTTAATGAGACTATTTTTATCTAAAATGTTATTTAAGCATCTTCCATTTTAGTGTATCCAAGTACAGGAAGAACACTGCATCATTTGAAGTTTCTAGGTTCTATTTGGCATTATTTGGCTTTTATTCATTTGTAAAAATGCGACAACAATTTCAACAAAATCCATATAAAAACTTAATTTAGTTTCATCATAACACATCTTCGAAGTACGTATTTTGAAAATTCTTACTAAGACAAGAAAACTTTCTTAAATCTGATAATCTATGAAAACAAATAATTATCAATTTGGCGCAAGCTATTTAATGAATTAATATTGAAAGTGTGGCCCTAATACATTCATATTACAAGCACTCACATCTATTCAGTTCAATATATCAATGGAAATTGCTGTATTCCCCATGCTTCACTTGGAATGCGAAATACTGCCTAATGTAGACAAATGGCGCCTTGAAAAATTGGCAAATAAATTTCAGACATTATGTTCCTTTGGAAAATATTTTCCGATTGTTTGTTAAGCACATTTGCTCAAATAATAATAAATTCAACGGAAAGTTAATTAAAGATGTTCAAATTTGTTGCTGAACTTGAACCTTATAAGGCATAACTCTTTGCTACATCGAAACAAACAATGAAAAAAAATTAATTAATTAATTAATTAAACACGAGTTCATATATAATGGAGTGGCTTAATTAAACCAAGGCAATAGTAATGCTACTGTGTAGTTCAATGCTTAGTTGGAAATAATATACAATGTGGGGAGATACATAAACTCGTAAACTACTTTCGATATTTGATTGTAGCAATCTATTTCCAGGAAGTTGTTTATTTCTACTAATGCCAGCGCGACATCTATGTATGTGTGCTACTAATACAAGCGCAAAAAACCAAATTCCTTTGGTTTTGCCAAACAACACATTTCCAAATCCAAAAAATAGTTTGATAAATTCTCACACATTTGTGTTGCGTAATTTGCTCTGTGCCAGCTTGTCAAATTGATGTCCAGTATACGCATAGCCAGTTAGTTTTGTGGACGAGTATTTCGTGCGATTTTTGCGGTTTTATTGGTTCACGATTTGCCCAAAAATTGCCTCATTTCCGCATTAGTGGAACATGCGAGTAGTTGGTTGCCAGCTATAAATGTGTCTACATAGCTAAGTATGGAGACGAGCTTTACAACAATTCAATGAATGAATGGGGTGCCATATATGGCAACTTCCTGAATATGACGACGAAATAAAAAGTTTTGCGATTCAAATAAGATCATCTGTTTATTGCTATTTTAGTAAATATTCAACTATTCGCCCCCTTCTGGCTACTGGGTACAGGGTATACAAATGCTGCTACAATAAAAATAAATGACACGTGCACAGATTTTTTGTCTGAATTTTGTGGCTGCTTCCGGCAGGATTAGGTTATAATTAGTTTCATTGTCATCCTCAAATCTTTGTTTATATTGTCGTTGTTCATAACAAACAAACGGACAGACAGGCATGACTACATCGTGTCGACTTTTGTTGCTGATCAGAATGTTTTACTTAATGGAGTTGCGACTTTGTCATTCTATACTAAAAGTAAAAAAATGAATCTGATCTAACCAAGCCCACAGAAATCACATTGCGTATGCGTAATTTTTTGATATTTTGTCTTTTACCTCAAATTCAAAAGAATATGGATTTTCAAACTTGGAGTCGAAATTGCTGTTGTCAGTATTATCGCCAATATTTAAACTTGGAGTTTCTGGAAAATCTATGACTTTATTATAAGACATCCTTTATTCGATACAATCGCTTGAAAAAATTGGTTCTGTGAAGTCCATTGACCTTTGTCATGTGGTATTATTTCTTCGGCTATTTTGACGGTCATGTGATCGTCTACCGCTTTTATAAAATTTATTTTGTGCCTCTGGCGAATTCTCTCCAAAAGAACCAAAAGGCACTACAAACGACGCTATTATGTCAAAAATCAGAATCGTGCACCAAAATTGCATCAACTGTTGGTGACATGAAGTTCGATTAAATTTATTAATTAAATTTGCTGCTAAAAATTACAAATTATTTAATATGGTGTAAATTTGTTTCATTAAAAGATTGGGTACGAACTATATAGGTGGATATAGGATTGAATGTTTTCTCGATTTGACATTGAAATCTGTGATTGGAAACAATTCTTTAAACTTCGAACTTCGGATACGTTTGGTTGTTTAAGCTCGATGCATATTTCTTCTACGAGGGTTGCTGCATATATTTCTAGCCTAACGGTAATTTATGAGAAAAAATCGATTTATTGTTTTTCAAAATATTCGCCTTTAAGACGGATACACTTTTGCATTCGCGCGAACTATTTGTGAAGCAGTTTTGACACTCCAAAAGAGATACCTCCAAATCATTCGGTTTAAAGGCATCAACAGCTTCTTTTGGATTTAAAAATTAGTTGTTTATTTTTTATGTAAGGGAACAGGAAGAAGTCATTTGGTGCATTTGAGCTCGCATTATCGTGATGAAGTATGATTCGTCTTCGTCGATTGGTTTTCCTCTGTTCATCGAACACTTCAGGCAAACAAATGGTTGCAAACCATTCAGAATTGACCTTGAGAAAGAAACATGGGATCATTTGCTTCGATGTGCTGCGCGAACGAGTAACTTTTGTTGGCTATTGACGTACCTCGCATGAATTTCTGCAGCATTTGCTTGCACCAATAGACAAGAACCTTCTTTTGAGCGATTGTCAAATTATGCGGTTTCTAACGTGAACAAACCTTTCTGACGACCAAATATTCATGTAATATGTTTGATGTTTCGTGTATTACTTCTTTGTGAATATTTTAAGTTTCATATTCTGCTGCTACTGGGATATCTCCGATCATGGAAAGCTTATGGAGTTGGCTTGCAATCAGTTTACCGCTATCTTATTTTCTTACAAAATTCTACTTCTCCTTCCTCAGATGTATTCGATTGATTTTTGTTTATTAGGAATGGTGATGCTTTTTCAAATATACCCCGAGGCCCCTAGTCATACGAATCAATATAAATTTTTTGAATGGGATACCGATTGATGTCTAGTTTCGATTTGGAAAGTTTCTCTTATTTTTATTTGTGTTTTCTGACACACATCGGTCATCGGGATCGACTTAAAAACTACCAAAACAACATCATTCTTTGCACACAATGAAACTTATCGGCAAACTGATACATCGATCACATCAACTCATAGCAACTTCCTGATGGAACACGAGAACATTTTATAGCAAATTCAAATTCTAATAAAGGGTTGCAGAGCAGTGAAAATGCTGCAAATATGGCTGGAAGTGCAATGCTCTTTAGGCAAGAATAAAAGACGAATGTGCATTCGCAATTTTCGTCCCGTTTTCCGCACAATTTTCAGAATTTGGTAGAAGTCCTGGCTTGATGTGCTTCGGAAGCAATACAGTTCCTTTATTACATTTACAATTTGTTCGTTTTCTTTTCGATTACAACTACTTGTATCGGCTACCAAAGAGATACATGCAAATGTTGTCTATAAGGATGCAAAGACAAAGCGTATCGCATTTTTGGAAGGATCATCAAAAGCTGTGTATTTGAACATGAAAGAAAAGTTTTGTATAAACACATTTCTTCCTAGAATCGATAATTTTGATGTTCATTTAGCGAAACGCTCTGCAGCATAGAATGTAGTAAACACGCGCTTTAGCTTTATTTCACAACTTAGATCTCTCATTTCCGAACAACTGTCAAATAAATGCAAAGAATTTTCCAACAAAAGAGCCCAAATTTCAATAAAAACTGAGAAAAATTAAAATTCATTTTTATTAAATAAAATAAATAAGTAAATTATTGGAACCATTTCTACTTCCAGTAATGAAATATTGAACTGAATTAATTAATGTCCGATTCCCTAGACTTCTTAGCAACAACATGTTTTCGAGGTCTTCGTGAATTCGCGCGTGTTGTGCGTGTATCCGCGGTGACTCGTCTGCAGAATATCACAATAAAGAATGTTTTTTTTATATGTTTCTCAGATTTCTATTCTATTCGCTTTTCAGTTTATTATGGTTGTTTTATGCCACCGGCGACATCGCGGACGCCAGTTTTGTTGTACATAGTAAACAGTAGTAGAAGCCCATGCAAATATGTACAAGGAAGGACAAATGTTGATAAAGTTAAAAGGCAAAACCAACTTAAAATGGCGCGCGCAATTTTCACGCTGCGTGCTGCTTCAGTTTCCGCGTTGCCGCAGGCATTTGGAAAATTATTTTACTTTGCTTATTTATTTACGTTTTTTTTAACAAAACTTTTTGCGCAACAAATATCTAAATGTCAAATTAAATTAAATCTTGGCAAGCGTGCCTTTTGATTTTACCACGGAATGTCGACAGTCGGATATCTGGTCTTGGCTGTCAAATTATGTCATGCAAATTGACGACTATTTAACGCAACAATTTGCGCAATTCTCGCTTCCGGCGTGAAAACATTTTGAGGCAATAATGTTTTTTGTTCACCTATCAAACTTAATTGCTCGCAATTTTTATCTGTTTGCATAGCAGTCGCACGGTGCAAAAATAATAATTTTCAAAGAAATGGTGAAGATATCGAGAACGTAGCGTTGCCACATGTTTATGTATTTGCGCAATAACAGCTGAATTAATTTGCGTAACAGCTGTTGTATATTGCCAGCAGCTATAGTTGTGTCCCTTTCCTTTGAAAGCGCTTCTAAAGCTCCCCTCTCTGGTCGACAAGTAAAGAATAAGATGTCATTAGCGAAAAAAAATAAAAATGAAGATTATTTACCAAGGCTAAATACTTGTCTTAAAGAGATAAGAGAGAATACAGTAAATAAAGATCATTCAAGTCTAAACGAAAAATATAATCAATACAAAAGAATAATCACAAATTTTGTGATTAACTTTTCAAATATTTTACTCTCCATGAGCACTGAAAATGAATTATTTAAATATTATTTCATAAAAAGATATGATTGATAGAAGTAATGATTATGAACTACATTTATTAACTATTCAAACTTACCTTACTTTTTTCCAGCGAATCACACGGAATGCCTCTTTATTGACAAGATATGATAAAACTACCTTAAGAAGTTGTACATGATATGAAGAAGGGAATGCTGTCTGTCAAACGAACGAAGATACCTTTAATGCAGTGAAAATCAACTTAGCATTAGAGCAGTCTCGGAACCGATCTTCAGCAGCTGGAGGTTTGATTGCTTACATACTTAAATGGCCTTCGACCGTATTTCAGTCATTGCCTCATTCAGGAAGGCGCGCCAGCATATGTTTGCAAGCGTGATTCTTCGCCTGATCTTCAGACTAACGTTGTTATTGCTGGTTTTTTCGGATCCAAGATTGACGATTCGTCACTGACCGTCCAAGATGCAATGACGGCGTTCGAGAATACACCAAGTCCTTCGTGTTGTCCTCATTCACCACAAGACCCATGTGCCGTGACTGTTTTCAATCTCTGAGAACGTCTTGCTTTCGATTAAATCAATATCATCCGGGTACGCGATCAGCATCATTTCCATTTCCATACCATCAACAGATTGGTATCAAAGGCGTCGGAGTATATCCGAATCGTATATCCAATGGAAAAGAGACTTATTCCGTGGTAGTCGGCGCTAACAGTGGTCTCTCCTTTTTACAGATAGGACAGAGAAACAATGATATTACAGACGTTGGGTATGCGTTCATCGGACCTTATCTTGCATAAAAGTTGGTGCATACTACTTACCAACTCTTTGCCGCCGGTCTTAAATAACTCCGCTGGCAGTCCATCAGAGCCTGCCGCTTTATTATTTTTCAGCTATTAATAACAGAATTGACCTCGTTATAGTCTGGTGGCTCCACAATAGTGTCATAATTAACTGATGGTTCCGGTGTCATTTCTCGATCGGCGGCATTGTGCGCTTCATCGCCTCCGAGTAGGTTCGAAGATGAAATTATATCAGAGATTCCTGAGCATCTGTACCCAGATTTCCATTTTCGTCCTTAAAGAAACTTACTCCGGGCTTAAAACCTTTAGACGTTTGACCTTTTAATAGAATTTTCGAGCTTCATTTCTGTCACGTAACATCTCAACATCCTCAAACTCCCGTCTTTCTTGCTCCTTTTCCTTGCGTCTGTCCGTTTCTCTCGATATCGCTCTCTAACAGCTCGCGTTGCTCCCGACTGCAGAGTTCGCTGATAGGAAGCGTTCTTCTCTGCAGTAGCATTGCGATTCTCCTCGTTGTACCAAGAATTAGTCACAGGTTTTATAGTACCATATGTCTTAAGAAGGAGAGGTTTCTCGGAGCAGTCGGGAGAGTGTGTTTGAAAAGGCTACGTCGGTCTGTTCATGCGGCGTGCACTACGCTGAGCCTAGTGCGTACCTTGGCTGCGACAAGATAGTGATCCGAGTCAATGTTGGGACCACGTAACGTTCCCACGTCCAATACGCTCGATGCGTGCCTTCCGTCAATCAGAACATGATCAATATGGTTGCGTGTTATTTGATCTGGACTCAGCCATGTAGCCTTGTGGATGTTAAGGTGTTGAAATCTGGAACTACTAACTACCATGTTCCGACCTGCGGCGAAATCGATTAGCCTTTCTCCATTATTGGAGGTAGTGTTGTGAAGTTTAAATTCTCCGGTGGTTGGGCCAATGATTCCTTCCTTCCTTCCCAATCTTGGCGTTGAAATCGCCAAACACGATTTTGACATCGTGTTTGGGACAGCGCTCGTGCAGACGTTTCAAGCGCTCATAGAACTCATCCTTCGTTCATCCATCGTCGTCTTTCTCTTCCGTCGGGGCGTGCGCACAAACCAGGCTAATATAAAAATATTCAACCAGCTAGTTATTTGCTCCATCCCTATTAAGGGTGCGGACATTCCAGGTGCATATACTTAAATCATGGTCTTTATATCATTTGCGGTGGTCGCCATCACAGAGTTTCATCCCAGGCATCCTTTTTATTTTCATTCCCAAGTCCAGAGCAGAGCGCTTCCTCACATTAGCTAACCTCCGATCGGCTGTTCAGAGGCTACCCGAGAGATACGTGTCATAGCGGACGTTTTGAGCTGCTTGGGCCATTTGCACAAGAATCATTTTTGGTCATTCCCAAGTGAATGACAGTCAATAACTTTTCTTATAATGTGAACTTGTGCAAGCGACCCCATCACCATGGTTTGTTTAGAGATCAGAGATTTGCCATATTATCTTGTAGCCAGTAAAGCTTCTTTGATATTAAGACTTTTGTCTGTGATCTAGTCTCCAAGCAAATTTCCTAAATCCAACGACATTAACAATAATAAATAGTTGAAATTCAACGACAATAATTAACCATACAGCTTTCTCACACACAATTTTTTTAAGTGCATTGTCGACTTAGAGTATATTTTTTATTACATTTCGATTTTAATAACTATAGAATTTGACTTATGCTATCCGATCCATTATTATCCATATTATTAGTGCACTCTAAAAGAGGAAACGAAGGGTCAAATTCTTATATGGGTAGAACTGTTATATGGTAAAAAATAAACAACATGATGAGTCGAGCTTTATCCGTCCGTCAGTCTTTACTTATGAATGAAAAATTTAGATTAAAAATATTCAGTAATTAATTCTGATCTGTTCAACTTTCCAAAAACTTCTGAAACTGCTATACACATCGTGTGTATCTAGCTGTTATACCTGTTATACTCAATACACCTGCAATACACATTTTATATTCATACATTTGAAGACTTCATAAATATTTATTAGTCCATTAATTTATTCATACGAATTAAATGTTTATAAATAAATATAAATAAGTGCACATATTTAAATTAATCTATTTAAATGCTGTACCAAGTCACTAAACCATTAAACAGCAAATAATGCGAATAAAATGTATTTAATACACATAAACTGAATTCTCTGCGGTTTAAATCAAAATGTTTTCATATTCAAATGATTTATTTACAGAAAGAAAATAATTCTAATTCAACCAAAATAATGTATGCACAATACAAAATATTTACTAATTCGAGTTTTCCATGCATTATTATGCGCAACGAAACCAATTATTTTTAAGCAATTATAAATAATTTTGGCTGGCAACAGAATAAAAATGTTATTTACTGATAAGTAAGGAGAGAAATCATAGCCCAAATTGGATTAATTAGTGCATCAATTTATTTTGAATAATAAATATACGAAATCGCAGCCAAGAAAGCTAATTAAATATTATTCGTGTGTCAGAATTTTCGCATCAAATAAAAGTGATTTTATGAAATATTGCCAAATCACCGAAACGAAAATGGAGAGCGACAAAATGAAAGCCAAAGTCTGTGACACTTCATTTGAGTGTGATAGCATCAATATCTATCCGTAGAAGCGGAAGTCGAATTCGACGGATATGGATAAGGATGTGCATACTCGAGTATGAGTGTGTGTGCACATATCTTACAAAATCTTTTGAAGTGCTTATCACCCGCAGCTTTCTAGGCACATAATTGCAAATGTATCTCATAGATTGCAAGTGAATAGCAACGAATAGATTCAAACAAATTCAGTCAGTCTACAACTAAAAAAATCGAAACGAAGTGGTTTTTAAAGTCCTTTTCTTGTCTTTAAATTAAAAGTTTAAGTTTCATTTAAGTATTAAAATGGATGAAACATGGGGAGAACAGGTTTCGGAGATCCAAGAAAGTATTTATTGTAGATTCGTGATCAGCACGAAGTGTTAAGTAAATCTTCTCTTAACAGAAAAGAAAGTATCTGCCACACTATTTCAGTTGGGCATACATTGCACATTGTTTGATTTATTTGTATTCAAATGTTTACTATTCAAAATTATGTTGTGTGCCTGAAGTGGTTTATTTCTGGAAGAGTATGGTACGATTGGCTTATGCCATTGCTTGCCATTGCTATTCTTGATCAATAAGTAAAATACTTTAGCAAATATTTCATATTGTATTCCCGACAAAATTACTTTCAAAAGCAGAGAAACAAGGAAGGGTTTCATGCTTTTGATACATTTCTTAAGAAGTGAATCCCAGAAAATAGTAACAAGAAAGTGATAATGAAGTTGTAATAACTTATACAGAATGAATAGAGTGAGTCAAACGTTTCGGAAAATCCTGAAATTTTCACAGCAGAAGTTTCATTCTGACTGCAGAGACTCTTTTAGGGCCGACAAATTTTTATGGGTTTAACTAGAGCAAACTCAGTTTTTTATTGGAAAAAAGTTAAAAAAAAAGGTCCCAGCAACATTTCAATTTGACTCTGAATCTATCAGTAGATACGAATTATACTTTTGCCAAAATTCTGGACTACTTGGACAACTTCCGATGTACTTGGTGTAGCAAACCAACCCATTCATCATATATATTGAGATTGAGATTGGAGAAAAAGTTTTATCTCAGCTGATACCTTTGGTCCTTCGTTGGGATAGCCAATACTTTTCGATTTTTATATAAATGAGTTTATTAGGTTTGTGCAAAGCAGATGGAGGCGAGTCAGACCCCATAATTAGTATTCTTGATCAGCATCAAAATTCGATAAAGATAAAAAAATGTCCATCAGTTATTTGAAGACTTTCAAAGATAGAGCTTTCAATATACTTGTATTTCCTTTCAGATTACTCATAATCGATGAAATGCCAACCCTTCCCCCTTACAATTCTTCTCCTACTTTCTGGCTATTTTTAAGAAACAAATGTTGTTAATAAAGCTACAAACGACAAGTAATTTGATTCTTAGGACAATTTTAATTGAATAATCCATATAGGTCTAGAACGACCCACTAGGAGCCGCCTCTCTGAAAAAAATGCCACTTTTCTGACAAGATATTTCTTGTAGTATATGTGAAAACTAAAAAAATATATGATTTTAGGTCCGTGTATTGCAGGGTTGCCATACTGTCAGGGGTCAAACTTTTTTGCAGCTAAATTTTCGAATTCCCCTAACTTTTAAACGAATTGGGAGATTGGGATTCGTTTGCTCAAGTGGAAAGTTGTTGACTGTTGTCGACCCCCGCAAACGCTATTTCAACGAATTAACTGATTTTAAAACACCAAGAGACCTTTTTTTTTGTGCACAATTTAAAATTTGAATTTTTAAACTTTAAACTGATTATTGTACAAATTTTTAAAATTAATATAAGGAAATAAGGATTTTGGAAATAAGGTTTTGAAATCACGGACTTACGAATGAGTGTTTTAATATAATGAATTGTAAGGATTCTTATTAAAAGGCTTCTGAAACAAGGATTTCGATATAAGGATAAAAAATTATAAGAAAAAGGGTTTTTGAAATAAGGATTTAAAAACAAAAGATTTTGGCAATAAAGAACTTGGATTGAGGAATATCGAAATAAGGATTTTAAATAAGTGTATTCTTTTGATTCCGTTTTCTTTTTTTAAAGGAATCTTTTAAAATATTTCGGCTCGATATACCAAAATGTATTAAAACATATGCGGTATGAGTAGTTGTAAGATACTGTTTTATTATTTCTAAAATACATGCTTATATAATATGTCTTATGCTATGCTAAGCATTGCGTTGGTCTTAATCTGTAGCTATGCCGCTGTAGTCCTTATCCGTAGATGACAATGTGCATTCGCTGTGGTTCCTTGTTTAATCAGCAGATAGCAATTGTACATATATCTATCAGCAGCTCAGAGATTTATGGCTGCTCAGAATATGCTTCGCTTAAGTGGACTGTATTTGATATTTTATGTGTGGGAACATAATACCTAGATGATGTTTCTAATTATATCTGAATATTTCTCATCACTATCGCTGGGAACCGCTGGGAACCGCAGTTTTCTGACCCAAACAGTCAAACGAAACAAGCAAGCATATCACATGCCTCGCTTTATCATCCTCAGATACTTTAACGACCACACTGAAAGAAATTATGTTCAAGCGTGAACAATAAGGATTTGACAATAAGAGGAGATAAGTTGTAAGTCTGGCGACAATCGGCTACCACAGATAGATCGTGATTAATTGGAGCTCATTTGGAACCAGCAGCACAAAAACAAACAGGAGGCGTTATACTTAAAAGAAAAAAAAATGTATAAAAAATAAATAGATTAATGTAGTCACTTCCACGGTTAGCATTTGAAATCCTTCCCTTTATTTATCTGCAGTTATCTCAATTTATCTTTTTTCATTCAATGTGATCGTACGTGACTTAATAACTGCAATCTATTCTAATACAGCAAAAAAAAAAAAAAAACAATTGCGCTGTCATTTAGTTTATCTTGTCAAGAGGATCAATTTTTGATAAAATTTTACAACCAAGAGATTTTTAAATTATTTCGTCAAAAATTTAAATTTAAATTTGTAAGCTAGGTGCATTCTTTTTTTTAGGCCCTGTACCGAAGGATTATTTTTAAAGTTTTAGCAATTTCGACTATATTAAACAAAATATGTGTTTCCTGTGTTCACACATCGCAGTTAACTTCACAGTTTACAAGCAAAAATTATGTCTTCTTGTTTGGCCGCGCAACTACCAACTCCAGGATCCTTTCCTTGTCCCTCTTTTTGTGTTTGTTTTCTTCCTGAATCTGAGCCTGGTGTTTTTCTTTATCATCGCTGCTACATTTTTTGTTCTCTCAGTATTTTACTAGTCCTTGGAGACCGCCTTTAAACACTGAATGTCTTCCACACATGCCTGCATCTTTTGCCTATAGATACTTCCTGATTGTTTTTGCTTTTGTTGTACATGTTGCGGCTGTCGCTGTCCTTGTTCGATATTCTTTTCGTGCAATGAAGCGCATTAAAATAATAGAAGTTTTCACACTAAAGTTTTATGTCGGTTTAAGTTTCTTTTGTCTATGCTAGAACACACAGATACCTCTACCTCCGTATAAGTATTTGTGTATTGGTGTGTTGAAGATGCTTTTTCTATGAGCACTTTTTGCTTCACTGAATGTGTGTAGAGAATCTGTGTATTTTGATTTTTGTCGAAACCGTTTGGGTTTCGGTTTGAGTTTTATGTTTATTGTTATAAGATATATCTATAGATGTGTATGGATAGTTGGTATGTTGGCCTGGTACGTCGTTAAACGCAAACGCAAATGCAAATATTCTGTTCAACATATTCCATTGAGTCTTTTATGTTTAAATTGAGTGTAAAGTGTTAAGTGTTAAATTCGTTCATTGTTATGGCATAATTGGACCAGAAAAAGGACAAGAAGGATTATTGTAAAAATATTACGAAATGCGGAGAATAGTTTTTTGCTTTAGATCGTTCAATTTAAGAAGTTTCGGAAAATCAAAAATCAAAACTACAAATAGTTTAATCGAAACCAACAGCCTTGAATTAAGTCGTTTTGCCATTTGCAAAAAGTATTACTAATATATTATGGCTAAAATTTTCAGATATAAAACGTCAGGTTGAACATCTGTCAGAAATACAATTTTGAAGTTTTAGCGAATTTTTTTCTCGATTCATAATTTTAAGTACGAAAAATGTGACTTTTGAGCTGAATAAGCGTCAGTTCCTGGCACTTTTCAGTTACTTCTTCAGTTTGAATAAATATGAAGCTAAGGTCCATCGATTGCTGGTAGATGCATTAGTTGAGGCTGGCTTAAGTGAAAGAAATTGTAATAAAGGCGAACCCAAAAAAGAAAGGATAGTGTTTTCTTGGAATTATTTCTAAAATAAGGCAACTGGGTTTCATATAAACTGACGTCGAGAAACGTTGAACGCCGTTTTTCCATATGTGAAACGATTCTTGCCATTCATAAAAGAAAGGGTTTTCTGTCTGTAAAGCCAAAAGTGATGATGATGATAAGATAACCCGAAAAGGAACAAATCATGAGGACTATCTGGCTATGCTTCAACTTCTACAACTAAGCCAAATATTTTGGGATAAACGCGGAAAGGTGTAGTTGGTAAATCTATTAACGACTAATTTTAGCGCAAACTTCGAAAGAGTTTAACCGATTCTGTACGGTTTGTTTGGAAAATGTAAAATTAGCTCTCCATTTTTTACTTTGGAGTATATTTTCAAACTAAATTTTCAAATTAATTTAGCTTTGATTTGTGTATTATGAGTTGGTCAAACCGAACGAAAGCATTATTGGGGCTGTCTACAGAATATAATTGATTTAATGAGTTTGAGTCGACCACTTAAGGAATCATGTGCCCAATACTACTCTAGGCACGACAAAGTAATACTTCTGCTTGATAGTGCACGTTGACTAGTTGCGGTGCTGGTTAGAACCTAGTTTTACCCCACCCAAACATGGCTCCCTCTAATTTCAACTTGTTATGATGGATGACCTTTTTGAAAAAATTGTTCGGATTCCTACTGAACATCATATATAATATAATCTGATGTTTCCGATTTCATCGACGATGTCTGGCATGACTACGTCTTTTGGGTGAAGTAACGTAAGCCACCTTTTAATCATTAAATAAACTAAATAAAATTTATTCTATTTTCGTTAAAATTGGCGACATTGCCTGCTTTCAATGGCTGTGAACCACAAACTTAATAGCGCAGCTTGTAAATTTGTTTACTGTTGGTAATTCGAAAAGCCCTTGACTTATCAAGTAACCCTCGTATTAAAGAAATTTTGCAAATGATAGTTGTGTCCATGGCGTTTGGGAAAGATGAGCTATCAAGCCGTTTTGGGATGCTTATGACAACACTGGCCAGTTAGCATGCTATAACAAAGTCTTGTGTCTTGAATTGAGCTGCAATTATAGGTTGTTCCCCAAACCATCCGCTGTCTCGCAACTTATCTGTGATCGGAAAGGTCGTTAAACATACGATCGCTCATAAAAATTCACTTGAATGCATGTGTTTGGCTTCGATGTTATGAATCTTAAAAATCGATTACAAATATAAGTACACAACAGATCATTAATATCTTATACACAATTTTATATATAAATATTTACACATTTATGTATAGTTTAAAATAGTTTTTAAGTAGATCCAAACTGTAAATAAAAAGAGTTCTAATACAAATTCAAATTGACTTGGAGAGTTGATCATTACAATCCACTCAGTAAACAGTAAGTTGTGCCTTATCATGTATACGGATTATATAGCAATCGTTGCAATTGGTCAGTAACAATTTTTCAAACATATACCCCTACAATTAAAGATATAAGACTGACTATTCTTGTATAGTGGAATAGTCGAAGATTCTTTCCAATGTGCTGAAAACTTAGCTTCTTGTATAGTGAACTTAAAGAGATAGGACAAAGGATTACAAATGGAACATTGTCTTAATACACAACGGCGAATATTATCTGGACTAAGCAGTAATGAAAATTTTATAGATTTTGGACAAATTAATACATAAAACATGGTAATTACAAGACATGATATAAAGTCATAAGATGGTATACTATAGGAATAAGATTAAATTAAATGAAATTAGTTCCAACTATTCTATATTGCGCCCCCGGTAAGGTATAACCCAGCTGGAAACTCACTGAAGCGTGTCGCTTTATTATTTCTCAGCTTTTTAATAACTGTTATAGTCGTTACTCGTTATAGTCGTGTGATACTTCAATGAATCCAACATTAGCTGGATATTCTGGCATCGCTTCATTATCGGCGGCATTGTGTTCTCCATCCGCACCAAGTAGATTAGAAAAGTGACTCCTTTATACTCTCTGTGATTTCCATGCTTCTGCGACCAGATTTCCGTTTCCGTCTTTACAGAAAACGACTCCGGGCTTAAAACCTTTGACTGTTTGCTTTTTAATAGACGTTTTATTATATTTTCTTACATTTAAAAGCCCATTTTGTTCCTACTGTTTCGGGCTGCCGCTGATTTGTGTAAGTTACTCCTCGAATCTATAAGCAAATTATTTGATGATTTACTTCGCAGCATAAAGTGTGACAAACCTCATGATTACAGCTTGTGATGGTTCACAATCAAGATCAAAAGGCAACCTCTTCGTAATACACCTATTCTGATGCAGAATAATAGGTGGTGTCGCTCAAATGAGGAGAAAACTGAATCGTTTGCCGATGAATTGGAAAACCTCTTCAATCCAATCGGCCTGACATCAGCTTCAGATGTTAATCAAATTTTGGAGCAACTTTCGATTCCTTATTCGCCAACAGAGAATCAAATCAAGGTTCTTAAACCTCAAAAAAGTTTACGTTGGCATAGATAGTAAGACTGTTAAAGCCTACCTGCTAAAGGGTTACTAGGAGGGGCACTGTTTATATTTCGGGAATATCAAATATTAACAAACATTTTTAAATGAAAATTACTTTACTTTTTTCAAAACATTCTCCATGAAAATGTATGCCGTTTTGCACCATTGTTTTTTTTTCTCTTATCTTATAACATAAATTTGACACATATATGTGTCTCCATTCGTGACACCATATATGCATCACGGATTTAGATCAATATATTGATCTAAATCCGTGATGCATATATGGTGTCACGAATGGAGAGAAGTTGTACCATATTTCAATCGGTATTCAATTATTACGTCCCAGTTCCCAGTGCACCTCTTCTACCCGAGCGCTCTAGTGATTGGGCAAACCTATAATGGACCATTGGGATACTATATATGTTTTGGATTTTCTTATGTTTTTCTACGTATTCGCAAATAAACTCTCTCTCCCTTCCTCACAACCCTATCTCAACCAGCATCATGACTGATTACATGTAACATTTCATTTAAGAATTTATTTTTGTCTTTTTGTCTTGTCACGCAGATACATGATTAGTTTTTCTTTGTTTTACTTAAACTAAATAATTTGTCGCCACTTGCGGTGGTTCAACCTAATTGCGTGGCGGATCGGTCATCGGTCGATCGCAAAACAAAACACTTTGCGTAGATTTTTTTGTCCCTTGCACTGAGACAATACAAAGGAGTTTTACTTATCTTAATCACAATCCCCTGACCGCTGGTTACACTTCTTTCAATGCTGCTATTGCCTCCTGTATGCCGGTTGTCTTTGTGGTTGTTGTTGTTGTTGTGTATAATGTCGGCCGACAATGTTGCCGCGTCTACCTATCTGCCGCCTTTAGTGGGAATTTTTGATCCCGATGCCTGCTCTTCAATGTTTGTTGCTAGACGTGTTTGCCATTTCGTGGCTCTCCAAATAGTCCTTGCTTTCGTCCACCTGTAGTACACCTGGTTACTCTGTATCCGTTAAACCAGTGTTGTCAGTGTTACTAGGGATCCCAGTCGATACTTCTACTATTTTCTTACACTGTTTACACTTATCCACGAAACATAACTTTAATGTTGCCACTTCCCGAAATATAGATAATACCCCTCGCAGAATGCGATAGATATTAGTGCGTATTGTTGGGTGATTGTAATAGCCGGTAGGTTAAGAGATGAGTCACGGGAAGATGAGCGCCCCGGGAGAGATAGTGTGATGATTAGATGAGAGTTATACGGCGATAGAAGCTAACAGCAGGTATCAGGACAATCTATAGTCAGTAGATACGTGTTGTGACGTGATCGCATAGCAGAGAAATACAAAGCTTTGCATAGCAGACACCGCGAGTTCAACTAAAAATCATTGCATGTAATGAAAAATCAAATATTTTATTATTAGACTTGAAGAATTTCATTCTCCGAGTTATAAGGATTAAAATTAATAAGTAATTAAGAAATCAGTATAGTGGTCAATTTTTGTATGGACTTTTCTTTACAAGATGGTTGGTATGTTCATTTATATACTTTATTTGTACACCATAGTCGCAACTAGACCTAGACCAACATTTTGTGCTGATACGCTTGTGAGTTGCGTTAGCCAGTTCCAAAGTGAGGAGCAGTTAAAAACTTTAGCCATTAATTTCTATAAACGACTTCATCCATCATTAATTTAAAAATAGTATCTGAAATATTTGATAGAAGATGCTTTTTTTGTAAAACAAAATAAAAATTCAAGCGCTTCAAACATTATCACGTAAATAGCGAAAATATTGTGGAGAAACTTTTTTTTTTTAACATTTCTGAGATGCTTGATACGCACCCCATACTGGTATGCTTACGGTAATTTAATACTTTTAAAAGGTTTATCTCACGGTTAACGTGAAGTGCAGATACTCGTGCTTTAATGGCTATAACCGAAGAATAAAATAAAAGCAGAGAAAATTCATTACACAAGAAGCGAAAAAACTTTCAAGTGCTTCAGTTGGGCTATAAACCATTAAGTGCCGAATAAAGCTTAAATATCTGTTCAAACAAGATGTTAAGCAAACACACACACGCGCAGCCACAACGCACACTCATTGGCGGCTATAAAATAAAACCAGGGAATATAAATTACGCACTTCAAGCTGCAATAAAATCCTTAACTTCATTCACGCGGAAACCTTTTGAAACTTCTTCACCTGACTTCGAAGTTGACGTAGAACTCAAAAAGTGACTTCATTTCCCAATCAGTGCAAATTGAAAAAAAAAAAAAAGAGTAAAAATGCTGCCAGACTGCGCAAACAAATTAAATATGCCAATGAAAACAATTAAACGGAATTGCACAATAATTAGTTGTCGATAACTGGACGGAACGGAACGGAAAAACTTGCATCAACCATGAAGTATTTTAAAGGTGATATTATTTTAAAGAGAATTCCAGTCAATTAGTTTTAATGTCGCTAAATTAATTAAAATAAACAGCGGGAAATTACGCTGAAAATAATAAATAAATGAAATAAACATAAATAATTTCGTATGTCGGCCATTTTAAAACGAATTCAATTCATGGCGAACGGCGCTCAATTACCAATTAAATGATGCAATTTATGCCGTTTTGTAAAGAAAATTAATTACTTTGAATTTCCACAAGGCTTATTGATTTCCATTGCGTATACGAATTATTTTCCAATTATTTTATTGGTCATACATACATTTGGATAGAATTAAAGCCGGAAGATTAAACACTTTGTTTCATGTTTCTATTTACTCAATCGTTGCAAATGGACTTCAATAAAAGTTTGTTTTGATTGAACTTACTAAGGGAGTGTTAAGTTTTACAAATCTCTACATCATTCTTTGCTGTTCGATGGCAGAAGTATTTTGACAAAGAAATAACCATACGGTTTTTTATACCTGTTTAAAGGATCATAGAAACAAATTTAAATTAAATATGGTATATATATACGTTAAATAACTGTCAAATTATTTTGCAAGAGATTATATTAGGGTATAATTAGCAAAAATAAATATAATATATCAGAAATGTAATGTGGCATAAGTATTTTGACATACATATTTATTAAGTTAGAAAAAATTATCAATAGTTAATGTTTAACATATTATTATTTATTATTAATAGAAAATATATGCCCCCTTTGCACTTATAACTTCTTGGAACCGTCTCTAAGTTGTACATAATTTTCAATTAAATTTAAACTTTGGGGATGTTGCATAATAGTAAGTGCAACTTCCTGCTTAAAAATATTCTTCGATCAATTTGTCCCCATAATTCAATTCTTTGCCTATGTCAATTGTTTCATTGATGGCAACCAATAAAGTCAGAGGAAAGTTGGATTATAAAAAATATATTGTAGATCCTTCCAGTTTGAATATTTAGTATCTTCAATTTAGATACTAAACAATCAACGTGATACTCTTTCTAAAGAATAAAACCCATAAAAATATGCTCCTCCTTTCTGTGTTATCTAACCTAAATCGCCGAAATTGGTGTATCTTACTTCAATCCTAATAAAATATTCTATATACTTCCATATCAAAACATTAGCAGAACATTAGATAGTTCCCATTCAATACTGTATTTTTGGTTTATCTTATCTGGAATCAACAAATATGGTAACTCTTACGTCAATCCTCATAAAAATAACCATATGGATTCAAGTAGGAATAAATCATACAAAAAAATTTTAAGTCAATGGGGGTACAGAATATCTCGAAGTCGAGCACACTCATTTACAGCGTGCTTTCTTGTTTCTATAAAGTCAATGAACAAAATTCCATAACCAAATTCCATCTTTTCAGCAATCGAGCCCGCAGCAATAATGTTTTGACTTTTCATTGTCTGGCATGTAGTGTCACCAGCATTGGGTCCCGGATGTTTTATCATGTGTAAGCTAGAAAATCACTTTCCAATTAATAGCAAAGTGCCTTGAACACATCTAACTTCGCCGAGTACAAGTGACAAAGATGATTTAGTACAATTTTATTTTTCTGTTTCATCTTATAGAAAATTTTGATTAACTTTGTAAAACAAATTTGAAATGAATAGTAAAACAGTAAAATATCAAGACTTCGTTGGTTAGATTTTACTGTTATGTAATCCCATTTTCCAAATTATTGGCTACCAGGATACCATTTCGTTCTGCATTACTCCATAGCTGCTTTCCTAATGTTGAAGAGCTTTCCAATTGATATAGTGGGCACACCGTTGCAATCGAACTCCAGATCATCGAAACTTATTTCGGCTTGAACCTTGACCGGAGTTACAACACCCGGCTGGATCTCAGTAACGGGCTTCTCAGCTGAATTTTTATCTTTGCCATCCAATGGGCCACAAAACTTTGCCGATTCAGCGCTGCTTTTTTGGCCATCACCGCCGCCATCTTCTTGGTATTGCAATTGATCAGGTTCAACATCAATAATAATAGCACGACGCGAATTTTCCGACATTTTGGAGTAAAAATCAATCACTTGGTTACGAGTTTATGAAAATAATTCTGTCCTTTACAAGTTCGTATAAATTTCTGTTTGTTAATATTTAAAAATGTGTTCATTCAATAATGACAATCTGGACTAAGTTAAGTCGTTAAATTGAGTTTAAATAGTTTCATGCTTAGATTTAAGATAATTATCTAAAATTATTAAATATTTTATTTTGTTCGAATTACGACAAGAAATTACAAAAAACAAAACAAACAAGTAAGAAAATCACAGTCGGGCGTAACCGACTGTAAGAGGCCCTGCACCAGTGCAGGTCGCCTAACAAACACATTAAATGTTTCCCGAGCTTATGACCAAACACATGACCACTTCTCACTGCACGACTAAGTGCTTTTTAAAACATTTTTTTATGTATGAAACGAAAAGGGGGGTCGCTCAAATTCAATTGCTTATAAAATCGTCATTTATTATCCGATTTTGATGAACTTTTTGGATTTTGGTTAAGAGGGACGTTATCTCTATACTGGCATACTTAATTTTTTTTGTGCCGAAGAAATTTTAACCTTTGTGGTGATTTTATGGGGAAGGGGGGGAGGGGTAAGTTTTTAAAATAAACTTGTAAAATTCCGGAGCAGTCCTAGTCGAATGCAAAAAACACGAAGTCTCTATCTATTACTGTTTCCGAGATCCTTTCGTTCATATAGACGGACAGACGGACGGACGGACATACAGACAGTCGGACATGTCTATATCGACTCCTCTATCACTCCTGACCATAATGGGGGTAACTTTGTTGAAATTTTCTTCTGTTGTGAATAATGGTTTTGAGTCCGGATGTCAACCTGATGTCATATACACAGACTTCAGTAAAACTTTTGATAGTGTGTGTCACAAACACCTTTTGTTTAAATTTAAAACTATAGGATTCCCACCCTCTCTTTGCTCTTGGATTTAGTTATACTTATCCGGTAGGATACAAAAAATTTTATTAAACAATTGTTTATCGAACATTATTGTCGTATTTTCTGTTGTTTAATATTTTTAGGCCCTGTACCGAAGGTACAAGAGCCTATTGGTTTTGTGCAAATGTATGTAACAGGAAGAGCTAATTGTCGGAGACCCCCAAAGTTACCCCCTTATGGTCAGGAGTGATAGAGGAGACGATATAGCCATGTCCGACTGTCTGTATGTCCGTCCGTCCGTCTGTCCGTCTATATGAATGAAAGGATCTCGGAAACGGTAATAGATAGAGACTTCGTGTTTTTTGCATTCGACTAGGACGACCCCCCTTTTCTTTTCATTCATATTCGCGCAGTGAGAAGTGGTCATGTGTTTGGTCATATGCTCGGGAAACATTTAATGTGTTTGTTAGGCGACCTGAACTGGTACAGGGCCTCTTACAGTCGGTTACGCCCGACTGAAATTTACTTACTTGTTATTAATGATCTTCCCATGGTAATACACTTTTTATGCAGATAAAGCCAAGGAAAATTGTTTTAATGATTTGCGTATCCTTATGGAACCCAAACTTATTTATAATAAACTCATTGGATCAATGGTAAACGAAGCAAAATCATTTCTTGGCTTTGTAAAGCGTTGGTCTAAGGAGTTTAATGACCCTTATACCACTAAACTTCTCTATACCTCACTTATCCGTCCAATTTTAGAATTTGGATCCTGTGTATGGATTCCTTATTCACCAAGATCGTATTGAATCTATTCAAAAACAATTTCCTCTTTTTGCTTTTCGCAGTCTTAATTGGGATAGCCATGTAAATCTTATATTGACAGATTAAAATTAATTAATCTTCCAACCCTTTCATCACGAAGATCTATGCTGTTCAATCAATTTTATTCAATGTCACCTTTCGCCATTTTCTGCCAATAAAATTGCCTTTTTGCAGGACAAATTACGCTATCAATAACTCACTTCGAGCTCGCTGTTCTAACTATAAAATTAAAATAAATTCTCTCATTTTTTTCCTCTTTTCATTCGTCTTTAAATTCTGTTAAAAATGCTGTACTAACAAATCACTATCCAACCATTTTGTAATTTTCATTTTCTTAAAATTTCTTCATTTTTATAATTACGCCCGCTTGGACCACTGCCAAGCTGTGAGTAGGGGCACAGTCGATCAACAAGGTGGCCATACAAAAAATCCTCCACCGGGTCTGAGTGGTCGCAATTTTCCTTCTTTAGATTTAAGTAATTTTATAGTAATATATGTTGTTTAAAATAATTAGGTTTAGGCGACTGTTTTGTCATTTATTTGCTAATATCAATAAATAACCTAGGGTGTTTTCTAGGACTTGGCGTAATGTGAATATTTGGTCACTGGTCGACCTTTTTGGTCTGATATTGTCCTATTTTTGATAACTTATATGCCTTCGGCCTATTACACAATACACGCGACAGAATCGTTTATCCAATGGAAAGGTCACTAAAACCGCGGTATTTGGCGCGGGGTCTCCTTTCTTAAAGATAGGACAGAGAACACTGAGATTCCAGTCATTGGGTATGCGTTCATCGGATCACATTTTGCATATAAGTTGGTGCATACTCTTCGCCGCTGGTCTTAAAAAACTTTGTTATTTTTCAGCTTTTTAATAACTGAATCGACTTCGTTATAGTCTACACGAATTTGTGCGCATAATCGCTCCAAGTAGGTTAGAAAAAAGACTTCTCCATAATTTCAGTGATTCCTGAGCATCTGTAACCATTTCCATTCTCATCCTTAACATCTCAACATCCTCAAACTCCCGCCTTTATTGCTCCTTTTTCTTGCATCAGAAAAGGCTTATCCTTCTCTTGATATCGCTCTCTAACAACTCGCGTTGCTCCCGACTACAGAGTTCGCGGATAGGAAGCGTTCTGCTCTGCAGTAGCATTTCGACACTCCTCGTCGTACCAAGAGTTAGACTTCGGTTTTGTATAACCAATGCCCTGCTTGGCAGCCCTATCCATTGAGCGGGTGATATATGTTCCCACTGCTCACATATGTCATGAGAAAAGGGAGAGTTTTCCCGGAGCAGTCGGTAGAGTGCGTTTGAAACTGCTTCGGCGCTCCATTCTGATATTGGGACGTGCGGCGTGCACGACACTGAGCCTAGTGCGACAATATAGTGCGAGGAGATATTAGTCCGAGTAGATATCGGGACCACATAACGTTTGCAGGTATAACACGCTCGATGCGTGCCTTCCGTTAATCAAAACATGATCAATTTGATTGCGTGTAATTTGATCTAGACTCAGCCTGGGACCTGAAAATCTTGTGCTACTAAAAACAATGAATCTAGAGACGAAGTCATGTAGGTTTCTACTAACCACGAAACCGCATTCAAGTTTGTGCTTACTCGCACAGCAGCTATGATAGATTTCACAGGATGTTTTTATAGAGCAATCCTGTTCTATATATCGTATTTCCTGGATTGCAGTGATATCAGCATTGTATCTTTCGAGGACATAAACCAGCTGAATACTTTGGTAAGCGTTCGTCGAATGGATTTATCGATCCTTATACCACTAAACTCCTCTATACTTATCGGTGAAATTGTTTAGGCATATTTGCTTCAGATCAGTTCACTAAATGTTCCCATTTGACCAACTCGTCATATTTCGCCTTTTTGCCTTTTTGCATAAAAAATTTCGCTCACACTTCGAGCTCTCTTAAAGATAAAAATATGTGTTACGAAGATCTCAAGTTTCTGTTTCCATTTTGTTTCGATTTTAAAGTAGTTTTAAGAGTTCCGTTGTTTTGAAAACTTGTTTAATTTTGATGTCATTAACCAGCTTCAATACAAAATTCTATTCCAATAAGTCTTACTACTTAACATTCATCTAAGCTAATTCACATTTATTCAACATTTTCGAGACAAGAGTATCACATACCAAAAATACCACTTCTCCATGTTTATTTTCAGTTTTATTACAAGCAATTTTAGTTTCGTTTTAACAAGTCTATCATCTTGCAACCTCTTATCTCTGCTACAAAGCAATTTTAAATGAAAACAAACAAAAACTGAATGAAATATTTACAAAATGTCAACAAAGTTGTATTCAAATGTCAAATAATGCTTCGGCATACAACCAAGCAACTCACTTGCAGTAGAATATAATAGAAAAAGTCGTCTGGCATTTCATTTAGAATTCATTCGATTGCAACTGTCAACACTAAAAGCATTTCGAACACGAAACTTCACTTAAAACAATGCAAGTTTTTCATACAAATTTCCAGTTTACCTGCTTTGTCAATCGGTATCCTTGCTGCCACCTCAAATCTGCTGCAATGTCACAAAATAAAATTGCTTATTGACATTTGATGATGTGCGGAGAGCATTTTTTCAGGTAATATTCAATTACACAAAAGCTCACGATTGCTGCCAAAGTATATCTGCAAATAGTCACAATGGAATACAAAATGGAACTTGATTTATTGAATTGACTGAGTTTAGCTATTTCCCGTACACAGATTCGAACAATGACCAGAAAAAGCAAATAAAATGCCACAAGAATAAAAATATTTACATTTTGTAGTAAAGTCGTAAAAAATAAAATATATATTCAAGTACTACCCAAAAAAAACATACAACTACATGCAGTGTGGATAGACGAGACAGGCATTGGAATACATTTTGCATAAATAACCAACTTTAACACACGCAAACACATCCTGCATGCTGTATCCTGCAACGCCGAATTGTTGTCATTGCTGCAGTGAATTTTCCTTGGAGTTGCATGACATTTAAAAATGTCAATATTGACGACAAGTGATGGATATAAAATGGAAGTTGCTACATTAAATATATCGCATCACTGAGATACTTCAATGTGAATAACTATACGAGTCATGGAATGACTGTAATTGGCTTTAATTGCAGAACGAATTAATTTAAGTTATTCTGTAAGAAAATAACAGTAAAATTAATATTAATTAAACCAAAGAAAAAAAACTTTAACAAATATAAAATAAAAAAAAAAAATTGCAGATGGAATTTATTTAATATTAAATTTATTGCATTTTAAATGAAATACTATCAATTATTTGTATATAAAATGAGAATAATTGGACATCTTTTAAATTATATATGGAAGCTTAAAATATTTTTTATCTGAATTATGAATAGGAGAATCTAAATATCAAAATTTGATATCTATTATAGTGTATAAGATCTCAATTTGCATACGTACAGCGAGGCAGACAGAGGGACGGACATGTATATATCGACTTGTCTTTTGATGCTGATCAAGAATATAAATACTTTGTAGGGTCTGCCATGCCTCCTTCTATCTGTTACAAACACTTGCACAGACGTATTATACCCTTTTTCTTAATGGGAACAGGGTATTAGTTCGATTTATACATTACTATTCATCCAAACTATAGGAGTACTGGTGAAGCTCTGTCATTATTAAATCAAATATTGACCACTTTCCTGTTCACAACACGCGATACGCTTCTTTTCAATGAGTTGGCGTCAAAGTATTCTGTAATCTTGAAAATTTTATATTGAAATCAGTTTATTTTTCACAAAACTTTGTTTGGAACTCTGCCGATTTCCAAGACGAGCGTGGTTCTAAATTTCTTATTACTGGAGACTGGAATGCGAATCATCGCCGTCTGAGAGACAACACCATATTTGATGCTGTGATAAATTCTGGAATGCAGATTCTGTCTACAGGTTCACCTACACATTATTTTTATAATAATTGAACCCCTAGTGTGATTGACTTTACAGTTTATTCTGGTATCACGTCATCAAGCCTATTACCAATGGGTTCGATGAGCTTAGCTATATCTCGCTGATAGTTGATTTCATAATCGGAACTCATTTTATGGGCGCTAATCTAATACTTTTACCTTCAAATGCAAACAACAGTCGCTTCCAACTTAAGCTAGATGAACTGGATAATATTAATATGTAGTTCAGAACTGGCAGATATTGTTGACACGATAGAATTGTTTCTGTCACATTTTAACCGTACCCTCCATGTTTTAGTACCCCTCATTGGTCATTTTTAACATACAAGGTTCTCGACTTTTTAAGCGTGAAGTACAGAGTCAGGCAACGTTCCATTCGTAATGAACTTCAGAACAGAGCGTCGAAACAGGCTGCTAATGATTTGCGCAAGCTACTCTTTGAATCGAAGAGCAACTTCAACTTTAGAAGAAGGCTTAAAAGTTTGCAGATGAGTTGGAAAGTCGCTTCAAACCATTTAACCAGGCATCAATTTCAGATAACTATTACACAATGGATCAATTTTCGACCCACCTTTTCCAAAAGCGAATATTAGACATCAAATCAAAGTCCTAAAACCTCAAAAAGCTCCTATCTGTTAAAGATTTACTATTCTTGGTGCTATTATTTAGTGAATATTATTCATGGTACTTAAGCCTGATAAGTCTGAAAGGCATGATGAATCTTTTAGACCAAAAAGTCTACTACCCATGCTCTTAAAGTATTTGAACGATTATTTCTTCATCGAGTATTGCCGTTATTAAATGAACGAAATATCATCCCTGACTTTATATTCGAAATGGCACACCATAATAAGTGCATAGAGTCGTACATTACATCCTTAACGCTTTTGCAGCAAAGCGATACAGTTCTACTGTTTCCTTGAATGTGCAACAGTAATTTGACTCTGTATGGCTTGAAAAACCAACAGAAAACTTTCTCATTTTAAAGACTCTTATTACCAAGTGGAAGGGGTAAACTTTCGACGATACGGCCAATATCTACTGGAGTACTAACATTTTTTATTTACAACTTAGACATGCCTTAAACAATAGGTAAACACATGTCCGTATACGGATGATTCTGTGATTATGGCTAATTTCAATTGAATTTTAATCTGTTTCATCATTGGGCGAATCGTTCGAACTTTAAAATAAACAGCTCTAAGTCTACGTACTGCACCATCATGTAAAAACTGGGTATATGTCCCTCCTGACACCTTAAATATTACACATATTCCCCAGGTTAGTTTTTTTAAAATATCTTAAAATGATATTAGAGACAAACAACTTGGAGCAATCAAATAATGATGATTACTGTTACATGTCACGCTAAAGTAAAAAAAATTCTCCGTGGTTGCTCTAGAGTTGGTAAAACATCGATAGTGTCGCCACTCAATAGTTTTTGCCAGACTATCGATACTAACGATGGTACTATTGGAAAATTAGTAAAAGTTGCATAGTACTATGGGTTTTTAGTCCAGCCACGTCATCTGCGCTATTGTAAGATACACAAATATGTAAGTTTAGTAATTACAACATATACATACTTTCCAGTACTCCAATACGTTGCAGTCTTGTGCTAAATTCTGTTGCTTTAGGAGACGAATAGTTGCGCTATATTGCGTATAAATGCAACATGTTGTGAGCTGTCAACAATTTTGGGGCTTTTGGGGACCACAATTCCACTTGGTGTGTACGTGCCATATCAGGATATTTTAGCGCTGTATCCTGAGCCTCTATTAATTTTGAAAATGCAGGTATATTTATTTTTAGCGTGTAGCAGTAATCTGTCGTCATATTTGTTCTTCACGTACCTTGTTTCATTTCATTAATATACTGATGGAGTCGTGATCCTGGTCCGCACTATAGTTGCCAGGATTTTGTGGAATTTTATTTGTGTGAGATTTCAAGAAATGTAGATTTAAGTTCTTCAAACAGCTTATATGTATATAATATACAGGTGTATGTATATTTAAACTTTTTTTATAACCCAAGAAAATATCCAATACGTTCTGGAAATTTAGTCACGCATCTCTTTCTTCTTTATTCATTATTGTCATCGTTTGTGGCCCATCTAGTAATCCTTTCTTTAACTTTATTGAGTCAATTCAAAATACTGAAAGCAACCAACACACAGTGGTAGGTCTTGTATGAAACCAAGTGTATACGAATTGGCCACACGATCGAGTTGTCCTCGAAACTTTACTATTAAAGGAAATAATAATGTACAATGATAAACATTAAAAAGATCAAGGATAACATTATCGTCTATATTTCCAAAATTCGTTTATAAAAATTGTTTATATTTAAATTAATAAAATAGTTTCTTCTATTATGGAAATTATTCTAGCAAATCAAAAACATGTGTTTAAAGAGTAGAATTACATTTGTTGGGTAATTTTTGCTGCCCGGTTAAGAAAGCATCTGAACGTAATAATAAGCGATTTATGAGGTCGGTATTTATTGCGACACGTGCGATTTTTCGAGTATGATGGAGTTCATACATCTTAATATCATTGTTTTTGAACTCAACTGCTTCTTCGGAGAGCTCTTTAATCGATAATATTGCGTTTTCAATAATATCAGGAGGATGTATTAAAGTTTTGAAGACTGACGGGGGAGGTAATACCAGTAAAACCTCTGCGCAGTATCTAGCGCATATGTTCGGAGGGCTTGTAATAACGTTGCACAATTCTCATTACGTGTTGCTCAATGCCACTTATTTCGGCAGACAACTTGCCATGTATCCATCGTTTGATGATCCACTACCACCTGGTTTTAGTTTGTAGACTATAAGCCCCATTTGTTTTCTAAATTCCATTTAAATGTTCTCCTTTCTTCTCAAAAACTGTTCTTTGATTTCTAAAGATATTATTTGCCATTGCTTAATATCAAGTCTTTATGAAAGATGAAAAAAGTATTCGAAAAATAATAATAAAAATAATAATAATAATAGAATTTACCTCTTTTTTTAATACTCATTTAAAATTTTTAAAATATCACGTTTTACTTTTTTTTTTATTAAATTTTAAAGTTGTGCGTTTAGTTTCACGTGGCTTCCAATGCAGTTTAAATAGATTTTATTTGCAGTTTCTCACAACTTATCGCAATGTGTACATTTGAAAAAGAGCAAAATCAAATTTACTTCTAAATTCTTTATACTTTTAAGAACTAGTGAAGTCACTTTTGGCGACTAAATTCAAAAATTCAATTTTTTTATTTTTGGCTTATGAATTCGATCACAGTGGAACATCTTTATTCAAAGCCTTAATACATTGTTTTACAAGTCCTAATTTCATATGGTGGAAAAAGAACTTTTGAAAGATCGATCGATCTTATATAGAAAATTCTTTTCCTTAGGTTCAAATAAGTTTCTTTTAGTTCATTTTTATTTTAATGTAGTAGCTTCTTTGATCTACACTGTCCCACTCACATAAGAAGCAAAGCTTCTTCATAAAACCTGATTGTTGCACCTACTAAATAGTTATACATATTAATTTCTCACAGATTTATCAGTTTGATTAGACTTTTTAGCCTTTTTTAAGTATTCCAACTTATTTTCAATATTCTTTCTTGTGTTATGCAGCGATATAGCGTTTAACAGCCTCCACTCACCACTTTTACACCTACCTGGTTTCCGTTTATTCATTAACTCATTCACATCTTTAAAATATATAAGAGAAATGTTTTATTGATAAGCAAAATATTTTTTAAATTCTTTCTCCCTATACCGATAGAATGATTATTTTACTTCAGTTACTACTTGATTTGTTGAAACATGAAACAACCAATGTATGGTTCCAATCAGAACTAGGTTGAGCGTGAAATGAACGCCGCTCCACATCTGGACCCAATCAGGCGCAGCATTTCATTCTAATCCTAGGCCATGTTATGAAAATTTCTACACAGGAAATTACTTTGACTTAAATATTAAAAATAAAGATAGTGGATCTTCAAGCTGATGTTAAAGAAAAGATATTTCGTATTTTATTCAATCATTTCCGTTTCCTCGTGATTTAAAAATGATATTAATGTCTGGTTTAAACAGAAATATAAGAAGTATACAGTTGACTTTAATTGATCTATATATCTGAAAAATACAGCATCAATACTGGATACCGATATCGTTATTCGTATAGGATACAAAGGACAGGACAAATATCACCAACTGCTTTTTATATTTACTACTAAAGAAAAAAGTTTAAACGCAATCGAAATCAGGCATTGCAAACTGCTCTGCGTTCTTTAAGTAGAATACTATTTTGGAATTGTTGACAATTTTATCGTCCAGATCTGCAACATGAGCTCAAACATTCTTAAAATTAAAGGAGAATATTGATAATACGCTGGGGCAAGTGATAAAACTAATGATTCATAAATTGTTTCCATGTTTTTGAGAGACATTTTAGAAAATTCTTCCTGTAGATCTGTAATCGTTGTTTGACATAAGCTGTTGCAAATTATTCTTATCATATTTGACTTCGTCGAATGATACTGCTTGAGATTTAAGGAAGATATTGACGTCATCGGCAAGGCGTTCTCATAGATAGAATAGTCACAACTTATGGATTTAGTGGTGAATTAGTAAAAGGCGAAGTACTTGATATATTTGCGCACACCGTCGTCACGATTTTGATCAGGCGAATAATCACGCTTGCAAATAAATGCTTGCTTGGCTTCTTTCGATTGACTAAAATCAAGATGACTGATAATACCGGTCTTGCTGTATGGCGCAAAAGCATGGACCGCGATTGAATCATATGAAAGGACGTTGCTAGAATTCAAAAAAAATTTCCTACAAGAGAACCGTTTCAGTTCTTCTATTTTTGTATCAATTTCTGATTTGTACTGGTTCAAGAAGGTTAGTAGATCCGAGTTTCAACTATCGCTAATAGCTGTCTTTCATGGACACAACCTTATCGTATTATTAAATTAAAGATGTTCTACATTGCTTTCTTTTCTACTTTATAAAAATGCAATAAAATGCATTTGAAAGTAAACGGGAAGCTGAAATTGAGTACAAAAATACTTTATTTGAAGTTCTTTATTAAATAATGCAATTAGATAGTTACGATAGCCAGGATATAGGATGACCTGGCATATGAAAATATCTATAAATGAATTTGTGCTGCCTGGCTATATATAATTGTTTTGTAAGATTGCAAATGTGTGCATCCTGCATACATTGTGCTTCAGCAATTGCAAGATGCAAACAGATGCAAACAGATACCTTTTATGATATAAAGTTACTAGCTAGCATCAACTTTTGGCATTTTACTGACTTAAAACTTAAATACTTCGTTGCACTTCGGTCACAAACTTATTCTAGCAAAGGCCAAAAGTGTATGTGCTGCATATCCTTTGATGCTCCTGGCTGTTTCACATACACTCGCACACACTGGACAAAAGTTTCAGCAAACAGGCATTAAAATGCAGAAAACGAGAGTGAGCAGCAGCGAGAGACGCTTCACTCCGGAAGGAAGCCACCATATGCAACGGCTCCGGCATCAAAGTAACTCAGTTGGACGAATGTGTTTTGGCGAGCAGACGGGCGGTCGGCCAAAAGTATTTTCCTGCCGAAGAAATGAAAACAGATGACTAGAAGGCTGCAGTTACTTTCCGTAGCGGGAGACTGCGAAAACTTTGAGAATTAATGATAATTACTGCTCCGGCAGCTAAGTTCGACTGCGAGAAGACGTTATGTGCATCCTATGTGAATTCATTTTCCGCTGATTCGCTGCTGGAAGGATTCAAGCGATTGCCATTTCATCGTTTTAGATGTCTGCCACATAATGTCCGTTCGTTTAAATTGCAAATATTTATTTTGGTCGCTTTCTTTGCGTTCTACTCAACCGGATGAGAAAACATTTTTAAGCGTTGAACAAAAATGTCGGCAAAATGGCGCTGAAGCTTTAAACTGTACTCGTTGGTGCTCGTCCATTGGCGTAGTTACTAGGAATTAAAGGGCACCCCTATTTAATCGTTGGACATAGACTTAAGTTTATGTATTATAAATATATAATGACATACCCAATGTATGTACCTTGACACATTTGAAGATTGATCTTCCAAGGATGATATTTCTGCTGACTGAAGTTTATTGTGCTCCATAAATGTTGTACTCTCCGATACATCTACCATCGTTGACTATACCGCTTCAATTTCTAATGTCGAAAGGCATTGCATTTCCAGACGCCCTAATTCAAAGTACTTAGACGACGGGGACTGAAACGCACCAAAGGCTTGTTGGGCTTTGAACAAGCGATATCAGCGACAATACTGGCAACAGGCTGCCCAACTAGGTATCGAGACAATAAGCAGCAGCGTCCTACTTGTATCGACTTTGGCATCTACAAGGGAATCCCGTACTGTATGCTTATGACCGCCAAACACACAGCCGGATCGGAGCGCCGATCACTTGACGCTAATTGTCACGCTTGACGCTGCTGGCATGATTTATTCCCAGGCAACTAGAAATACGGACATGAACCTTCTCAAAATTCGCCTTAACGATGCAATGTATTCCGATGTTGAGCTCTAATCTGGCCAGGATATTGACGATGCATTGCAAGTTTTCTATGAGAAGATCTATGAAGCATCCGCCGAAGCTCAGAGATTGAGTTCATGTCCTGCCATGCGAAAGGTTGGACAATTTATACTGCCTCGTGAGCTGCGCAATCTTCTAAAGGAAAAACGTAGGCTCCAAAGGACTTTTATGCGTACGCAACACCCAGAAGATAGGGCATACTGGCACCATGCAGCCAACCGTCTCAAGTTTGAGCTTACCCAGCTAAGCGACACCCAATGCGACTCGCTCCCATCAAAAACGATAGCGCCAACTGGTGCCGATCACCGATGCTTTTGGAACACACCTAGAAGAGCGATTTCTGCCCTTCGAATTAGCATCAGACGAAGAGGCAGATGCTACGAGACTCTCTCAATCAGCTCGACATGGCAGAGGACCAATTTGGCCCTGAGGATGTTGAAGACATAATTAAGCATCTGAAGCCCAATAAAGCCCAGGGACACGACAACATCTGTAACCACATGTTGAAGGCGCTGCCAGAGAAGGCTGTCCTCACTGTGATGTCAATTTTCAATGGCAGTATTTTCGGAAGGTATGGAAGTTAGCAGTATTCACAATGATTCCCAAGCCGTGTAAACCGGAGATAGTCCCTGGATCCTTCTGGCCAATTACTTTTCTGCCTTCAATTTCGAAGGTTTGGGATAGGGTTGCATTTATAACAGAATCCCGGAGCCTGATCCAGGACTCTCGTAGCATCCCGGACCATCCGTTTGGCTTCCACTCTAGCCATGCAACGGTAGAGCAAATTCATAGAGTCACCGCCCACATACTGCAAGCATTCGACCGGCGGGGTAGTAATGCAATGCCATATTTGTGTATATCGAGCAGTCATTCGATCGAGTTTGGCACCCAGGTCTCCTGCAAAAGGTCTAGGAGAAACTGCCTTCACCCTACATTGCTCTGATACGGTCCTACTTGGAGGGTCGTTCCTTCAGAGTCAAAGCCAGGACAAGTCAGTCTTCTCCGCTCCCAGCAATCGCAGGATTGCTGCAAAGAAGTGTCCTTGGGCCTTTTATGTTCAGTTTATATGTAGCAAACATACCTGATCTTGATGCTACAACGATAGAAGCTCCAGACACATCCCTGCTCCTCGCCTTCTATGCAGATGATGTGTACATGATTGCATCTGCCAAATCGCCGCAGGTGGCTGCCGATATCGTACAGACGTATGAGATGCTGACTGGAACAATGGAATGGATGGAACGTAAAGCTCAACGCTAGGAAAACCGTTAAAATGTGCTTCACGCTCTGTGCATATGTGCGGCATGCCCTTGGAACTGCCGGCTAAGTGCCAAGGGGCACTGCTTCAATATCGAACCAATAAAAGCTGAAGAACCGGGCTATGCGGCTTATTACTGAATATCCTTCGTTCGTTCGCCACTCCACCTTCAACGGAGACCCCAACTTGGCATCGGTTGACGAGCAGGTCTGCATCTTTTCCAACTGCTGCAATGAACGACTCCAAAATCTTTCTAACAAGCATTCGCGAATGTTGGTTGGCGGCCGGTTAGATGCCTGAACCTGCTCACCAACCCACTGCAGCAACTTTAACAACGGCCTCAGATAACTGTTCGTAAGACTCTTAAAGTAATTTCCCATCTGATTTTTTATTTTTTTTATTTTGACAATTGGAAATGGAATTAGAAACGCCGGAAATAAGGAACTTTAATTTTGTTGAGGTACATCCTCTCTTTGGCTGATTCTGCTCATCCCCCTCATTTCTTTGGTCAGCTACGCCATTGGCGACGTCACCGATGTGTTGAAAGGAGTTTCCTGCTTTCGCCAAGTTTTGGTCTTACAAATTGCACTTTCTAATGGGTTTTTCTATGCTACTAATTGTGTTTGTGTTGGCCGGACTGTGGCCATGAAAACTTTTGTCTGAATGTGTAAAGCGTTTTGTTGAAGTTTAAACGATTAAGAGTTATGTTCCTCATTTACGTATAAATGAGCACAATTATGGCTTTAATCGCCCAATGGAAATATATTTTGCCTTATTAATGACCATTAAGTACAGTGAAAATCATGAAACACTGAATTGCTTCCAGGCGCAATGAAACCTTGACATCAACCACAAAATCCGAAATTCAATTTCGATTTGAACATTTAAGCGAATGCTTTGCTAATGCCGCACAAAAACTGTAAAATTAAATTGTCTTCGATGCTTCTGGAAATGAATAAATGAACTAAAAATAATATAATCTATCTTAGCTGCTGAAATCCCTCAGCGGCAAGCAGTCCTTTGGCAGAAGAACAATTGCAAAATTCGCCAGCTGAGCTCAGCGCCATTGCCAACGTCGACGCTATTGAAATCGCAGAAGATAGAGCGAGGGGAATGAAGGGCCAAAGAAGAGAAAGTCAGAAAGTCACTTCCGGTGCAGCAGCGAAACAAAAATGATAAAAGGAAACGAACGAAACAAACCAATTAAAAGTATAGCCAGAAAATAATAAAACTAGCAAAGGTAGCGATTAGTAGTTGCAGTAACTAGGTGCCCCCTCCTTGCTCCGTAGCAGACGCAGCATCGTTTTTATTTCGACCAGTTAAGCACAAAATAACAATTTACTTTTTGTGAGCAACGCTTTTAAGTCGCATCCTTCTTAAAATTTTTTTCATTATGCCCTGCACACAATTAAGAGTAAAGTGTGCAATCTCTTTGTTGATTTTGCAGAATCAGGAATGCTTTAACAAAGAGTTGGTGTAGTCTTATCTGAATGCACGGGTCTGTACGTTTGATGCTTTTAGTTTTGGTTGATTGTAGTAGGCAATATTACCCTAGAATATGATATAGTGACTACCTACTTGTTAGGATCGATCCTGCTTCTTTGTTACAGTCGCAGTCGTGCTTCTTCGTTACAGTCATCTCGAAGTTAAGCAATGTTTCTTAGAAGTTTGACAAGAGTATTTGTTAGAATGTCTACGAATTCGTCATCTACAAAACTCCACAAAAATAGGCATAGAAACCCTTCTTGCGGGCATAATTTTGTAGGTTTAGTGCAAATTATCTTCAAGTCTAGTTGTGCTACCCATCAGCCTGCGAGAGTAGGATCTAGACCTGTCTTTAATTGTATTGAAATACCATCTTCATCTATCTTCTCTGCTAACTCAGCTATCTCTGTGGTTCGTTTAACAATTAATTTACAACGACCAATAAATTTCAAAATCAATTAAACTTTAGTCTAAAACTCACATATAGCCCTAATGATTTCTCTCAGGATTTGAAAATTTTGAGCTTTCGTGCTTACCTTCCGAATGGAAGCTACCTTCGACTTCCTTTAGCAAAATTCGCATACAGCCCAGTGCCATGTTATTTCTGAAGATTTTTATCATTAAACCTGCTAATTGGTTTATGGTTTTCTGATGTAGATCTGGAACAATTTTGAACTCTACTTGGGAATTTTTTTGAATGTACTAATAGCTTTTTTTGACCTCTACTTGGTTCGTCTATGATTTTTCACAACTTTCGTAAATATTGTATCGCGTAGCATAATCTAATGATAAAATGTGTATATTTCGCCAGACACCCTCCAGTTATTATTGAAGTAGAAATAAAAAAGGTGCAGTAGGTGACAACTTGTCTAATTGCAAAAAATTGTGTATTTGGTTCTTTTAATGTGTTGAGATGATTTTAGAAAAGCTCAACTAGGTATTTTCCCTCTTTTGGCATAGCAGAAGCTGTATTCTCGTGGTAGTGGTAGTAGACTTAAGAACTTGCATATTGTTAAGGAAGCGGACTTATTGGCATTTCACTATTATCCAGGGAAGAAACATCTTCTCCGTCTGACTTGGGATCATTGGCAGTTTGCCATGTCTTATTAATATTTTTCGGAGAGTGCAACACGCGTGAGAATGTCTGAGTTTACTGATTAGTGGATTCAAATAGGGATTATAGTATATATATATATATATATATATATATATATATATGGCTGTTTCCAAAAAAAATTTTGATTATTTCCAGGAAAAGAACTATGTATATGCATAACTCAGCCTCCAACAGGAAATATATATTAGCTACGAGTACTTCAGGGCATTAATTATCGATAATTGTGATCCGTTGTCATGCTAGAAAAAGACAAAATTTGCAGTGAAGTTAAGATCCTTCAACCTCATAAATCTCCTGGAGATGACGGCATCTTGTCAACTCTGCTACAGAAGTGCTAGGACGTTTTAATCGACCCCATGATATGGTTTATAAGACCTAGCCTCAATTTGCATTACGTACTCCAATAAAGAAAGATGATCGTTATTTTTATCCTCAAATAAAGCTATGGATAAAGTCTATGGAATTAACTAAATCTTATAGACCGTTTAGTCTAACTTCCTTCATTCTGCAGACAATCAAACGAGCAACACATTGTCCCATTATGCAGAACCATCGCCCGTGAGCTGAATATCAGTCATATGACCCTTCAAAGGTATTTGAAGAAGCTTGGCTACACAAAAAAACACGATATTTGGGTGCCACACCTCATGGACCGAATTTCCATCTGCGAATCGCTGCTGAATCGCAACAAAATCGACCCGTTTCTGAAGCGAATGGTGCCTGGTGATGAAAAGTGGGTCACTTACGGCAACGTGAAACGCAAACGGTCGTTGGTAAAGGATGGCGAAACGGCTCAAACGGTTTCCAAGTTTGACGGTCAGGAAGGGTTTGCTGTGTGTTTGGTCGGATGGGCACTGAATCATCTACTATGAGCTGTTTCCGTATGGCCAATCACTCAATTCGATCCTCTACTGTGAACAACTGGACCGCTTGAAGGCAGCAATCGCCCAGAAGCGGCCATCTTTGGCCAATAGGAGAGGAACTGTGTTCCATCAGGACAATGCCAGACCATACACTTCCATTGTGACGCGCCAGAAGCTCCAAGAGTTCGGAAGGGAGGTCCTTATGCATTTACCTTATGGTCCGGACCTGGTACTATCTGATTACTATCTGTTACTGTCAATGTCAAACGATTTAGCTGCCGAGAAATTGGTCTGAAAAGAGTCTTGTCTCACTTTTTTCCCAATAGGGAAGCAAGTTTCTATGAGCGTTGAATCAAGTTGAAATATCATTGGCAACAAGTTATTGATCGGCGCTTATTTGAACTATATCCAATGATTGTACGCAATTTTATAAAGATTTGAAATAAAGGCGAAAATATGAACGACTTTCTGTTTCAACCAATATTTGGTATCCCCTTCATAAAATCCAATTCCCCTGTAGGCGCACTTCATCATTTATCGAAAAAACGTTCCAGTCAAACGAAATCCCTCTATACGCTTTTCTGGATATTGGGAACAAAGAGGGCTAGATAATATCACGATTACTTGGATGAGTGTTAGATTAAATCACCATAACATGCTCAGCTCTTTGAGTGGTGTGACCGAATTTTGGAATTCTCCAATAAAGAAACATCGATAGGTATCAGAAAAGGCCAAAGACTTAACTGGAACCCTCGTCTACATTTAGTACAAATTAAGGCTACTAATAGCCTTTGCGCTTGAAAACTTTTTTATGGCCGGATTCGAGGTATTTCTCAAAAAAAGATGTATTGGATATATATACCACAATGGTAAGACACATCTTCATCTTCGCCTGCTTTGTATGGTGGCACTTACTCCTGATTTGCAATACATGTTCTCAACATCTGGCCTTTAGGTCAATTTGTTGATATGTAGCTGTCATATTTCGCTGTGGTCACTTGCCTGTGAAGTCATTTAAGTCCAGACCCTAAGCGTGGCGCAGCACACCTCATGGGTATGGTAATGACTCTAGCTTATTAGGAAAAAAAAGATTTTTGAGGTGTCTGTCGGTTGGAGTAGTTTTAACATTTTATATATTGGACTCAGGCGATTCAATTTCTTATACACTAAGATATCATGAATGCATTTTAAAACTTGCATTGACTCCATTTTGGAGTCTCTTTTTATATCACATTTTATACACTTTCTGGACCCGAAACTGCCATACGATTGGAGAATGAGTCGTTGATGTTAACAAATATACAAATTAAATAAAAGCTTAAATTTAGCAGAATTTTCAAGTAACTCCAACTAATTGCAATAATAAGGTTAAAGTGTTCACGCAATCCACAACCATAATATACCCCCACATGTTATGCGCACCAATTATCCTTTCTAAAACACATTTTCCGTACAAACTGGCAGTGGTCAATGATTGTAATTATGTCGATTGAGCTCTCGGTTATCCACATTGCATTTGAGCATTGTTTCTGCGGTTACAAAATTTTGTATTCATGGCATTTTGCAAATGCAAAATTCTAGAAATTGTATTTTATTTGCCACTAAATATTTTGTTCATCATAATTCTTTTTGTTGAGCGATTTCAAAATGAAAATCGTTTTACAATTGTGACATGCATGCTAATCCCGTCGTGCAAGTGTGGCACGGAAATGAGTAGTCGTCAAACGGAAGTCGATGAAATTGTGGAAACAAAATTTTGCAAAATTTATGAAGCAGAAATTGTGAATGATGTGTTTTGAAAAGTTTTCAAATAAGTACTGTGGACATGTTCAGACGAAGCTCAAATACCGACTGAGTGTGGCGAAGAGTTTCAAGTCACGCTTCACGCAACATAGCAGTGTAGACGCAATTTATTTAAACTGAACCTTAACTCTCAGTAAACCATTTGAAGTAACAATCCAAAAAAAAAAATGTTATTGAAAAAGAATCTCTGATTTCAATAAATTGGAGAACGATGGTTTTTAGTTTCGATTGTGTTAATAAGTTGACATTCTTTAAATTCAGTCATGGCAGCTAACTTCCTACTCAACAGCAAGACTAGAAACTAGAAGAAGTTGCAACTTTTACTAACATCTACAGATAACAGAGCACTTGCAATGTATAGCTCGACGAGGCAAGTCAATCAAAATTTGTCTAACATAGATGTTGGTGCGGATTTTTCATAAGATTGCGAGATATCTGGTTAATATCTGATAGCATGCATAACATACTTATGTCTACCGGG
Source organism: Leucophenga maculata (assembly GCA_035044805.1). NCBI lineage: Eukaryota > Metazoa > Arthropoda > Insecta > Diptera > Drosophilidae > Leucophenga > Leucophenga maculata. The sequence goes on from JAWNNP010000842.1 coordinate 311,241, forward strand.
CGCCCATAATAAGCCACCAAATTGACCATAGATCTTTTATTTTTAATATATCTATACCATATTAGATATATATACACATTTTTAGGAGGGTTCTACTGGGAAGGTTGTGCCTCTTTACTTGTGCTTAAGGGACTCCTAGGTCGGTTTCGATGTCTCTGGTGCACATTAACCATCGATCATTGCATATTATTCTTAGTATTTTGCGTTGTACGCCTCGGATTTGGCTCAGGTTGGACTTGGCGGCAATTCGGCATACACCTGAAGCGCATACTTCTATATAGAGCTTAAAATCGATTTTGGGCCAGCAGCAACGCTATTTTTCCTACTTTAGATAACACGCTTCACTGTATCATTGTGACGAGTCTCGCAAATGCAATCCTATCTACTATGGTGCCGCGGTATCTGTGGTCATGTACATGCTTTAAAACAACGTTACTTCGCAACAAGAACGTCTTCTTGTTTCAAATGTAACAATTGAATATTTTCCAGCCTTAATACCTCTGTTACATTTTAAAGCCAAAAGCAATGTTTCAGTGCCAACACCTATGTCTCGCTGCTGCAGCAAAACACTCTACACCACAATTTAATTCACCTCCAACGACAAATCACAGCATAACAAATAGTCATATTGAACATCTGGTTGCAAAAAAACGCCGCCTAAGAAGAGAATGACAAAACTTGAGATTTCCAGCTGCAAAATTAAGGCTGAAAACAGCTACTTGTGAGCTGATTACGGCTCTCAAAATTGAAGATAAGCTAGCCCAGAGAAGATACATCGAATGTCTCTCACCAAAAACTCAAAATTTCCGCTCGCGCTACTATTCAGCCGCCCGCTGAGGTATCTAAGCCCATTAGAGATAGTACTGGCAAATGGGCTCGCAGTGATGAAAAAAAGGCTAACATTTTTGCAGCACATCTTAAAAATGTATTTCAGCCAAACCCATCGACAAACGGTTTCGCTCTTCCAGCAGAACTATTCAGCACCTCTCCATGAAGTAAAAACTTCATAAAAAATCAACTATACCCAAAAAAGGCTGCAGGTCATGATCTTATTTCTCCAAAAATGATCGTGGAACTCCCCAGTCCAGCTATTAATTATATTACCAAACTGTTTAATGCCATTCTAAAAAGTGGTTATTTCCACACCCAGTGGAAAAAAATCAATCATTGTCACGATCCCGAAGCCCGGTAAGGATAAAACTCAGGCGGCGTCATATAGACCCATAAGTCTTCTATCATGTCTGTCCAAGCTCTTTGAAAAGATTTTTCTCACAAAAATAAGCCAGTACACTCAAAATATCATCCCTACCCATCAATTCGGTTTTCGCGAAAAGCATGGCACCATTGAACAAGTCAATCGTATTACCTCAGAGATTCGAACTGCGTTTGAGCACCGTGAATACAGCTCCGCAATCTTTCTCGATATTGCCCAAGCGTTTGATCGATTTTGGCTCGAGGGGCTTAAGTACAAAATTAATGTTTTGCTCCCACAAATGGTCACAAGGTTCTTGAGTCCTATCTCAGCGAAAGAATCTTCGTTGTGCGACAAAATGATTTTCTAACAGTAGAGTCGGAAATCAAAGCAACGAGTCGTATGTAACAAATGATGTGACTGAGCTAGCTGTAGGCATATTGGCGAAGGTGACAACACGGATCAGTTGTTCCGGAGTGGCGTGACTTTTTCAAAATCCAAATTAATTAATTCTCTGAGTAAAGCTTACTGTATGTGTCAATTTCGGTATGCTGCCTCTTCACCTAATCCTGGAAAAAAATCCCAGTCTTTAATATAAAAGAACAGTACCAACAATAATCATGCTCTATTAGGAAGTAGTCTTAGCGTATTGTTATCCGAAAGATCTTCAACTGGTGATTTTTTAGCCTTCTACTTTTAAATCTGATGTGATTTGTCGGCTGGTACATTTGATAAGCAGACTCCAGACGTGCTTGAACCAGCCTAATCGTTGAATTGGTTGGCGTATCCAACGGTACTTATTTGCTCTTCAAACTATTGGCAAAGACTTCTACCTCCTTCTGACCAGACGCCTGTAGGCTCGTTGATTGGAACTTTTTGGACAGCCTTTTTCGAAAGACCAGCAGTGGGCATAACTTTGGCAATTTTGGCTACTTTCGAAGACTATTAGCCAATTTTTTGTAGATTTGTTGGACACGTTCGTTACCCGTTCTGGCATACTCTCATCTAACCCTCTTGTTCAGACGTAATAGTGAAGCAATTTTTGGAGGTAGTTAAACCGCGCGGAAGCTAGAAAAACATTGAGTCTTCAGAGTAGCAAATTTTGCAGCTTGTCTTAAGTTGGCAATGAAAATATTAATGGTAACATCAGAAAGATGGACATAGCTATTCGACTGATAAAATATATATATTTCATTGGGTCTGTATTGTATCTCTTA